>MU182192.1:279885-320692 GCA_016904865.1 Pissodes strobi
TCTAGCTGGAAATGCGGTCAAGTGCAACCAATCTCGAAGAAAGGTAAAAAACGATTCCAAGTAACTACCGTCCAATTGCCTTAGTTCCCATCATATTCAAAGTCATGGAGAAACTGATCAACGAACAGTTCTTAAAATATCTCGAATCAGCAGGCATCATAAGCGATCGCCAGTATGGCTTCCGCAAGCACAAATCAAGGGGAGATCTCCTGACTTACGTCACTGCATGAGATTCGCCGTAGCTCTCGACATATCCAAAATATTTGATAGGCTGTGGCATGACGGATTGTTAAGCAAATTGATAGAATACGGATTACTACCAGCACTGCTTCTATGGTTTTCCAATTTCTTAAGGGATCGAAGCATCCGAGTTGGTATTGATGAACATTTTTTGGAGGAATTTAAAATCAATGCCGGGGTTCTTCCTGCTGTATATCAAGGATCACTTAGACAGGACAAACAATTCTATTTACAACTTTGCAGACGACAGCACTCTTATATCCTCATTCATGTCGCGGACTCCAATGACCGCTGTTCGTTCCCAACGCGAGCGAGAAAATGCAGTTTGCTGCCATCAATGAGAATATCAACGACATCGTGGAATGGGGTGAGGAAAATAATGTCCAGTTTAACGCAGGAAGGGCTCAAGCAGCTCAAACACCGCCTAGCTTCGCCTGACTTATCAATGACAGGACTAACACTGACTCTGGCCTCATCCATAAGCTTGTTGGGCATCAACGTAGAAAACAACATGTCTTGACGTTATCACGTCGCCAAAATCGCTAAGACAGCAGCACGAAAGCTAGGAGCACTCTATAGAGCAATAAGGTTGTATACATCTCATCAGCTCTTACTGCTTTATAAGGCCCAGATAAGACCATCTCTGGAATACTGTTTCCATGTGTGGAGCTCGGCACCCAAACACCAAGATATTGGATATTGGACTTCATACAGAGGAGAGCAGTCCGTCTTGTGGATGACCCAGAGTTGACTAAGTACCTTAATAGCCCTGAACATCGAAGAAAAGTGGCAGACCTATCTCTTTACCATCGAAACTACTACGTAAGGTGTTCGAATGAGCTGACACTTATGATTCTACCCAGATCAGAGTGGTGCCAAAGAGGAACACCCGTCAGACACAAGCTGCTCATCAACATACGATTTAGTTGCGAATACCTAGGATGTCCCTGTTGCGGGACTCCTTTGTCTGGAAATGGACTTCCGAGTAACGTTTGTTCCCGAAAACTACAACCTACAGCGCTTTAAGTCCAAGGTCCACCATCTTCTCCGCACACGCACCACTCATTGAGTGGCATATGATTTTCTTTTTGTGTGTGTGCCGAACATAAAAAAATAATAATCAAAAACCCTGTAAGAATTATACATATTGAGACATAGGAGGAGTAAAATTGAGAAACCATATACAACGACATATGCTGTATAAAATCATTGTATTTATTTCTTAGTTTCATATTTGTCAAAAAATTAAAAATACCCTATTTCATCTCAACATCTAAACTATTGCTCAATATTTCAATCGATGTTTATTGCTAAAATTTAAGTTATTACGTTTGAACAAATTTATTAAGATGCGCGGTTTTCTGCATATTAGGCAAAAGAGTTTGCCATCTAGCTCATAGCTTATCCTTTTGTATATAGGGTATGTAGAAAAAGAACCAAAAGATTACCAACATTGAAAATCTACAAAAGCATTTTTATTAATTTTAATGTGTTTCTTATATATTTGCAATTAAATTTTTAATATCTGCTTTATTAAAAAAAAAACGATTTATTTTCAAAAAACATTTAACATTTTGGAATACTTTTCTCTCTAAATTTAGAGTTTGTCATAAAGAACAAATTGTATTATACCTCTTTCAAAATGGGTTAAAGTTAAATATGTTCTAACCCACATCCCGCTTCCCCTACAATACCCTCTACCCTCCTTCTAGTGATCTACCCAGAAACAAATTCTTCCACCCACTGCCCACTTTGACTCCACCTTCTACCCGATTTGACTCCATCCACTACTCCCTCCAACTACACATCAATTTAAATTTGACTCCACCCGCTATATACCCTAACTACACAACCGTTCATTTTGTCTGATGTACTCCACTGAACTACTCACTCCAACCTCCCATACATGTGAAAATTTTAACTAATAATATCTACATACTTTTTATTTAAATGACATCTCAGTTTTTCTCTGTTTTTTTTTTAAGTTTTTACTACTGATTACTATTTTGTTGGGGTTTCACTGTTATTGGCTGTTTTATTGTTTTTACCATGGTTGTGTGCTGTTACTGTTTTTGATGTTTTTGTTTGAGGTAATCCTCAAATAAATAAAAAGCATTAAAAATTAGAAAAGTATTGATTCTTGTTATGAATTATCCCGTTTTCAAATTCCCGATATCATGCGGAAGAACAATACACATCGAAGTAATCGCTGCCTACTTTTGTTCTCGAAACTTCACTTTATCTCCTCCATTCACTACCCAGCCTTCCCCTCACGTGAATATTTTTACTGATAATATAAGCATTTTATTTAAATGATACCCCTAATAATTTTCTTCTTCTTTATATTTCACTGCTTTTGCTATTCTATTGTGGGTCTCACTGCTTTAATTATTGTTATTGGCAATTTTACGGTTTTTATAATATTTCTTTTTTGTTGTTTTTATTGTTTGTTTAAAGTAATGCGTGCCAACTTTTATTCTCGAAAGTCTATGGAAGTCAGAAACTTGACAATTGCTGATAAAAAGAAACGAAAATTCTAATATCTAACTCTTTTTTATTATTCTGAAGATGTTTTCAAATACAATTCTAATAACCAAAAGCATCAAGAACCGTCAAGAACACTACAAAACTAAACAGAAAAAATTGGACGAACAGCCAAAAACTAAAGAAAAAAAACAATAAAACAGCAAAAAAAGTGACAGATAGAAGTATTGCTTAAAAAAAACCTAGATCATTAGTTTATTAAAATAATCTCATGAGTGTGGCGGGTGGGCAGTGGGGAAAGTCAAAGTGAGAAGAGGGTAGAGTGATTATAAAAGAGTAGTGGCGGTACTGTAGGGATGCAGAAAAACGTATCTAATTAAATGAGTCCAAAAGGCCTCTAAGGGGTAATTCTTGAGTCATTGGAATAGCTCCCATGTGGGAAGAGAGGCTATAATATAGATGCGTTGTATTCTTCAAATACGCACTTATTCCATTGAACGCAATCGATAAATTTACATCCTTATTACACTTTCTGTTTCCAGAGCTGTCCCAATGACTCGAGAACCTACATTTTAGAAAGTCAAATTTTCAAAAACAATAATTCATAATCGGTCTTAAGTAGGGCCCTGGCGTATCACTAAATTTAACTGGAATTTAATTTTAATAGGTCATTAAAGAGGTACTCTCAAGAACTAAAAATAACCTAAACAGTTTGAAAAGAGACGAACGTTTTAAAAAAAAAGTATTTGTATTCAGGTGATCCAGATAACTCTTTAAATGGAAATACTTCTATTATTTTTGAAATTAGAAAACATATTCTGAACAAAAGATTTTTGGTTCCATCTGCGTTTACACATGCCTTTGTTTTAATATATACATGAGGTTCCAAAAAAAACAAGGCACATGCCAATTTTTTTTTATACTACATTTTTTTTATGATTTTGAATTCTATATTAAATGCTGCATACGTCTTGTATAATATTTCATATATCAAAACTTAACGATTTTCGAAATATTGAAGGTTTTAGAACTACGAAATACTATGACTAGACTAGATAAATTATTAACTCAGCACAAATGACGCCCGATGCATTGTCATAGTTCTTAATGAAATTGGATATATTTTTAAATTGTTAAGTAACACATTTTTTCACAAATAAGAAAGAAATCCCGGCATAAGTCGTAACAAACAGAGCACAACTCAGCACAATAAAAAAAATTGTAGAATACGAAGATAAGAAAATATTATGGTAGTTTTTTGAAACAAAGTTGCGGCATAGTGCAACACAAACTTAACAACACAAATTAGCACAACAATTTTTTTTTGGAAAAATCCAAAATACTTTCTTTCTTAGTCCAAAGTTTTTATTCCTCATATTTTTTGTCATTCGACATTTTTTGTCTGGGAAGTTTTTCTAATTTGACTGTATCTTTCAAAATTGTGGTTTAAAAATTTTGTCATTTGGTCATTCGAAATGTTTTAATATTCGAACTAATGTTACTGTAATTGAAATTTGATTGTATCCTTTATGGTTAGATGAAAAATTTCGTAAAAATTAAACTCGTAAGAAAGACATATATTTGAAAATAAGTTGATAAGTGCCGGTATTGTTTAGAGGCATAAGTTATGCAAGCGCATAACGCTAATACACAATGTGTTTACATATACGTGTACAGGGTGGCTCGAATTCGTGTCTATGTATGGGGAACTCGAAAACCGTAAGAGATACAGTGTCGGTCAAATTAAGGCAAAATTGCGCATTTAGGTGCCTAGCAATATGCCGTTTAGAAAGTTTTAAAATTCCGAGTATTTCCGGAGATATCCGGAAAAAACCGAAATTTTGAAAATTCGTTTTATTTTTTTCCTGGGCTTATTTAAAAACGGATTTCAAATTGAATTGCACTTTTGCATTGCCACTTTTTCCGCTCTATCTAATGATGGTATCCAGTTTGAAATCCGACGTTTCGTCTTCAGGGGATCATCATCAACTTTCTTTTTTTAAATACGAACTTTAAATTTTTTTATCGTTTTTCAGATGCTATGGCGTTACTTTTGAAATTTTTATATTCTATAAAAATAATTTAATTTGTTTTTTGTATTAAGTGGAAAATTGGAGCGTATTAAAAATAAAAAATAGTAAAATTATTGAATATGGCCATGAACTATAACTCAAACAAGTTGCTTACTACAAAGAAAATATTCCCAACTTTTAACCAATTAAAAAATGTATTTAATAGAGCACATCAACAATTTATAATCATACTACGTGATACTATAGGCACTTTGATGGAAAAACACCTATTGGAATTTTGCTTATAAATAAAATGCACTAAGCAACCTGTTTGAGTAATAGTTCATGGCCATATTCTCGTAAAAAATTATTTTACTATTTTTAATTTTTAATACGGGCTCCAATTTTCCACTTAATGCAAAAAACAAATTATATATTTTTATAGAACATGAAAATTTCAAAAGTACCTGCCTTAAATTATTTAAAATCACGCCAAAGCAAAATATATAAAATAAAAATAATAAAAAAATAAAAAAAAATAAAAAAAATAAAAAAATAAAATAAAAATAAAAACACATACTCATATTAATAACGGCAATACCATCTGAAAAACGATAAAAAAATTAAAGTTCGTATTTAAAAAAAGAAAGTTGATGATGATCCCTTGAAGACGAAACGTCGGATTTCAAACTGGATATCATCATTGGATAGAGCGGAAAAAGTGGCAAGGCAAAGGTGCAATTAGATTTGAAATCCGTTTTTAAATAAGCCCAGGAAAAAAATAAAACGATTTATCAAAATTTCGTTTTTTTCCGGATATCTCCGTAAATACTCGGAATTTTAAAACTTTCTAGACGGCATATTGTTAGGCACTTAAATGCGCAATTTTGCCTTAATTTGACCGACACTGTATCTCTTACGGTTTTCGAGTTCCCCATACATAGACACGAATTCGAGCCACCCTGTACAGGGTCATTTTTTATATCTTCCCACCCCCTTTAACTTTTTTGTGCCACTGTGTAGAAAAAATATGTAAATAGGAAAGTTGTAGTACTTGAGAAGTAGTTCTCAGAAAACATTTTTTTTGTCTATACAGGGTGTTGCAAAAAGTGTGAAAAACAAAAAAATATATATTTTTTAAATGGTATATTTCTCCTCAGGACGAAAGATCTTTGTTCTCCGATTACAAAAATATATAATTTGTCTACATTTGCTTCAGCCATTTCTGAACTATTTAACTTTAAAAGTTGATTTAAATAAAATAAATCATTGTTTTAATAATTTTTTATTATTATATACAAATTCGTATCTTAACATGTTTGATAATAAAAACTTCAGTATTTCAAATATTGTTGAATATGCCCACTATTGATACAATCTCGGAAGTCGCTTTCTAATTTATTTGTTGCATGGGTAATAAAAATTGGATTGTTCTGGTTAAGGTCGTTTATATAGTATACAATTCTCACCCTGAGCTCTTCAATAATGGCACTTCTCTGAGCATAAACTTTGTTTTTAAATATCCCCACAAAAACGCATCTAAGGGCGTTAGATCTGGGCTGTTCGGTGGCCAGTGGACGGTTCGCCGCCTATTATTTGAGCAGATTGGCGAATTGGAAGCATACCAAGAGAATCTCTGTTTCCTGATTTAAAAATTGTAAATATCTTTCGCCAGTTAGGGAACCTCCATAAAAAATAGAGCCAATAATTTGACATAATAGCTGTTTTTGTCACTGTCATTCACGGCTATTTTGACACATTTCATATTTTTCTTAATGGCGAGCAAGGCTACTTCGATTGGTTTGAATTCATGCTTTGTCAACTTTTAAAGGCAAATAGCTCGGAAATGGCTTAAGCAAATGTAGACAAATTATATATTTTTGTAATCGGAGAATAAAGATCTTTCGTCCTGGGGAGAAATATACAGGGTGTCCCATTTAAAAAAAATATATTTTTTGTTTTTCGCACTTTTTGCAACACCCTGTATAGACAAAAATATGTTTTCGGAGAACTACTTCTCCAGCACTACAACTTTTATATTTACATCTTTTTTCTAAAGAGTGGCACAAAAAAGTTAAGGGGGGTGGGAAAATATAAAAAATGACCCTGTACATACACAAACGAATGCCTGATTTTATTTTTAATTTCAATACTCTTCGTTATATTCAAAGAAAACAAAATGACTTAATATAATGAGCACAGGCAAAACAAGTAGTAATGTAAGTGACTGCGCTGTTTTAAAATTAGATTTGTCTAGAAAAAGTATACAAAAATTGTTTATTTTGAGATTTTAGAGCCTTGACACAATTTATTGCGCCTTATCCTAAAATAGTTAATTATCGGTACTTACTGCGGATCATAAATCAATTTATTTATTTAAAGTTATTTATTTATTGTTGTTTCGAAAATGAGATAAATTGTTTTACGCAAACAAAAATATTTTCTCGAAGGAATTCTTACAGAATAGGCTTGGGATCGTTTTTGATTGTCATGGACGATTTCGATCACATAAATCTATCTATAAAAATACTCAAGAAGAGCTTTTTTGAAAATACGTGGAAGAACAGGACATAATACCTAGAGCACAAAATATTCTATTCAAAACTAGTAGGGATATACATTTTTTTACAATGATCATTGCAAACTATTGGTTTGATAACGGTTTTTCATAAATGTGCTAACACTAGAGATTGTACACTTTGGAACCAACCCCCTTAAGTTTAGATAGAATAAGATATTTTTCCGCTCTTTTTTTTTGCAAATATGAAACAGAGAAAGAAATAGCAGATATAACGATTTTATATACAGCAATAGGTACTCAATACATGCGGATATATGATTTCTCATCTTTTACCTCCTAACTCTTCTTATTATTATCAAGAACTTTATTATCTCTTTATCTATTTGATCCTTATACTCTGTAAGATATAACAGCATTATTATAATTTGTAAAATGTATTATTTATATCTATGTCATAGATAGACGATATGAGGAAAGATGATATCTCGGTAGCGATGCTAGCACAGACTTGCATTTTTTTTCATCCCGCAATTGGCGCAACTGACTGAAAATGCATAAAAGTACGGAGCCAACTTTTTGTTGGGAATTTTATACTGATGTATTTATTCCCGAGTACCACGCAAATATTTACTATTCAGGACCCGGCTTAAGATAAAAAAAAACGATGCCGGCACTTATCTAAACACGTTCATTTATCTTGATATGTCTACAGTTTTCGAGTTAAATAAATATTAGGCCCGAATAAATTCTCGTATTTTGTGTCGTAATACTATGATTTTGAATAATTAGGATGTTAAACATAATATTTAGATACACGTTCAAGTCGAAGTGCGGAAGTAATAAATATTTTTTTCTACTACCGTGCGTAAAATACTCACTTTACGCACTCTCTAAGATTCGTAAAATAAGCCTTTTTAATGTGCAGTGCGTAAAGTAAGTTATTTTACGCACTAGTGCGTAAAGTAAATCTGACATATTTTTGACGTTTAGGGCAGTGCGTAAAATAACATATTTTACGCACTAGTGCGTAAAGTAATTTAATATTATTTTTGTTTTTTCATGTTTTTCGGTAGTAGAAAAAATTTTGTATGCTACTCATGTGTAAAGTACCCATTTTTATTCATTCCCATTCATAAAAAATGGGTCACTTTACACACCTGTTGCATAAATAACTATTATAGGTAATGCAGGTATGGATACGAATAAATATTTTTTATGGGTAGAATTATTAAACTTTGGCAAAATAGATTTAATTTAAATTTAGAACCGTGAGTCAAATCGTTTGAGAAGAATAAGTGAATAGTTTGGTGCATAATAATCGGCTACACAGTCATCGTGCAACGTGGTGTTGAGAAGAACGTTTAATTATCCGGAACGTTCCGAACGTACTCGTTCCGACAAAATACCGTTCCAAAAGAACGTTACTTCGGAATGTCGTCGGTCCATGGTCACGTTTTATGGAGTTTATTTGCAAAAAGGTCCGATTCTGCATAATCATACGACACTACGGTGCTAAAGTTTACAGAATTAAAATATTATGATATTTATATTCAGTAAACCGAGCAGTAAACTAAATAGTAAACGTTGACCGTGTCACGTAGTTATTCCCTCCTTTGCTTATTATTTTTGCTATGTATCAGCATTCACCCGATTATTCTTCTTTACCGGCGCGCGGCGGGCTGGCGGCGAATCGAATTACAAATTTAAAGGAAAAATTAATATCAATTCATTTGTTATTGTTTACGGCTGACTCTGACATAAGCACAAGGAAGAACCAACTAACACTGACAAACTGATATCACTGACTGAAACTGAACTGAAAGTCTACAAGTCTAACGTCCCAGTAGATGGAATCTTTCCAGTCTTGTTGCAGCAAGGTATAGAGTACCTACTACCACACATTCAATCAATCTTCAGAGCCAGCTTTGCATTGGGCTACATTCCCAAAAACTGGAGGAAAGTTAAGATAGTGGTCATACCACGGCACATATAACAACCAGCAATATTACTCGACCTGTCAGGCGAAAAATTAAATTTGACCTTGCTAATGTCAGTTGGGTAGGAAAAGTCAGGGCTGGATTTGAAATATGTATAAGTATGATTTCCCTTTAACAGAGCCGTAATATAAAATTTCAAATATCAATGGGTTATGAAATGTATGTATACCTTGTTGTATGAGCAGGAAATCTAAAGAAATTCTTCTTGGAAGAATATCTCTGGTTTGTACAAGTACTTACTGCTTAAACACCATGGATTTTTGCATTACACAATGTCATAAATAACGTTCGTCTCTCACAATGTCAATTATTTGACAAATACACGCCTATGGTTTCGATTTAACTCCAATAGCAATAAAATAAACCAGTCGTAAAAATACGACGCCGCTGGCGGCAGTTTGACGGATTTCCTACCAAGGAATATCTTGCGCGCGGACTTGCGCAGATGCGAAAAAAGAAGATGTGATATTGCTGGTTGTTATATGTGCCGTGGTCATACCAAAGACAGGGGACGATCACAAGAGGAACCAAAGCCTTACCGTCCCATTAGCTTAACCTCCTTCCTTCTTAAAAACATGGAAAAGATTATCGATAGGCACCTCAGGAGCAAGTTCCTTTCTAATGCTCCACTGCATGCAAAACAATTCACATACCAACCATTGAAATCTACCACCCATGCTCTTCAAAATCTCGTCCGTGATATAGAGAAGACACTGGCTGAAAAATAAGTGGCGCTGTGTGCATTTCTAGACATAGAGGGTGCATTTAACATCACCTCACATGAACCCATTCAGAGCGCGACAACCCGCAGAGGAGTGAAACCAACCACTACAAAATGCTAACCAGCCGTGAAGTCACCGCGACCATTGGAGAAACAGCCGTCACTGTCAAAGAAATAAAGGGATGCCCTCAAGAAGTCCTTTCGCCCATGCCTTGGTCTCTGGTGGTTGGCGATCTACTGGTAAGACTGACTGAAGCAGGCTTTGAAGTCCAAGGTTACGCAGATGACCTAGTTATACTCATAAGAGGCAAGCATGACAACGTTCTCTCAGAAGATATGCAAAGTGCACTCAACCTTGTCAGCATATGGTGTACACAGGAAATACTAAATGTCAATCCAAGCAAAACCGTAGTGATCCCATTCACTAAAAGGAGGAAGCTGAAATTTAAAGCGCCCACTTTGGGAAGGACAACGGTAGAGCTTTCAAAAGATGTTAAGTATCGTGGCATCGTTCTTGACCAGAAACTAACCTGGAACCCACACCTGGAATGAACTATCAAAAAAGCAATGGGGGCTAAAACCCTCCATCATCTGGTGATCCTATAACACTGTTGTTAAGTCTATTATAACCTACTCCTGCTTGGTGTGGTGGGAAGGAAATAACAACACAGCGAAAGCTAACAAGAGTACAAAGGCTCGCCTGTCTGGGTATAACAGGGACTATGAAAACGTGCCCCACAGCAGCTCTGGAAACCCTACTTGATTTCCCACCGCTCCACATATGCATAGAAAAGGAGGCCTGGACCAGTGCGTATAAAGTCACTCAGACACAAAAACTAAAGTCAGGAAACCTGACTGGTCACCTTCAAATTCTGAAGGACATCCAGATAGAGGCGATGACCAAACCAACCGATACAATGGAAACAAAACTCCATTTTGATCGCTCCTTTGAAGTGGTAATTGAAGACCGCAATACTACAGGAGAAATACTAAAACAACTAGAGAGGGGATCACTTGTCTGGTACACAGATGGATCAAAGAAGAAAGAAAGAGTGGGATCCGGAATTTACGGACCTAGGACCTAGGTATCGAATCTCTGTACCTTTAGAAATACTCCCACAATCTTTCAAGCAGAACTAAATGCTATCAATATAGCCACTCTGAATGTGCCAAAAAAGGCCTAAGAGGTACAAAAAACTATAACCTATCATGAAACGAATACCGTTCCGAGTCGTTCCAACAAAATACCGTTCCAAAAGGACATTCCGAACGGAACGACTCAACACTGGTGTAATATTGCATTTAAGAGCTTGCTTACACAGCTACAATATTTATATGGTCATTCTACATTCCAGTAGACTCAGATGATGGTGTGGCTGATCTAGATTATGTTGATAATCAAGCACAACTTCAAAACTACAAGTGACATAAAAAAAACGGTATTTGCTTCAGACTACACGACAGAAGTGAAAACTTATGAAATATAAGTATTTTTTTTTATGTTTTATATTTTGGAATTGCTTGCCACAATGTCGATGTTTTAGTAAAATTTTACTTCGAAATCTCTCATAAAATTGGCGGAAACCTCCCCTTATCGGTTGAGATATGCTCAATTTCTCCGATCCTGACCAATTGTCCCATCTTCAAATCGTTTTAAATGAGATTTCAGGCAAATAAATCTTCTTACAACGAAATTTTAAGCTTCGAAAAAATTTTGCCTCAAAAAATACCTTAAGTCCACTAGAAACTGCGTCTAGTCACCAAAAAATATCCACATTTTTTCAGCTTCAAACTGTTTTCAATGAGGCAACTAACTGTATAAGTATAAGTCTACATCTTTAAACTAAACGTCCTGTCGAAATATTGAAAGACGTATTCCTTAAAATTTCTCATTATCCATCAAAAGCATTATTGAAAACTGGATTTTTTTGAGATTTCTTGCATGTTTCAATTCAAATTTGATTTCCTGACATTTCCCCAAAAAAACTATTACAGAACTTTTTACACCAGAGATCACGAGGATTACGAATCTGGGATTGATTTCTTGAAAACAGCTATGCGTTGGCTGGCACGTAGTACTCTTAAAATAAATTTTTCGAACTGAAAATCAAAAAAATCACCAATTTGACATTTTCAATCGAATCGATGCGATTTTTTGGTCAGTTCTGCTCATATTCCACCTCTTTAATGCACGAAAGTTTGGTTGGTCCAGATTATTCGGTTTTCCAGTAATAAAATATTAAGTGGTGACGTCTCGTGCCAAACCTTAAAGTGGCGAAAAGTCTAAACTCATCTAACTCGTCCTATATAAAAGATATCATTATTTCCAAAGTATTGTCTAATACAGTTTTTGGCGCAGATCCTCGTCAAATAAACCGGGTTTTCTAAAAAATGTTAATTTACGAGAAAAAGTTTTAAACCGTAATTTTTATGATCTAGAAATCGATGTGTTTGTTTATGCTTTCCCTGAAAAGTCCATTTTCCCATCATCATCATAATATACCAGATACCGGCGGTACTGGTTTGAAATTTTAAACAACTTCAAGGATACTTCACCTCTTTTACGAAATTCGGATTATCTTATTTTAGATTCTAGGGGATTTTGGAGTTCCTGTTTGCCGCACCTTTTGAGGGTATGTACAGTTATCAATCAGGATCAAGCATCTTCCATTTAAATTATGAATTCGGGAAGACTTCTACATCAATATTGACAACGATTAAAAATATGGTTGAACTTGTCGTTTTGTTCAGTTGCAGCTTTATCTCACTTAGCTTATTCCGCCGTATATTATATAACGTTATTAACCATAATACCATGACTGGTAGGTGGTACTTACCCGAGCATAATGTTACACCTACAAGAATTGATAAAATCCACGACGTGGCACCTTTTCCTTCTTTGAAATATTCGAGAAACTCGTCGTAGAAAATTCCAAATGAGTAGGTAACTCCATCGGCTGAAAGAGATAAATTCTGTTAGTATAGTAAACTAAAATTTTCTAATAATTAAGAAAAATAATAAAAATATATTTTGCAGAAATAAAGGCTATCAACACAAAAGTTTATTTGTTCAAAGTGCAAACAATATGCCAAACTGTCGTTACTCTTTGAATATCAAATTTTCGCCAGAGGTTATTGATTGAATTGGCCACCTTATGGTCCATCTTTTGACTTCATTTCATTCGCAATTGAAGACGTTAGTTCACAGACGTTGGCTGTTGGTGAAATCTTTTTTGTGGAATACATTCATAGTATAATAGGTGGACCAGGTAAGATTATGTTGTTTGAAAACCAAAAATAATCCAAACACTTCAGTAAAACGATGATTAATTCTTGCCTGCTACTATAAAAAAGAATCGCTTCCGTTTTATTTGGGACATCCGATATATTACGCATATTATCTTGTTTCCGAAGCTATTAAATATATTTTATTGTTGATACAATGTTAGTCGGTTTTGTGGCATTCTGATAAGAACTCCACCAGCATGACGCCTTAGCGGTTTAAAAATGATATAGATTATCAGCCGGTTATAAACTTAATATTATTGTTTGCTCTTTCGCTAGTAAAATCCCAGGTTGTATCAACAAATAGTTGGATAATGACTTAACAACATCATGGGAAATAGATATGCAAAAATCTAAATTACATGTTTTTACGGATAAGATGTAGTAAAAAGCATACGTTTCCATTTAAAATGTTTAATATTAATAATAATTATGTGAGGGCAGTAGCGGCCGCGACTAGTATACTGAACTTGTATTAAGTATTTTAAATGGCAAGACATAATTTTTAATTTTTAAGACACAAATTTTAAAGCATGCAATTTTATTTCTCAAAAAGTAGGTACGACCTCTAATTCTTGTGTCACCCAATATATTTTTTATTTTGATGCTTTTTCTAGTATTTTTGACATGACAGTATGATTTTATACCAAGTACGTTTTGGTATTAATCAAATGTATTGTTTTTTTCTATCTATTTAAAAAATACCTTCAAAAACATGCAATCAAATTTTTGTATATATACAGTAGGATTAAAAAAAGGTCGATCTGCAAGTCTTAAGCCACCCAACATGCTTAATTTTTTTTAAGGCTTTTGTAGTGTTTTTAACATAGCAATGGAGTTTCATACTAAGTACGTTCTGATGTTAGTCAGTGGAGTCCGTGACGGAAAATCAGAAATAAAATTTAAATCAGTCTCTGTTTTCTTTATCAATTTAAAAAATACCTTCAAAAGCATGCAATTAAATTTTTGTACATATTCTTATTCCTTAGGATTAAAAAAAGAACAATCTGTATGTTTTAAGCCTGCCATTATGATTTATTATTTAAAGGCTCTTATAGTGTTTTTAACATAGCAATAAGATTTCATACTAAGTACGTTCTGATGTTAGTCAGTGGCGTCCGTGACGGAAAGTCAGAAATAAATTGTAAATCAATCTATGTTTTCTTTATCTATTTAAAAAATACCTTCAAAAATATGCACTTAAAATTTTTGTATATTAATTTCATATACAGTAGGATTAAAACAAGGTCGATCTGTAAGTCATAAGCCACCCAATATACTTTATTATTTGAAGGGTTTTGTAGTGTGTTCATACTAATCAGTGACGTTTGTGACGGGCAGCCGAAAGTAAGATTATTCGCTATATCTTATTTCATTTATTTAAAGCACTGCTTCAGAGACATGCAATTTTAATTTTTGCATATTTATTTCAAAAAGTATGATCTGTAAGTCGTAAGCTACGAGGGAGATTTAATGCCATAGAATCTTAATTTATATTATCTTCCACATTCCGATTAACAACTGTCAAATACTGAAATAGAAAAACTGTAACTCTGTCGCATAAAATCGCACTGTTGTATCAAAAATGTTAGAATTCGGAAAAAGAAATAATTATCGATTGGCATAACATTTGGAGCACTTGCTTTATTGAATCATCCCCAAAACATATCATTCTGTGTATTTTCAAAATTCAAATCGATGTAAGAAGCTCCGCCTGATAACAAATCCTTATTAAATTTGATCCGCTAGGAGGACAAATTTATAAACATAGTTATGATTAAATTTAAATCCATTTATCTTAGTGACATGTTTTAGAACATGTTTAAAATGTATTTTCTAACGTTGTAGATGTCGTCGTCCATACATTTCCACTTTAAAAGCTTCATAGAAAAATACAAGAGGGGTAAAATCGGGGGATCGAGCGGGCTAATTAACTGATCAACGTTGCTAAATCTACCTATGTTCAAGACTTAATCAACTGTAGGTAAGTATTTACATCTCGCGTAGAATAGTGCCTATTATACAAGTTCAAAAATAACGGAAAAATGGAAAATGACTGATTAAAATTACTTTAAAGCCATATGTGGCTATAATTACTATAAACGTACCTTCACCAAAAAAAAAAAAATTATGTGACCAAACTTTCAAAAATCCATACTCTTGTTGAATAGTTGAATACTTATGTGATAGAGAACAAATTTGTAAAGAAAATATGTCGAAATAATGTCTCTCATTCGATCAATTTTATTATTCATGTTAAATATCACGTTTCGGCGTTGGAAGCCTTTAAAAACTCACTCTGTATATTGTATGCACATGATCTATGCTTCGCCTCATTGGTATATTATCAGCGCGTCCTAAAAGCATGAAAACCGAAGATCAGATTGTTGAAATTAATTTTACAGAACTGACAACTGGTACCGACAACATTGCGACATCCTTAGGTTTCTTCTCGGATTATTTGTCTTAAATTAAATCCATTGTCTATGTTATTATACTCAAAATTCTAAACAGCCTCTGACCAATTCAACTTAGAGTAAGACGGTTTTAATTTTTTCTTATCTTAGTTTTAATTTTTTTACATAAGAATGAATGTATGGCTATATATCAAAATTGGCAAGTGTGAAAAATGTATTTGTTCAGAACTTCAATAACTCAAAAAACAATTAAAAATTTCAACCTACAAAACCTATAAGGATGAGGCAACATTATTGGCATAAGTCCGCAGTGCTCCGTTACCTTTGTGCACAAAATTTCCTCACAACTGGGTTAGCTGTTTCAGAAATATTGAACAGTTTCTAAATATTTGCGACACGTCGTATATTACCTGAACCAAACAATTGCAATTATTTTATGCAGAGTTTTATGACTTTACTTCTTAATGGCTATCCATACACAAATATTTGAACTAGTATCCTCATTTATACGAATATCTTAATACAATTGATGCGTTATCTTTGTCTTAATTTCGCTTTTGTTTGAGTTTCCTAAATTACTGAAGTACGTTCGCTCATTTGCTAGAATTATACGCAACTTTGGGTTATTTTTTCTCATAAATGGATGGTCCTACAATGTTATAACAAAAGTGGCTCTTTTATGTGTAAAATTTGGGATGGAAATTATCATTTTCCAACCGCCAACTTGCCCATCCCTACTCGAATTTACCGTTAATGGAAATGATTGAGTACTAAACTCAGTGGCGGATCTAGAACCTTCGGGACCCGACGCAAAATCTTGTTTCGGGGCCCTCCATTGCTTTTTGCAAGGGGTGGACACAGACTGACGGAGGCTAACCCGCCGAAGGCGAAGAAATTTGGGGGTGCCACGCCCAATTTTCGCCAAAAAGTCGTTAAACTCCTTAAAAAAACAAAAAGATCGTGGGTCGCTTTTGAGACCAATATATTCAAATTTGAGAATAAGAAGAATAGGAAAAACGAATAAAAAATATAAACATGGCGATGAATGTTATTTACATTATCTAGATGAAACCAGTTTCCCATACTTAGATATAAAGGATTCAATTAAAAATTTTAATTATGTAATTGTAATAAGTATATAGTTATTTCATTTTTAATTGAAAATATATAAAATATTTAATAGTTACCTACTAAATTTTAAATAATCAACAACAAACACGACCAACCGAATTAACAGCATTCTTCTCCACTTGACCGCCTGTTATTAATTATAGCCTTTGATTGAATTATAGTTTAATTAATGTAAAATTAAGCTCATGCGCATTGTTAAGCATGAGCATATTTATAGACACGAAGCGGCTATTTTCCCTTTGGCGCTGTGAGGCCTAGCTCCTCCAGGCCCACCCGGTAGCTATGCCACTGGGCCCCCTCCTCATTTTTTCATGTAGTTTTATTTAATGTGGTGTAGGACGAGTTGTGTGAAAGTTATTTATATTTTTCATATTTTTCACAGCTACTGAAAATAAAAATAACAAATACGGAACACAGGAACAAATCAAAAAAAGTTTAATATAACATAATGTGTAAGAATAGAAAAGTAACGCCAAACGTAAAAATTTTCAAACAAACTTCTTTACTCATAAAACTAAAAATAAGTTATTACACGGTTTAGGTAATATAATAAAACCCCAAAATCATAAAACAAAAAATCACAGATTCAAATCCCAAAAGAGTCACAGTTTTTGTTGAAACAAACAAAAAATTAAAGAAAAACATAACATTACAACACCTAAAAAATAAAAAGAATTAACGCCAAATGTAAAAATTTGCAAACTTGAAAAATCTTAACATACTTATAAATCGTATATGGTACTAAAAATAAGATCTTACACATTCAAGGTAATAAAATAAAATATCAAAAATAATAAAACAAAAAAAAAACAGTTTTCACTTAAATAAACAATAAATCAAAAATAGTTTTAATCTATTGTCACGACTAACAACCGTCCGAACGTTTTTGTGCTACCCTATAGAACTAGCCGCCGTGCCGCTAGCTTCTCCGTATGAGTCATCGCCCGGCCGGTCGCGAAGATTCAGGATCGCTGGAATTATCTCGATGACCTCGTCGAGATCATATAGAGTGGCCTCGGAATACTTCCCGAATATTGGTGATAGATTGAAGATTATATATAAGCAGACCTAAGGCGAATGTTGGTCAGTTCAGTTCAGTTAATCATTGAGTGTTGAATAGATATTAGTTGTAAAGTTATAAGAGTAGTTTAGAGTGTTAAATTGTATACAGTGGTAGTGAATAAAGAGAGTATTAGTTGAAAATAGCAAAGTTGTAATTCTCTTAAGAACCCACGGGAAAAACGTAACATTTGGTGTCGGAAGTTGGATTGTGAAGAGACCAGACTTGTGAAGTATTTTCAAGGAAAGAAGAGGGTACAAGTAAGTCAACGAGACCGTTTTGATTCTGTGAAAATTTTATAACATCCTATGGTCAATACGAGGCAACATACGGCAGAAATGGAGCAAATTAATAAAATGTTGGCCGATTTCATGGAAAATCTAAATGCTGAGAGACAAATAGAACAGGACCGGCTGCAGAAAATTTTTCAAGATCAAGAAGATAAAAAGCAAGCGGATCGGGAAGAGGATGAACGTAGAAGGCAAGCGGATCGGGAAGAGGATGAACGTAAAAGGCAAGCAGAACAGGACCGGCTACAGAAAATTTTACAAGATCAAGAAGATAAAAAGCAAGCGGATCGGGAAGAGGATGAACGTAGAAAGCAAGCGGATCGGGAAGAAGATGAACGTAAAAGGCAAGCAGAACAGGACCGGCTGCAGAAAATTTTTCAAGATCAAGAAGATAAAAGGCAAGCAGAACAGGACCGGCTTCAGAAAATTTTGCAAGACCAGGAAGAGAAAAGACAAGCAGAACAGGACCGGCTTCACAAAATTTTACAAGACCAGGAAGAGAAAAGGCAAGCAGAGCAGGACCAGCTTCAGAAATGGATGCTGGATGTAATTGTAGGCGAGCAAGGAAAATTACAGAAAATATTGGACGGACAAAATGAGAAATTTGAAAAAGAAGTAAACAATATTCAAAAAGAAGTTGGAAATGTACAAAAAGAAGTTGGAAATGTACAAAAAGAAGTAGGAGACGTACAGAAAGAAGTGAAGAATCTACAAGCAGAATTTACCAGACTAAAACATCAAGCACCCCCCGAGAGGGCATTCGCCTCAGGACAAAACATCAAACCTCCAACGTACGACGGTCAAACATCCTGGACAATGTACAAAAGACAATTTGAAGCCGCTGCTGTTGCCAACGGTTGGAATAATGAAGAAATGGCTACATCACTAGTGGTAGCGCTTCGTGGATCTGCCCTGGAACTACTGCAGACCATTCCCATCAGCCAACAAGGGAAATATGACATACTTGTAGCTGTCCTGGAGAGACGATTTGGAGACCAACACCGAAGACAACTGTATCAGGCACAAGTAAAGTCTCGGCATCAGAAGCCTGGTGAAAACCTGCAAGAATTTGAGGCAGACATTAGACGTCTCATTCAATTGGCCTACCCGGGAGCGACAGAGGAATTTGAAGAGGAACTTGCTGCCCAATATTTCGTGGATGGTATCAGAGATCCAGAAACTCAGAAAATGCTACGCCTAGCCAAATTTGATAACAGCAGTGAAGCTTTGGGTCGAGCCCTAGAAATCGAGGCGGCCTGTAACATATCCAAGCCAAAAATCAGGGCCGTATCCATCCAGGAAGAAAAGCCGACAAACAGCTGTGAATTAAATGAGATGGGTGAAATTTTGAAGAAATTAACGGAAGTTCTTCAGGCCACGGCGAGATTCCGGGAGCCAATGGAAGATAGGCCACGTAACCGAAATACATCAAATCAGTGCTATATATGTGGCAGGACTGGGCATTTCAAAAGAGACTGCCGAGTACAACTACGGTCTAGATCTCCATCCAGAGACGCTAGGGCCCCCAAGTCAAATCAGGAAAACTTCAATTATGAACATTGCGGGGCGGGTGTTGGCTAAAGAAGATAAAGCCCCCAGGATCGTCTCCATAAAAAGCCTAGGAAAAGCCGCCGACAGTCTAACAATTACAGGAAAGATCAACGGAAGAGCTATAACAATTACTGTTGACACTGGTGCGGCGGTATCTTTGATAAGGTCCAACAGAGTAAATAGAGTAGAAGTTCTACCCATATCAAAGAATGTAGTTTTACGTACAGTTACCGGTGAGACAGCTGAAGTACTTGGGGAAATGGATATCGAACTTCAACTGGGACGAATTAAACTACACCACACAGTGTTAGTCGCCGACATCGAAGACGAATTTATTTTGGGGATGGATCTCATCGGTCAACATGGATTCTCTTTTGACAGCAAGCTTAATCTTCTGAAGTTTGGCACCGAAGAGTTCATCCTTAACAAAACAGACGATGGCACACCGATTAAAGTAGTGGCGGCATGTACTGTCAGAATAAGCGGAAATACCGAGCAGATAATTTTTGGGAAATTGGAGAAGGATTTTGGAGGCTGCATCGGACTTATCCAACACCACGATTTGCCTTGCAAACACCTCGTAGGCAAAGCACTAGTCAAAACCGACGGCGAAATACCGATAAGGATAGCAAATATTTCATCCAATTCCATCAAAATCAATAAAGGAGATGTAATAGCCACTTGCGAGCCGGTGCAGTGGGTAACCAGTTGCGAAACGCAGTCAGAAGTAACACCCTCAACATCACCAAAGGAAGTCCTAGAACATTTCCAGAAGTCGTGGCAACATCTGTCTTCCGAAGAACTGAAGAGAGCTACACAATTTATCAAAGAGCAGAGCACAGCCTTTGAAAAGAAAAATGGCAATACTGGAAGAACGAACATCATAAAACATAAAATCGACACTGGGAGTGCTCACCCCATACGGCAGCATCCTCGGAGGTTACCAGTGACGAAGCAGCAAGATGTTACCACATTAGTGGATAAAATGCTTGAAGATTGAATTATTGAAGAGTCATCAAGTCCATGGTCATCTCCTGTTGTCTTAGTCACCAAGAAGGATGGGACTACCAGATTCTGCGTGGACTATAGAAGGCTCAATGACGTCACCAAGAAGGACAGCTATCCACTTCCCAGAATTGACGACACGTTGACGACACTAGCAGGTTCTCATTGGTTCTCAACACTCGATCTAAAGAGCGGATACTGGCAAGTAGGCATTGACGAACAGGATAAGGAAAAGACTGCCTTCTCTACCGGAAGTGGTTTATATCAGTTTAAAGTTATGCCCTTCGGACTATGCAATGCGCCCGCTACTTTTGAGCGTCTTATGGAAGTTGTTCTACGAGGCCTCACTTGGAAGACATGCCTGGTCTATCTTGATGATATAATGGTAATGGGAAAAACTTTCGAAGAGCACCTACAAAACCTGCATGAAGTTTTTACTAGGATCAAGAATGCTCAGCTCTTACTGAATCCAAAGAAATGTTTTCTCTTCCAACAAAAAGTTGAATTTCTCGGGAACGTCGTGTCATCAGAGGGAATCCAAACTGATCAACGAAAGATAACAGCAATCAAAGACTGGCCTCGTCCTCGCGACAAACACGAACTGCGGAGCTTCCTTGGATTATGTACTTATTATAGAAGATTTGTCGAAGGATTTGCAAATATAGCTGCACCTTTACATAAGCTCACTGAAGAACGAGCAAATTATAACTGGGATCATAACTGCGATTCTGCGTTCAGGAAATTAAAAGCGGCTCTATGTTCTAGTCCAATATTGGGATATCCGGAACAAAAGGGTAAATTTGTATTGGACACAGACGCCAGCAACACCGGCATCGGAGCAGTTTTATCTCAAGTACAAGCAGGAGAAGAACGGGTTATCGAATACTATAGTCGAACACTTTCGAAACCTGAACGTAACTACTGTGTAACCCGAAAAGAGCTTTTGGCAATAGTACGGTCTGTTGAGCATTTCCATCAATATCTGTACGGGCAAGAATTTCTGATAAGGACTGATCATGCAGCACTTAAATGGCTTTTGGATATGAAACAGCCTGAAGGACAGGTAGCCAGATGGCTTGAAAAGTTACAACAATATAACTTTAAGGTTAAGCACAGGGCAGGGAGATTGCATAATAATGCAGATGCTTTATCCAGAAGGCCATGCGAGGATAATTGTAAGCATTGCCAAAGAATAGATCAACAAGAAGGAATTACTCCCATTAGGCAAACGAAATTTGAGGTTGATCAGCAGTGGACCACAGAGCAACTTAAGAAGGATCAGCTTGAAGATAGTGAAATGGCACTATTGCTAAGAGCTAAAGAAGAACATCAACCAAGACCAAGCTGGAGCGAGATATCAACTAAAGGACTTGCTTTTAAAACTCTGTGGGCTCAGTGGAAAGTGGACTTCTTAAACGAGCCTGGGAAAGCGCCGATGGAAAAGTAGTGAAGACACAGTTAGTGGTACCAAGGAGGAAGATATCGGAAGTTCTGGAAGAAGTTCATAATGGAAAGTCTGGTGCTCATCTCGGAGTGAACAAAACGATTGACAAGATTCGCGACAGATTTTACTGGGTCAACTACTGCCAGGATGTGAAATCGTGGTGTCGGCAGTGCTCAACCTGTGCCGCAAGCCAAGGACCCAAAACAAGATCTAGGGGCAAAATGAAACAGTATAATGTGGGCCTACCGTTTGAACGTATCGCCATTGACGTAGCTGGCCCTTTTCCAGAAACAAATAATGGTAACAAGTACATTTTAGTGGCAATTGACTACTTCAGTAAATGGCCTGAAGTATTTGCGATCCCCAATCAAGAAGCTGTTACCATAGCAGAGGTCCTTGTGAATAACTTATTCAACAGATGTGGTGTTCCGTTAGAGTTGCACTCAGATCAAGGACGCAACTTCGAATCCAAGGTTTTCCAGAAAGTCTGTGATTTACTCAACATCCATAAAACACGGACTACCGCCTTACATCCACAATCAGACGGCATGGTTGAGAGGTTTAACAAGACCATTGAAGAACATTTGTCAAAGGTCGTAGATGAACATCAGAAGGACTGGGACCAACACATACCACTATTTTTAATGGCCTATAGATCAGCAGTCCATGACACGACAGGACTAACACCAGCCATGGTTTTATTTGGAAGAGAACTCCGTTTACCCTGTGACCTATTGATCGGAACGCCAGACAACCAGGATATGGAAATTCAAGACTACGCAGACTCCCTTAAGGAAAAGTTACTATGCGTCCATGAATTAGTCAGAGAAAACACGGAGAAAGCCAGCGGCCGAATGAAGACACGATATGATCTCAAAGCTAATTCTATGGGATTTCAGATGAACGATAAAGTCTGGTTATATAATCCGCAAAGGAAGAAAGGAAGATCTCCGAAGCTTACGCCAGTATGGGAAGGGCCCTATACAGTCATCAAAAGAATTAATGACGTAGTGTATAGAATTCAGCGTAGCCCCAGAAGCAAACTGAAAGTAGTCCACCTCGACAGGCTGAAAGCATATCACGGACATGAAGTATCTGATCGGGACGATCAGGTTTAAGAGGGAGGCAATGTCACGACTAACAACCGTCCGAACGTTTTTGTGCTACCATATAGAACTAGCCGCCGTGCCGCTCGCTTCTCCGTATGAGTCATCGCCCGGCCGGTCGCGAAGATTCAGGATCGCTGGAATTATCTCGATGACCTCGTCGAGATCATATAGAGTGGCCTCGGAATACTTCCCGAATATTCGTGATAGATTGAAGATTATATATAAGCAGACCTAAGGCGAATGTTGGTCAGTTCAGTTCAGTTAATCATTGAGTGTTGAATAGATATTAGTTGTAAAGTTATAAGAGTAGTTTAGAGTGTTAAATTGTATACAGTGGTAGTGAATAAAGAGAGTATTAGTTGAAAATAGCAAAGTTGTAATTCTGTTAAGAACCCACGGGAAAAACGTAACACTATTATAAATTTGGCCGGCGCACCTTGGCATTTGCAAATTGCCTTATTGCCTCGTCAAAGGATAGTGAAGCAGTAAGGTCATTTTCAATTGACAAAATACTTATGTACTGGAGTCTTCCCTCAGTCATTAAAGTTCGGTATTTATTTTTAATTATGGTAAGTTTTGAAAATGACCGCTGTGCTTCACAGCTTGTAATAGGGATTGTTAGAAACAATTTTAAGGCGATATGTAATTTTGGAAAAACTTCGATCATATTTTTACTATACAACATACCCATCATTTCTGAACAACTAATAATATCACAACTTTGTATGTATAAGCTGTGATAATATTGTCAGGTGTGAGAGATTTTTAGGTATTGCTTGAATTGCCTGACCTCATTTTTATCAATTCCGCCTCAAGATCATTACCGTAATGATCTAAAATAGTTGTCAGATTTTTCACTGACTTCTTCTTTCAGAGGATTACTACCTAAATTGAAAAGTGGTTGAAATTTTTTCACTACGTCTTGATAGACCGTGCTGCGTCGATCTAGTTCAGTAGACAAACAATAACCTGTTGAGGACATCTATCTGAAACTTTTTTACCAGTAAAACACGTGATTTGAATCTCTTTATCTGCTAGTAACTTTTTTCGTATTCTCTTTCTTGATTCCGAATACACATTGACATTGTCAATGTCTTCGCTCAAGCCTGTTGCTTTGGTCTCTAATTCAGTAGTTTCTATTTCTGAATGTTTTCGTATTTCTTTTATAAATAAACTTAAAGAACATGATAAATTGTATCCTTCCTGTACGTCTAGGCCAGGTCTCTGTAACTTAACAGATACTTTATTAAAACGTTCCGAAATTTTATTCCAAATTAACGTCAACATTGCATATTCTCTGTTTGACAATTTATTAAATACATTTTTAGCTTCATTCGGAAGAGTATGGTAATGACAGAATTACTTTTACTATCCCAATTAAATTAGAAAACATTGATTCATTTGTCCTCTGGCAACACTGGCTCGCACAATGTCAGATGACATGCTTAGACGTCAGGGTGCCTTTTTGTCTTTGCTTGAATATGTAGACGAAAAGGAGAAGCAGATATGTATCCAAAAATTCATACAACCTAAGAATAAGGAATTATAAATAGTTATACGCATTTATGGTATTTTTTAAATATATTTAATGATTATGAAAAATATGTTTAAAAACATTACATGCATTAGTACACATTAGATAATAATACATCAAATCGTGCCACTTTAGTCACTGGGGTGCCATAGTGCGATTTAATTATAAAGTGTGCCACTTTTGGCACGATTGCGCTCCAGTTCAGCATTGGATATTGGATTTCGGTATTCCTGTATCCAACTACGCTTTTTATCTTTCTGTCTCTCTTTGGACTCGCTTTTACCGAATAGGAAGCGAGAGACAGCCATAGTACTAGGAGTAGTCCGACCGTCAAATTTAACACAATTCACGTCATTCGTCGCGATTAAATCGGAGTTCTAGAGGACACCTACCCGTTTTACACTATAACAGATTTTCTCTTATATATTCGCAGTGTATTTGGAATATTTGGATCCATAGGTTAATGTTATTAACCCGTAACTGCTTCTGACTGGTCACAGAGACCCACATTTAAAAATACTAAAATAAATTAATAAATCGAAACCAAAACTTTATTATATTAAAAACAAACTATATGTTTACAATTAGGGCACAATTTTACAGTGCATTGCAAACAAATAGTGACTTTGCACCCGACACATAAATTATTTGTTTTCCGGGTCCTTTTTTCTGCGACATATTGCACATTTCTTCCTTTTGGCTATATGGTGTTGGTACTGGAGTTCTCGGGTTCTCCACGACTACTCCAAGTCTCCAAGAATATCGGCTGCGAGGCTACGAAGTTGATGGGATTCTTTTTGTAATTTTTTTGCTTCATAAGTGGTGTATAAAGACGATTGTCAGTAAAATATTGTTCTTAGGTAATTTTCACGATTTTCGCGAAACCAACACAAACACTCGCTATGCCCCCCTAAGTACGACTGACTAATTAGAGAATATCTGGACTCTGGACGTACAGTCCCCCCACTGCTCAACTTAACTCGGTGTGGCACGTTATATGTAACGCTGGGTCACGTAGACCCGGTCTGAAGCAATTACGGGTTAAGCTAATTTTGGTAAAGGAGTATTTCTAACACGCAGTGGCGGCTCGTGTAGGCAAGAATAGGTGAAGCGCAAGTAGGTAGCGCCGCAGGCGAACATTTTTTGGGGCCACGCCCAAAAGTCCTGCGGTGGCGATACCTGCGAGAAATAATATACCATGAACTTCGCAAATGATAATGCACAGTGAATATGGCCCGAAGAAGCTTCATGCCTACTACAACCTCTTGTAACATTCACAAAATTGTTAAATCCGTCTTTATTCCAAACGCTCGATTTTCCACCTATACTTAAACAGGGCATACAAAATAGTTTCTTTAAATAAACACTTCCACACATCCACACAACCAATTATAATCAGAATACTCAGATCAGATTTCGAAACCTACGAAAGAAAATTCTCTCTCTTGATTTTACTTGTTTTTCTATTTGTAGGAAAGGCTTAGGTCCCTCCGTATTTAAAAAGTCTCTTTTATCATCGTTTTTCCACCTGGAAAATGGTGTTTCTAACAAGATGCAGATCGGATCATACAATGGAAACATTTCGTAAAACGTTTCGTAAAACAATGCGCGACAGCGCGACAACGACGTGATGCAAATTTGCTTCCGAACGACTGTGAACTGAATTTAATATTATTTTTAAACATAAGAACCTGTCGGAGTCGCATTGTCGGTCTGCTTCCGTTCTATAAATAGCTCACGTATCTAGCATGTCTGCTTCGCCCGTTGCCATAGCAACCATCGTAAATAAATCTGTATATTGCAGGGCAATTATTGATCTTGCTGTTTGCGATTCCCACGTGTTTCGTGACTGTATTGAGTGTCGAAAACCGCCCGCACCGGCCGATCTTATGACAAGTTATTCAGCGCGCTACGTTTTATAGTTAATTATCTTTTATGAGTATTATCGCACTAATTTTGATTAGAAATTTAGATTATAAAAATTTTATTTAATTAAAAATAATTTTATTTTAAAGTAATGAAATTTTAGAAATTGTAGGTGAAGCGGCGCTTCACCTGCGTCCAATGACGAGCCGCCACTGCTAACACGTGTACTGTGTTTCAAGCGACTTTTCTTTTATCTGGAATATATCGGTTAATTTTTATTTGTTTTTATGATATTTAGCTTCTCGTGGGGCCCCTGAGCTTTGGGGGCCCGACGCAGAGTCCGTCGTCTGCGTCATCTTAGATCCGCCACTGACTAAACTCATGTCTTTACGTCAGTTTCTAAATTATTCAATACAAAATCAATTTCGAGCCACTGAATTGCACGTTGCAAATTTTAGGGCACCTTGATACATTAGACGCGATGTGAAGTTGGTACTACGCCTACGGCTTCCCCTATTTTCATGCCAATGCCGACGACAGAAGATCTTTTGAATAGAGGTGCAAAGTTCTCCCATAAATGGAATTTTCCCAATCGCGTTGCAGCTGTAGACAGAAAGCATGTGCGTATATTTTGTCCAGGAAAAAGTGGGTTTTTATTGTATAACTACAAAGATGTCTTTTCCATCGTGCTGTTGGCGTTTGTAGATGCTAAATATAAATTTATAATGGTTGACATTGGGTCATATGGTGACGAAATTGATAGTGGCATATTAGCCAAATCTAATCTCGGAGAATTGATTAATGATACAACATTTTAGCCTCCTTCAAGCGACTGTCCACTTGTGTTGATTTTGACGTGTTTAATCTCTATTATTGATCTGGTTAAATACAATGAAGGTAAATAATTGAATCATTTGACAAGTTAAAATTCGGCCAATAAAGGTAGTGAAAAAAAAGCTTCCATAAAGATTTCCTATGAGAGGTACCCCTATAAAACCATATGGCTTGCATTTTCAAACTCTTCAATGCCAGACACAATTTTACATAATTTCTGACGATCATTGTATAATATAAAAAGCATTCTGGTTATAATACTACATGATAATAATATTAATTATAGCAACTGCGCTCTTACTTTGACTGGTATATTTTACATTAGATATTTATTTGATAAGACTATGTAAATGAATCATTGTTTCACTTTCACCGAGACATTGTTAATTGAATTAATTTGGTTTCTCTACTCTAGTGCAAATAAGTGCATTTTATGTCGACCTTGACAAAAATAATAATGTTTTAAATAGAAAAGTTTTGGTTAGTCACTTAGAATATATTGTATTGCTTGCGAGTGTTTTGGCAAGCAAATTACAGTCAACCTCAACAATCTGTTATTTTATTTTGTGGCGTTATTTAAAATCTCATAAAGAAGCACACGTGCAAATTTAATATTTCTCACTTAAATCTCGTTTTCAAGCAATATACGATTGGTGTTAATACGCCATGTCCACAAAAATGGGGGGTTAACAAGGGAACAAAATTTAACTTTTCTCTGCAAAAGGTCGAGGAGTTCTAAACTTGCCAGGATTATATGTTTGGTGGCTCTAAAGTATGACCCTAAGTTTTCGACCGCAATTGACTAGCGCCATTTTGTAAAAACGGCGGTCAAAATAAATTTTTGCTTTATAAATCGGTTCTTGTAAATTTTAGAGTTTTTTAAAAAGTTGTGGTGGATAAAATTTACTATGGCGAATTTTCCAATATCTTATATACCTAAGCTGCATTGACATGTTATCTTTTACACATTATGTATAAATTATCCTACCTAAAGTTGTTTAGTGTAGTAAAATAATAAAAACATAGGCTTTCAATTCAATGGCCTCAAAGTTTATACCATATTTTGTAGCGTTATAATTTTTTTAGCTCTTAGTAACTAGTAACATTTAGTGTTTTTGTAAAGATTATTATCGAAAGTGCGTTTTTTCTTAGTATCCTGTTACACAATATCGAACATTTGCTAAGCTAAAACACAGCAACTCGTCAGTTTTTGCCTAGTATTCTTAGATTGCCGCCATTATGTTAAATTGTATAAAAGAGGACTAGTTTTCGTAATATTGCTTGATTTAAGTAAAGTTCCAAGTTTAATTACAAAAAATAGATATACATATCAAACAAATAACTAAGACACTGAAATCTAGAATAAAGTTACTACTGAAAAAGCTATGGCATATTTATAATTAAATATTGCGTGTAATTCAAACTGATAAATATGTAACTACATGTTTCGAAACATTGTCATTACTCTTTCATAGATCATTTCGAGGTAAAGTATAAAGGTAATTTAATTGGTTACTTGATTTTATTTTTGAAACATTGCGGTGTTTTATTCAACTTTTGAAGTGAAAACTTCTTGAGCGTCGTTGGATGTGATTTTAGACTCGATTGAACGGAAACGGAAAAAGCGACACCAATTTTAAAACTCCATTAGCCGTTAGCCGGCTGAGAAAGGAAGTGAATCGAGACTCGATGAAACCGATGAAACGAAAACAGCGACACCAATAAACAGATATAGATCTATTGGATATAGCCTGCGAGAGAATGAGATAGAACACAGTATACGCATATTCACGGATCTTAAACGGTATAGAAATGGAGTAAAAATGCTGTGCTGTGATTGGTGTTCTAGAGGACAGGGGGTGTTACAGTTTATACCGTACTTTTTCAGTTTAAAAAACATACTTTACTTGGGTGATATGATTGTAAAAAAATTGATGGTTTGCATTAAAAATCTTATGTAGATAGAGCCAAATTTAGTTTGTCCGTCAAATAAAAAAAACACAACTTAATATAGGCAACCACATCAACAGAATAACCTTAGACTATGAGTACATGGAAACTAATCAATAAAACTCAAAATTCTCGAGAATAGCAACCGCAATATACCACATATTCGAAATGGAATCGGTAAATAAGTATTTACTTTTATGACGTGTACTCTGTTACATAGTTTTTAATATCGTTCTGCTGAAGTTTTCACTTCTGTCGTGCGGTTTTAAGCACACACATTTTTTTGGTTGTTAAATTTTTGTCTTATCATACGTACTGAAATTAAATTTATTTTCAGAATTTTATTAATTTAATTTTATATACTTATTACTTTTATTATTTTATTTTAGGATATTTTTAAAAACATTTTAGTATTTCATTTAGTGATATCTCTTATTGACTAAAACTTTATCCCTTTGAATAATTTAGTGACATAAAATATATTGAAGGCAAAATAAAAGTAATAGAAATGAACAATCATAAAAGCTTAGAAGATTATTTAAATGATTCGTTAAAATCAATGGATTGAGACTTACCCTACAAAGCAATCTCAACTATTTTGGTGTTCTCCTTCATCAGAAGGCATAGTTTTTTAATTATGGTTTCTTTTTTACTTTGTTTATGCGCCTTGCTCGACATCGAGTTAGAGGGAAAGCTATTCGATCCCTTTCTAATTATAGTTGGTGCGCCATTAGGTACTTCCTATCACAAACTTATTACAACGGTTTGTGAACTGCCAATACTACAGAATGATTCACCACTGCCTCGTAAAATTTGGCATTACAATTGTGCACACTGGGACGATCTAAGAGAATTCTACCTAGATTTTCCTTGGCCAAAGCAGACGTCGATGCTTTGGCACTGACTGCTGCGAAGATATTACACAAATAATCATCTCAGGAATGGGAGCATACATCCAAATTCCATCAAGTTATCGTCCAAAGGAAAGCCCTAGTTTGACACATGATGCGAAAGAGCTGTAAGTAGGAAACAGCCAGCCTACAAGTACTGGCAGCAAAATCAGGCCGCTGAAAATCGCAACTATTTTGCCGAAGCGAGAAACGAATGCAAAGGTGTGATTGACGAAACTAAGGACAAACACAACCAAAAGATCAGGAATAAACTTTTGCAATATCTCAGTGGCACCAGGAATTTCTGGTCGGTAGCAAAGACAATAAGTAATAACGTAACAAAAGTTCTCACCCATGCACCTTTGACAGACGAACGCGGCATCACGGCTAAGGAAAAAGCAAACATGCTCGCCGAAATGTTTCTATCGCACTCTACCTTAAACGTCCCCCAAAGTAAGGCATCCAACCATATCTAACATCTCACCGTGATATTCGTAAAATCTTCAAAGAACTAGATACGCAAAAGGCAACAAGACCGGACGGAACACCTGCTTGTCTTACCGAAAAGGGATTTACCCATCTTCTTGGAGAGTCACTCGAGTACAACCTGTACCAAAAAAGGCAAGAAAACCACGCCTTCAAACTATTACCCAATTGCCTTTCTTCCAATTACCTCCAAGGTGATGGAACGTGTAGTCAATCAGCACCTACTCAAGTACTTCGATACCAGCAGAGTAATTAGCAATACGGTTTTCTTAAAGAGCGATCGACAGGAGATATATTGGCTTATGTCCGTCATATATGGAGTGGGTCAATTTAGAAGTACGGAGAATCACGAGACCGATTGCGCTGGATATTTGGAAGGCATTCGACAGAGTTTGGCATGACGAATTACTCAACAAACTGCCGGCCTTCGGACTACCAGCGTCTCTCTGCAGCTGGCTTGCCAGTTTCCTTAAGAAACGATCTCTGCACGTTGCAGTTGCTGGGCACATCTCAGACACATTCACCATTAATGCAGGCGTGCCTTAGGGTACTTTCACCAACTCTGTTCCTCATCTATATTAATGACCTGCTGATGGAAACCAATAATTCTGTTTACAGTTTTGCACATGACAGTACCTTTTTTTCCCAATTTAGATCAGTAAAAACCTTTCAGCGACTGAGACTTATCACCGCAGACAGAAGCAGGTTACAACAATTATTCAAGATCAGGAGAAAGTTTGAACTTGAGCTGACAGAAATTTGGCCCAGTTCAATGCAGTTAAAACACAAGCAGCTACGTTTAGCAAGGAAGCCAATACGCCGGTCCCTGAAATCTTTATGACGGGATCGACCATTCCTTCAGCCTTACAAAACGGACTAGTGAGACTAGACTCTAGCGATAGCGGCGAACCTCCTTCCATCCATCCGTTCGGTTCGGTCCTCCCTAGCGCCCTTCCTCACTTACGTTGACTATTAAATGCAGTGGAATGTATTCGCGGAAACACATGCAAGCTGCTGTATATCCATATAATACGGGTTTTGTTAAATATATCCTGGTTTTTAGTTAAATAAAGGAATATATATCGTAGTGCTGACAAAGTACGGGCAAGTTATTTAACTTTTTGCATGGCCCTCCGCTCGCTTCGCTCGCTACGGGGGCTCAGCAAAAGGGAACTAACCAAGTGCTAACCAAAACTAACCCAAGACATTTTATTTATTTATTTACGGGTCAAGCCCATTAACATAATATAATAGAGCAATAACAAGTTCATTATAACTATAAAATTCTTAAAGTAATAAAACAAAATAATGAAATAAAAGGAGGAATTAATTACCAACGCTGATAGATAAAAATGTTATTAATAGTTAAGATAGAAGATAAGACAACATAATTTTCCGATTATTATAAAGTTAGGCATTTTACAGTATGCACAAAAGGTTCCGCAGGACCAAAAAACTCCAATTAAGGCAACTCATTGCACAGTCAGAGGGTACGAGAAATAAATGAGTGGTAAGCATAATTAGTTCTATGAAACTATTGGTAAAATGTTTGTGTAGAACGAGTGTTCCCGGATGGAACATGTAACCCAATTCTGGAAGTTAAATAGGGACAATCAATTGTAGAGTTAATGAGTTTTTGAATAAGTATTAACTCTCTTTGCTTTCCTCTACATGAGAGAGTGGTTAAATGTAATGATGTGCACAAGATGGGGTAATGAAATTCATTATTGTTGTAAAATTTGTAGTTAATATATCTACAGAATTTTCTTTGAACAGATTCGATTCGATGTATGTAGCATGCATATTTAGGACACCATACTGAAGCAGCATACTAAAGATGTGATCTCACATAGGAATAAGACAGTGTTCTAATGGCGTTAATATCCGAGAAGCCCCTTGTGCTGCGTTTTACAAAGCCAAGCATGCGTAAAGCCTTATTAAGTGCATGGTCAATATGAGCTGAAAAATCTAAATCAGAGGTTAATAGCACACCTAGGTCATTGATTTGATCCACACAATCTAATGGACTGTCGTTAATGTCATAAACAAAGTTACTGGAATTTCTGGACTTGCGGAATTTAATGACCTTGCATTTGAGAACAATAAGGTCCATGCCATTAGCATGGTACCATTGTGACTATCTGTCAAGATCTTCCTGAAGTGCCAAAGAGTCATCTGGTGAGGTTATTCTTAAAAACAGCTTCAAGTCATCAGCAAACAGAAGAAAAAGACTCGGTCTAAAACAAGAGGAAAGAACATTGATAAATATGTTCAATAACAGGGGGCCCAGGTGCGAGCCCTGAGGGACGCCTGATGATACTAGGATTTGAGACGATGTAAAGTTGTTAAGGTGCACCATCTGAGTCCTACCTGTGATGTAGCTCTTTATCCACAGCAGGAGAGACCCTCAGACACCCAGGGACGATAGTTTTTTAATTAACACTTCGTGGTTCACTCTGTCTAACGCCTTGGAGAAGTCAGTGTAAATAGAGTGTACCTCTTCATCCCTCTCCAAGGCGCCCGTCAGGAGGTCCACATAGGTGAGGAGATTTAGTTCGGTAGAAGAGTTTTTTGTTGAAGCCGCTCATGTATTATTTCAGGACCAAGGCAAGATGTTAAGAATTTTGTGACTATATTTTCAAATATTTTTGGAATAGCGTTAAGGATACTTATGGGCGATAATTAGTGACATTTTCTGAGTCACCAGATTTGTGTATGGGTATCACAAAGCTTGATTTCCAGAAATCCGGAAATATATTGTCCTGCAATGATTTATTAAATATGATATGCAGTGGACGTGATAGAACAAAATAGCAGTTTGTAAGAAACAGTGGATGAACCTTATCAGGTTCGGGTCCTTTATCTGGGTTAATATTTTTTAGTTCATTGTAAATGTCTGAAATTGCAATAGTGAGGTTACATAGGTTGTGGGGGTCGGAAGAGAGCTGATCTGGCATATCCAAGGAGTTGTTGGTATAGACCGAGCTGAAGTGCTCGGCAAAGAGTTCAGCCGCTTGTGGGCCCCTAAGAGCTGATTTTTGGTGTAGGTGTAGCTGGGTGGTTGTTTACTAGAGTTTTGCAGGGAATCCGTGTACGACCAGAAAGCCTTGGGGTTGTGCCGAAGAGATGCTTCCGTCTCTCTGATGTAATTATGAAGATTACATTGAGATCGCAAATTAGAGTAAGTTTGGTAATCGCAGGGAAGTTTGCTTACCTTAAATTTTTTATGAGCAATCTTTTTTTGTATTGTGAGTGATTTCAGGTCCTGCGAGAACCATTTGCGGAATTTCCTACTAAAATGATTTTCTTAGGTAAAAAGATGTCAAATGTATTATATAGAACATTGTAGAACAGTCTTAACATCTCATCTGCCGTCTTCCCGGCAAACAGATCATCCCACAAAAAGAGTCCCAGGCGATCATTTATATCGTTGAAATTTGCTGCTTTGAAGTTGTAGTAGTAATCATCTCCCTGAGCGCACGGTGCGCTGTTCCATGGATTAAGATCCACTTTTAAAAGCAATGGTGGATGGTGGTTGTCCAGTGGTAGCAGGTATTCTTCAGTGTCAGGATGTGTGATTGGCAGCTTTGACTGACTTGGGACCAGATCAAGAATGACATTGTTGGCATTTCGAATGTCATTAATCTGGTATAAGTTTTGAAGTGAGCAGATTTCTGATAAAAGTTGTATTTTAGCAGTTTTGCCAGGAGGCAAGTGACCATCTTGTATACGTTGGGCTGATGAGCAGAGATCTTCCATGATCCATGTCGTCTTAGGGAGATTGAAGTCCCCCGTAATGCAGAGATTGGCATTGCTAACCTGCTGCAAAATTTCTTCAAGGTTATTGCCAAAGCTTTCGTATTTTTCTATTGGTAAGCTGGGTGGTAGGTATAAACAGCCTACTATCATTTGCCTTCTGCTTGAGCCCACAAGAACGTAAACTTGTCCAATGTCGTTTGTTGATCGTATAAGGCGTGATGGGATAGACTCATGCACTGCTATCAGGACACTTCCAAACCGCTCCGCTGTACTTGTAGTAGCTGATCGATCACAACGAAAAACATTATATGAGTCAAACCCAAGCTCACCTGTGTGAAATTGTTCATTTAGGCCTGTCTCTGTAAAGGCAACTATTTGGTAATTGTGCACTGCTATGCTGCATCGGAGCTGTTCCAATTTGGTTCTGACACCACGTACATTTTGGTCATATATAATAATATATAATATATATTTAATTGTTTTCTGCTGCAGTTCGTTTGTCTGGTGCTTTTGGACTTCTTTGTATTCCTTTCACTATTCGCACCTAGATATTCCGCTCACCCTGCTCACGTCTCACTTTACGGTCCTCAGTAGCAGTCCTCTCGAGCCCTCTTTATTTTAGGGTCAAGTCAGGACGTATGAATATGTGTTTACCTTTGAGCTTGTAGCCATTCCGTAATGTGGTTGGTACGTCAAGGGCAGAGCTTAGAACAGCTCTTATGGGGTGGGCATTTCTAGAGTTAGGTTTACCAAATCTAGTGACTTTGCAAATAGTAGCAGACTGTGTGCCCAGTAGCATTTCCTGTACAGAGCATACTTGTTGATGATCGTCGTCTGACTCGGGAATGTTGAAGATAAGTAAGTTGTTAGCTCCGGTTTGACGATCATATAGCTCGGCTAATATGTCATTGTTTGAGAATACAGGTGTTATTGCCTCAGTTTCGGTCACTGGCGCCAGCTGCAAATCAAGCGATTCCAGGTGGGTTACCCTGTTATTTAGCGAGGAAGTGGCGGCAGCAACTGTCTCTTGTACTAAGACTGGTAGGCTTGTTTGCAGTTCTTTTACGTTTCTTTCTAGTTCACATACGCGCTCCATTAAGCCTAGAATTTGTTTGACATTACCCATGCATTCTTTACAGTAGAATGGAAAGGAACGCTTTGACAGAACTATAGCCCGTATTTCAGTGGGTCCAGTTATATCAACACATGTTTGGCATATCACCCGCTTACAGGAGTCGCAGGGGTAGCCAAAGACACCATTGATTTTGGCCTTGGGCTCCTTAAAAATAACTGTTGTATTAGAAGTGCCTCAGGTTCCAGACATATCTTGAGGTTATTCACAAATATCTTTGCAATCGTCCTACTTTTTGCGTTTTTATCAATTATGAGCATTTGAGGGCTATTAACTGAAGGGCCCATAACAATACTTTGCTTTATTTTAGCCTTAAAAGTGTTAAAAATTACATTGAAAATATTTGAAAAACCTGTTTAGAAATAAAAAAAATAAAAAAAATCGACGGGGTTTGAACCCGGCCCACCGAAGTGAAGGCTACCCATGCAGACCCCTAGACCATCTGCGGACTTCCATACAACCGATTGCATCGCGAACACATGGAAGTCAACGCAACATAATCACTTACGGGAGGGCGCCAGGGAGAGCCGAATGGAAGATGGAAGGAGGTTCGCCGCTGTCGCTAGATACTAGTGATTACCATAGTCAACAGCAATATGTCCTGGCATGACCACGTTGCTAACAGCGCAAAATCAACCTGGCAGAAGCTTGGTGCGCTATATTGCAACAAAAACTGTATACACCGCAGCAGCTGCTCTTGCTCTACGAAGTGCGAATAAGACCGTGGTTAGAATATTGCTCATACATTTGGGGTGCTGCACCTAAGAACACTCTAAAGCTGTTGGATTCCATTCAGAAGAGAGCTGTGCGTCTCGTCGGCGACCCAGAGTTGACGCGAGATCTGGATAGCCTGGAACACCGCAGCCATGTGACCGAGATATCCCTGTTTTACAGATATTTTTACGGCAGTTGCTCCCAGGATTTGGCTCGCCTCATCCCGCCCCCAGCAACGCAGTCACGACAGTCTGAAAGAGCGCACCCGTTCGCCGTACAACTGGAAACACCTAAAACATCGCTTTAGAAGGACTCCTTTGTCTGGCGCACTGCATCACTGTGAAACTCACTCTCAAGACATCTTTTTATCCCTAATTACAACCTAGCTATTCAAGAACGGTGTCAATCAACATCTTCGGACACACATCGCTCGTCGAGTGCCATAGGATCTCCTTTAATGTGTGTCCACTGCCATAAAAAATGTCCTATTGATTAGTGTAGATTAAAAAATATCTTCCACGCTTTACAACGGTTGACATCATAGCAGAAAGATAAAGCTTTGGCTCCACTTTTTAGTTTTTATTTGTGATGTGTGGCCAATCCAATTATAAAAATTATCTTGCTTATTTCATGAATTATCACTTTTCCAGAGTGCTGCCTGCACTCCTGCACAGCATCTCTGAAAACACATATTTGTGTTTCATGGAAAGTTACATCTGATGGTAGAAGCTGCCAGCGCTTATATAAGTATATCCAAGCTCAAAATATTTAACAGTTATTTCTTCTGCAGCGATTTCTGCGAACGCAAGAAAGCTCGAAAATCCCCAATAGATATTTTGCGCTAATTATCCACCCACAAAAAAAAATGAGTAAAAAGCGCTGATGATGTCTTTTTTTCCTGCCACATTTTTTTCTGTCTCACCACATCGCAACTTGGTGATATAAACGCAGACAATACTGCCTTGCAGTATCTTTTGTGGGTGGCAGGGACGCAACATTAAATTTGTTCTTGGACTCAGACTTCATAAATTACTGGTATTGATGCGGGTCCTTTGCAAACAATCCGCCACACAGTGCCAATAAAAACGCTTCTCCAGCTGTAGCGAGATCATTCACATCTGCTTCTAATTACTGGAAGATCCCTGTAGTCTGAAGCAATGAGTCGTTTTTATGCAGGTGAGAAACTCTAATTTTCATTGGTTAAAAAGGGCAGATATTGCATCCCAATTTCACAATCACTAATGGCACAAAATATTCTTTGCAACAGCTTCCTTGTATTCAAGCTCTCGTTAATTTTAGCAAAAAATGTGTTCCCGGTCACTTGCCTTTGCAGTTAGTAGAGCCAACAAATTTTTGTTATCTCCGATAACGAAAACACGCGTAAGAGACGATGACATGCAATGGCTCTCTGAATAAATAATAAGCACATCAGCATCTTGCATTGCCTGCTTTGCTGTGCGATTTTGTTCTTCAAACTTTGTAATTAACATGGAAATATATTTTTTTATATTACCGCTCGATAAGAATGTTTCTTGGGAAATAGGTGTAATCTTCGCTTCATCGAAAATTACATCATTGTACACTTGAGCATTGATATCTTTCTGCGTTTTTCTTAATGTTGCTAGTTGCGTCGTGCGCTGGTAAACCTCGTGATATCTGCTATAAAAAGGTTTTGTAATAATTTTTCGTATGAGATCGAGAAATGCGAGAAATTCGAGGTTAAGTTGAAACATGCCAAAAATAGCAAAAAATTATTTCGACAATTTTACTCTTAGCAATATTGTGACATGACATTTAGGTTGAACTATGTAGATTTATACATTTAACTGCCTGAAATCTCATTGAAAACCGTTCGAATCTGGAAAATTGACCTGGATCGGAAAACGATGACTTTTATGGTGATTTCGAAGTAAAATTTTACTTTTAGCATAACGATACGTATAGTTTTTATGGTAAGTAAGTACGTAAGTAATAGTACATGCCAGAAGTCTGATTATAAACAATTTGAAGACGGGAATTTGGACATTTTTCACATTTTTACTTTAAACGTCGAAGTTGTGGTAAGTAATTTCAAAATATAGACCATAAAAAATACATTTATTTCATAATATTGATCTCGCTTCTGTTGTGCATATGTTTTTTTTTTTAAAAACTTAAACTCTGTGTCACTTTGCCTTTCTACAAAAACCAGGCGCGGACATACTGCATAATATGTATACAAAATCCTGTAATGAACGAGTTTTGCTTCAGAGCAAAATAATGATCCGTTCATGCTAAAACAGTGAAGGAAACCTTTGCGCGTTGATCCAAATTTATTCAGCTACAAATAAACGCTTCAAACTAGGATAGTTTCAATAAAAATAGTTCGCGTTGTACGTGTATATAAATTAATAAAATTAACATCCACGTATCGCCGTGACAAAATGTGATTTTATTTTAATATTATGGCACGCGGCCAACGCGGAATAAGCAAATTTTCTGAAGGTGATGTGGGTGGTAAAAAAACAATGCACTTTTTATTTTTAGTATCTGTAATTTAGTGTTTATGTATGTTTTACCTCGACCCCATATATTTGAAACGTGCTTTAAATATGCCGCTAACTTCATAGGAACTATTTATGTTTTTAAAATTGCCAGCTGGGTTCTCACAAATTATTTTCTCTTGAACTAATCCTGGAAGGAGTATCCTCGTGGGAATTATTATTTTGAGAGCGACAACTATTGGAGTATTCTGTATCTCAATTCGTAGTAGGATTTCATGATAATCTATCAAAAGTCTGCTATGTTAATATTAATGTACAGAGTTCTGTTTATATTTCGAACGGGATCAACGAGATTTATTAAGACATAGGTATCAAAAACTGTGTATACAAAACTGAAACATTTTTGAAGCAAAAACTTCTTTAGGCGTGGATACTGGATACTGAATGAGACTAAGTCGTCACGCTCGGTTATGTGACGCTCATTCGGGTAAAGTCGGCATCGACCTCAGCCAAACGAGTTTGTTTCATTCTTATTTTTCTCGAGAACGGCTGTGAGTGGAAACTTGAGATTTGGCACGTTTTTAGGCAACACTTGGAGGCTGCTGGCGGTAAGTTATCCTTGGCGATCAGATTTTCCGTTTGCGATTTATTACGTCAAATCTGTAATTTTTCAAAATTTCGCTTTGACACATGATAATCGTCGAAAAAATTTAACAATTTTGATAAAAGTTTCTGGACACGTAGGTACCTGATGGTCTTCCAAACTCTATCGAAATTGGCGAGAATCTGAAAATGGCGTGTACATTGTAGTATAACGTACCCGGGTCGATTCAACATAGTTGAATCAGATAAGTAAAATTGTGTTTTGCCTTTATTTTGCCAATGATCGTCAAATTAGATTAAAAAGAAATGGATTAAAAAGAGGACCAATACCTACGTTGTGTTATTATCTTGCACAATTTTACTCACTCATTATGCGCGTCAACGAGACAAAATTAGGGAAACCTGAGGGAAAGGTGCGTCATGTAAATGAAACCACAGATTCCTAATACGCCTAATTTATTAAAGAAAAACGTGGGACTCAGCCTGGAATTCACGAGGGGAAAGAGTACGGCAGAGAAACCCTCGATCTAAATTCCTAAACCGAATTATGCTGTATAATCTATTAGTATAATAATTAATTAAATTGCTGTCTCCCGTACCACAATTCGTAGTTCCACACTTGTAACAATACATTTAAAACTGAAGAGGGTTTTGTTAGTTAACCAGACGCCGCTGGTAGGTACTGAGGTCCTGGATTACGGAGGCTACCCAGCTATTTAGTTGCAAATATGGGACAATACCATAGTATAGTTTTATACTTATATCTAGAATGATCATTATATTTATAACTAGGATATTCTCCCGTCAGGGTAGGAAATGGTTAGTATAGATTCATCAAGGCCCTTGTGTACTCTCTCACTCATTCTAATATTAAAACCCTAGCACGAAAAGACAGCAAATAATACATTTTATGTTTTCACTTAAAGCAGTGTTGTTCACAGCATAACACGATTTCATTAAATATATACACAGGTTATGCCATCAAATATAAATTATCCATGAAAATAGAAGAAATATTTATGCGAATTATGTGTATTATAACAATATCCAAATATATACACATGTTATGCCATCAAATATGAATTATCCATGAAGATAAAGAAATATTTATGCAAATTATGTTTATAACAATATCCAAATATATACACATGTTATGCCATCAAATATGAATTATCCATGAAGATAAAGAAATATTTATGCAAATAATGTTAATAACAATATCAAAATATATACACATGTTATGCCATCAAATATTAATTATCAATGAGATTAGTAGAAATATTTATGCA
>MU182192.1:320702-355218 GCA_016904865.1 Pissodes strobi
TTATGCAAATTATGTTAATAACAATATGAAAATGTATACACATGTTATACCATCAAATATGAATTATCAATGAGTATAAAATATATAATGGTACAAATTATGCTAATCAGAATATTATAAGTTTCATTTTACCGACTTGTAATGACATATTGCAACACAGAAGCAAAACAATTCACCAAAATAAACCGTACACTCCGATGGCTTCTGACTATCTATTTTTTCGTTCTCCAGCAATACCCTTCGGATCTCCTCCAAAAAACCTCGCAAAAACTCGACTTCAATTTATGACGTGATTTTATCTTTTACATGTATAAGGGGTGTCTCAAAATATACACATATATAGGGTGTCTCAAAAATGAATGTATCAGGTCTAATGAAATAGTATTTTAAAGATGTGGGTTATCTCAACATTTTTGAAAAAATGTTCACTTTGGGTCGTTCTAGGGCCAAAAAAGTCGGGAGAATCGAAAAAGTCTAGGAGAAATTATCTCCAAATGCTTCTATGTCTTGAAATGTCGGAACAATGAACTTTCCATAAAAATTGAAAAAATTTCGATCTCTAACTTAGAAAATGAAGATTTAAACTTTTTTTTTCAAAAAGTATTTTTTAGAAATGCGAATTTGACGAGAATCTACGTCAAATGATGATGCTTTGATACAGAGTCTGCTAGTTGAATTTAAACTTTTTGTCATTTCGAGCTCTGACATGACAGGTCACCCCTTATAAATATACGTGCCTGCCAACTGTAAGCTATTTTCAAGAAATCAATGTCAAATTTGTTATGCTCGTGATCTCTACTATAAGAAAATTTTGAAAATTAAAGAAGATGTAAAGCAGTATAAAATAAAATCTCTTGCACCTAGTGGATTGCTTTAATGGAAATTAAGTGAAGAGTAGTGGTTTTGTGCATGTATGAATCATACTAAATAAAACACTTTGTATTCCATGCAAAATTTAATCCAAAAGGACTTCCTAAAAAAGCATAACAGAGCGCTTTCGGCATCAGTGTTACCTGAAAAGTAAGTAGAAGAACCACCCATTAGCAGAAGAAAGTGGCTGTTGTGGGATCTTTAGGAAGAAAATGATAAAAATGACAATGTTATATCAAGATTCTGAGAGTGTTTAAAACTTGAAAGGCATTAAATAGGTTTGTAAGTTAAGAATGGTGCTTTTTTTTGTAATTTTTTCTGTGAATTTTTTAAAGAGACAAAGGAAAATGGTAGAGGTTCTTACATTTACTTGTCATTGGACCTGAAGAGCATATCGACGAAGAGTAAACAAACAACACCAACAAACAACGGTCAAATTACAATTAAAAAGTTAAAAGTCACATTTTAAAAGGTAATATAATTAAAAGGACAATGCCCACACCACGCTTTTCGTGGAACGACAAAATGTGTCGTTGAAGTTGACAGTCATGCCCGAGTATATCCACCACCGAGTAGCGACCATTGATTTGTATAAGAGTGGATAAGTAATAGCCGCCTGTCGCACTATTCAAAAGTGGCAACCTATGGGCGAAAAAACAGGTTTGTGCGCATGACAAAATCGACGCAAAATGGAAAAACGTAAACAAAGAAGATACCGTTTTGTCATGCGCACTAAAACACTTGCCGTCTCAGCAGGCGTCGGTCAGGATCGAACTTGGCATTTGTCTTTGACGTGTTTTCGTTTTGACGGCGCGGCGTTTTGAGTTAATAATTCGAGTTTTTACTTTTTTTTTTACATTCTTTGGACCTAGTGTCTGTAGTTGCTTAATTAGTTTTAGTTTAGTGGTTCACGTTTGTGGTTTGTGCGTACCCTATTTTGATTTTCGTTTAAATTGAACAATACGCACATAAACAATGGGCGATGCTACCAAAATAGAATCCCGAAAGTGTATGGTTGTGTTTTGTAGTAGTAGAGGCAAAATACCCGGGATTTCCTATTTCAAGTAAGTCTAATTATTATAAGTATTACTTATTTATATCTTATTGTTTGTTTCACTATGCTAACTGGTGCCCATTTCACAATCGGCAAGACTCCTCTACCGAATATTTGGTGAAATAATCACTTTCGAAGTCCGGGCCTGCCTATTTACCTTCACGGTGCAACAACTAGCTCCTACTAATTTTCTAATGCGCAAGTCCAAATTGAAATCTCTTTGTTTACATTTCACGGTCGTAAATTTGCCATGTTTGGTCTATTTATTGCTTATCCACTCCTATACAAATCAATGGTAGCGACAGAAACCGTCGGAACCTTTGATGTTTGGGGGTCAAAATTTCTTTCTCTCTCATTTGACGCGTTTGACGGATAAACAACCTATTTTACTGGTTAAATTGTGAAGAGCTCGTTTACACTGTCGATAATTTGAAGTGGACTTAATGAAATAAGGATATTTGCTGTTGAATTAATATGAATATCATTGAAAAACTTTATTAAAAGAAAATATTTTGATTGCTTTATTTTATCACACACAAAAGAAACATTTTAAATTTATAGTCTAGAAAAATCAAATTTGGTGAAACAAATTAACAGAAATAGTATTGCAATACAAATGATTTTTGAAGTGAATACTTCTTCGGTTTCATAAGAGTGATTTTTCGAGGCCGCGTCACGACATGGTTTTCAAATATTCGTCCCGCGTTACGAAAAAAAATCGTATCAACGGGTATGATTCAATTTGTGTTATAATATAAAGAGTGTGGCAAACGTATCGGAACCGACTCAAATGATTAAAATAAGTTGAGAATAAGTGAAACTAACCGAAAGTTGATTGGACTACTAACCCAAACTAACCAATTCTATTAAAATTGATTATAACGTATCGGAACCGGCTCAAATAAGTAAAAAACTTGCACACTAAGTGAAACTAACCGAAAGTTGAATAGACGACTAAACCAAACCATGGGCGCCGGCAGGTGAAAGTGCAGGGGGGGGCAAGTCAGCGTGAGGGAAAAGCTCGACATAGAGCATGCCGGAGACTGAATCGCCGAAGGCGAAAAATTTTGGGGATGCCACGCCCAATTGTTACCCAAAAGTCGTTAAAATTGTTAAAAAAACACGCCTTCTACGAGCAGACGTAGCGGATTTTACCAAGCATTATTGACAAATTTCCCAAGTCAATTAAACGTAAAAAAGTAGAGCTGGGCAACAGGTAACAAAAGTAAACTGGAACTGGACCTCGCTCTTGATGATATAATATAACAATCGAATCTGCAATCGTTAAAACTCTTCTTTTTTTTCTTAGGTTAGGTTTAATTTAATTTAAAAATTGTATTATTTGTACACAAATATTGCATAAACTTTTGAGAGCCTATGGGGGGGGTGGGGGGTGCTATAGCCTCTGTAGCCCCCCATAGTAAAGATAGATTGAAACTTGAATATTTTTGTCAAAAAACACATATACGGTTTCGGTTTGCTAGACTTTAACTTAAACTTAACTGTAGCGTAGTTTTGACTTAAATCTTGTATTGGAAATATCTCTACCCTAAAAAATATACTATGTACTGTGGATGTACATTCCTATATTTTCCTAATCGCAGAAAAGTAATAGCAGATTTCTTCTCTTTTGTGAAAACCGATTTATTGCTTTTTCAATAACTTTGTCTCTATTATTATTCACAAATTCTCTGTGAACGCTAAGCATACAGAGACCAGAGAGCAGAGAATCTTTCCTCATCTTTCCTCAGACATGGTTGATCTCAACCAGGTTTTTACACGTCGAAGGGCACTGTAAGATCTTTCAATTGTTGCGATATTTAAAGAAAATAGTCAATGCACTTTTCAGGCTTGTTTCACTGATTTTGAAATGTACTTTTATACTAAGCGTTATTTTGATAATCCAGGGGGGGGCAACTGCCCCCCCTTGCCCCCCCCTGCCGGCGCCCATGAACCAAACTAACCAAACCTATTAAAATTGATTATAACGTATCGGAACCAGTTCAAATAAGTAAAATAAGTTGAGACTAAGTGAAACTAATATAACCGAAAGTTGATTGGACGACCAATCCAAACTAAAAAAAAAAAAAAATTATAAATATTAAAATGAATGACTGTCTATGTGTCTATCTGTCTCCTGCTCATGCGTCGAACAGCCATCAGACTTATTTGTATAGGCACCATACCTAACAAGAAAAAATATTATGTGTCTAAAAGCACTTCTATGAAATAAATAAAATACAAACTATATGTCCTTCTTTGCACAGCATTGCAACGCATGCGGGATACAGCTGGTAGGACTAAAAAATACATTTTTACATAAAATTGATGCCTAGGTCTAATTCTTAAGATGGCGACTGGGTGCCATTTTAAAGGTATTTACACAATTTTAATTGCGGAACATTAAGTGTTTATTGTCACTTCCAATGGTACCTACAACGCCTTATCAAAATCTTTCAATTATTGGTTTGCCGTTAATAAAATATCGGCAAGAACTTGCCTCTCCAAATTTGGGTACTTTGGTAGCCACAAGACACAAGTAGGTAAACTTTACTATAAAAATTAATTAACAAATAGTTTACTTACCGTCTATACATGCATCAAGTGTCTTAATTTACTTATTTTTGTTTTTGATTTATTAAATTTCAAATCTCTACTTCTAAATTTTAATGTGTAAAATATCTTACATCTAATAAATAATTTTAACAGAAATAGTTTGTAGTTTTGAATATCGGACATCTGTTATGGAGATGAACATTAGATAATAATTCTATTTGGCTAGCAATTTGCACTTTAAACATGTACAACTTTTTTCGCGGAAATTCTTTATATGGAAATTATAGAAATTATTTAAATTGACATAGTAGATCCGTCTGTTTTGTTAGTTTGGGTTAATTTTGGTATGGTTCTGTATTAGGGAGGGTTGGTCAAGCGCGAAGCGCGCTTATCTAATTGCGCTTATTCGGTTAATTAAAGCTAGTTTCGATTATTTTTGCTTAGTTTGGGATAGTAAAGAGACAATCGCGCTACGCTCTTGTCTTGTCACTATGGTTAATTGGGGTTAGTTTTGCTTAGTCTGGGTTAGTTTTGGTTAGTCTGGGTTAATCTTGATTAGCTTGGGTTGGTTTTAGTTGGTGTTAGTTAGTTTTAATTAGTTTGGATTAGCTGTAGTTGGTTTAGGTTAATTTGGGGTAGTAAAGAGACAAGCGCACGTAGCTCGCTTGTCTCTTTACTCTGGTTAATTAGGGTTAGTTTTGCTTAGTCTTGGTTATTTTGGGTTAATCTTGATTAGTCTGAATGGTTTTGGTTAGTTTGGGTGAGTATTGGTTTCTATTGATTAGTTTGGAAGAGCTGTGGTTGGTTTGGGTTAGTTGGGAATAGTGAAGAGTCTTTTTACTCTGGTTAATTTGGGTTAAAGAGGTAGAGAGACACTCTTAGCCAAGATTTTTTTTCAAATACATTTTCGCTCTTCAAAACTTAAATTTTTTTTTTGAAAATGACAATGATTTATTTGCGGCGAAAAATTTTGATTGTCCTGCGTTGAGAGAAATACTCTAATACCACAGATTAATAAGTACTCTTTGCTAATACCAAAAAATAAATTTATCCTTTTCCTAACGGATTTCCGCCAAATGAAACTCGATCCATGATCGCAACAAATACATCAACCGCCTGACTATAAATGAAACATCGTTTGCTTCGTCATATGACAGCTAAACAATCTATTTCGCGCAGGCGCTATGAAAATTGAAACCCGTAATGTCGCTACTCGGTGGTGGATGTACTCGGGTCATGCCAAGCAGACTCTGAAGCCGCAGGAAGTGAACCGCAAAAAAATTTAGCGGTAAATTTAAATATTGAAACTAAATGTTAAATTAATACAGACAGTTATTCTGAATACAAATGAAGTAACTAGCATTACAAAGTAAGTCTGGAGAACAGACTGGCTGACACTAAGCTAGATGAGGCCAAAAGATATGATCAATGTTTTATAAAATAATTCTAGAGCATAAACGGTGACCCAAGAAAGTCATTGTATTAACAAAAAAGAGAGTGCTTACTTGACTGAGTAATAGAATATTTGGAGGGAAAACTAAAGTTATTATTTTTTTATGTATAAAAAATTGCTGTATTAAAGGCAGACATCAGCCCGACCCAATCTACGAGACTGCCCCCCCCCCCTTTGTTTGGGTGCTAAATTTTTTATTTTAAAATAAAATATTTTGTTAAGGTATTTATAATCAGCGCAGTAGATATGGGCAAGACTGACCCCGCCCAAAAATGAGCTGTGAAGAGATAAAATAAATCAAGAACTCTTGGTGGATAGCTATTAAAGAAAATTAAAGAAAGAACAAACTCAGTAAGTAAGAATTATACAAGTGAACACAAAAGAACTTTAGTTAAGAAGTCTCCTGTGCAGAGGAATGTATGATCTATTTAGATTAACCTGAGTATTCAGGCAATGGTTGTTATGCAACAGCTCGCTGTTGATCTCGATATCCTCCAAAAAGTCCAGTCTGTTGAAATTTTTTGATGAAATACTATGTAAGATTTTTGAGTTGGAATGAGGGCTAAAACTACGGTTATAATTGCGTAAATGTTCTCCAAAAGAAGAGTTATTCCTATTTAAATGTTCACTGATGCGGGCTCTTAATGGCCTGCAAGTTCTGCCAATGTAGGTGCTCTCACACGAATTGCATGACAATTTATAGATTCCACTTTTCGAGAGGGTATCTATTTTATCTTTCGTATTGTTTAGAAATGTTTGTAATTGATTCTTATTTTTGAAAGAGATAAAATAATTATTGACAACTTGGCGAATTGTTTTAGAAATCTTTTCATTAGTTTGAATATTAAAAAAAGGGATCGAGAAGTATTTTTTAGATGTATTGTACAACAAGCCGTGAGAGAGTTCCCTTCGCAACTTCTTGAGTTTAGTTTTAGTTATCAGATTATCAACAAGACTGGGGTCAAATTGATTGTTGAAGGCGATCTGTTTGATTATGTTCACTTCATTGTTGTATTCTCTATTAGACAGAGGTACATTGAGTAGCCTGTTGACGTAGCAATGAAAAGCTGCCATTTTGTGTTGCCACGGATGGTGGGATAGATAAGAAATAGTATGGTCAGTCTGGGTAGGCTTCCTGTAAAAAACAAAGACAATCATCCACATAACGGAACCAATGAAGGATTTCACTATTGTCAGGAGTAACTATGTGTACATTCTCTAAGTTATTCATAAAGACATCTGCCAAAAAGGGTGAAAGACAGCTGCCCATAGCTAGGCCGTCAGGTTCTTTATAATATTTATCATTAAATTGAAAAAAATCTTGAGACAAACAAAGGTTAAGGAGAGATAATATATTAATTTTTTATTCAGGTTGGACACATCAAACGAGACCATAATATAATGTTGTGGAAGTGTTAAATTCTTAAGTTTATTAATTAAAGAGACTGAATTACTTACCGAGTAATTATAATTTATAAATTATATTATGGTCTCGTTTGATGTGTCCAACCTTTTCACTATGGTGTGTCCAAACTTTTCACTACAATGCCAAAAACAGAGGCAGTACAGCTTGTTGGTGACCTTCTAGCATCATGTAACGTTAACGATGAACAAAAAATTAATATATTATCTCTGCTTAACCTTTGTTTGTCTCAAGATTTTTTTCAATTTAATGATAAATATTATAAACAACCTGATGGCCTAGCAATGGGCAGCTGTCTTTCACCCTTTTTGGCAGATGTCTTTATGAATAACTTAGAGAATGTACACATAGTTACTCCTGACAATAGTGAAATCCTGCATTGGTTCCGTTATGTGTATGATTGTCTTTGTTTTCTGAACTGCGAAGTTCAGGGAGCCAATGCTCTTTTGGATAAGTTAAATGTCATTCATCCAAACATCAATTTTACGATTGAACTCGAGTCTAATAAAAAACTCAATTTTCTGGACATTACTGTTCGTAGAAGTTTGGAGGGCCTTGATTTTGCTATTTACAGGAAGCCCCAGACTGACCATACTATTTCTTATCTATCCCACCATCCATTGCAACACAAAATGGCAGCTTTTCATTGCTACGTCAACATGTACCTCTGCCTAATAGAGAATACAACAATGAAGTGAACATAATCAAACAGATCGCCTTCAACAACCAATTTGACCCCAGTCTTGTTGATAATCTGATAACTAAAACTAAACTCAAGAAATTGCGAAGGGAACACTCTCACGGCTTGTTGGACAATACATCTAAAAAATACTTCTCGATCCCTTTTTTTAATATTCAAACTAATGAAAAGATTTCTAAAACAATTCGCCAATTTGTCAATAATTCTTTTATCTCTTTCAAAAATAAGAATCAATTACAAACATTTCTAAACAATACGAAAGATAAAATAGATACCCTCTCGAAAAGTGGAATCTATAAATTGTCATGCAATTCGTGTGAGAGCACCTACATTGGCAGAACTTGCAGGCCATTAAGAGTTCGCATCAGTGAACATCTAAATAGGAATAACTCTTCTTTTGGAGAACATTTACGCAATTATAAGCATAGTTTTAGCCCTCATTCCAACTCAAAAATCTTACATAGTATTTCATCAAAAAATTTCTGCGGGGGGGCAGTCTCGTAGATTGGGTCGGGCTGATGTCTGCCTTTAATACAGCTATTTTTTATACTTAAATAAATAAAAAATGACTTTAGTTTTCCTTCCAAATATTCTATTACTCAGTCAAGTAAGCACTCTCTTTTTTGTTAATACAATGACTTTCTTGGGTCATCGTTTATGCTCTAGAATTATTTTATATAACATTGATCATATCTTTTGGCCTCATCTAGCTTAGTGTCAGCCAGTCTGTTCTCCAGACTTACTTTGTAATGGTAGTTACTTCATTTGTATTCAGAATAACTGTCTGTATTAATTTAACATTTAGTTTCAAGATTTAAATTTACCGCTAAATTTTTTTGCGGTTCACTTCCTGCGGCTTCAGAGTCTGCTTGGCATGACTGTCAACTTCAACGACACATTTTGTCATTTCACGAAAAGCGTGGTTTGGGCATTGTCCTTTTAATTATGTTACCTTTTAAAATGTGACTTTTAACTTTTTAATTGTGATTTGATCGTTGTTTGTTGGTGTTGTTTGTTTACTCTTCGTCGATATGCTCTTCAGGTCCAATGACAAGTAAGTGTAAGAACCTCTACCATTTTCCTTTGTCTCTTTAAAAAATTCACACAAAAAATTACAAAAAAAGCACCATTCTTAACTTACAAACCTATTTAATGCCTTTCAAGTTTTAAACACTCTCAGAATCTTGATATAACATTGTCATTTTTATCATTTTCTTCCTAAAGATCCCACAACAGCCACTTTCTTCTGCTAATGGGTGGTTCTTCTACTTACTTTTCAGGTAACACTGATGATGGCTTAGGCCGAAAGCGCTCTGTTATGCTTTTTTAGGAAGTCCTTTTGGATTAAATTTTGCATGGAATACAAAGTGTTTCATTTAGTATTAATGGAAATAGCCTACGCCAGATTACGTCATCTGATACGCTACGAGACATTGCAGGTCATAAAGACACCTAAAGTCCGTTCAAGGCTATTGCACTGTTACGTCATATCATTCCATCTTTCTTTATGCAATGAACGTATGTACTAAATTGGTCCGTCAAATTGGAATCTTTGACATCGATTGGCGTCAATGTCAAAATATCACAACGAAAATAATCAAACAGATTTATTTCATTTATTGATTTGTTGGTAGGTGGTTTGTGTTTTAGGCTAATAATTCATAATAAAAATCGTTTTGAGATGCCCCACCGGTTCAGTGAGAAAGAGCAAGCTCTTATTTTAAAATTAGTTCATTATTTCACACGTGAAAAAGATGCTGGTAGGTCACTTTTACCCAGGAAAGCTGGGCACAATGTAAGTAATATTTATTTATTTGATAATACTAAAATAATAGAAAAAATTTATTTTTTTATTATCTTATCATTCTATAGTTTTTATTATCATTCTAGCGTGTTGCAGATGCTTTGGAAATTTCTTTAAGCACTGTTCAAAAATTAATCTCTAAAGGTATTGAAACAGATGAAGACTATATAGAGTGAAAGTTACGGCAACACAAAGAGCTCCTCTTTGGGAAGTACACCAGCATAGCATTAGAACACGGGTTTATGCCATGTATGCAGCAGGTGAGAATTACATTTCTGAATGCATTTTTTTTATTACTATTCATATTATCATTGTTTGTAATAGGTGAACATATAACATTGAAAACGCTCCAAAAACAACTGCTTGATATTGATGATATTCAGATATCAATAGGTTCTTTATGTGCTGGCTTGAAACAGTTGAGATTTAAATGGAGAACATGCACGATTTCTAATAGAAAATATCTAATGGAGCAGCCGTCTATCGTACAAAAAAGACTAGTTTTTTTAAGGAAATTCATGAAAAATAAAAATGAGCCTTATTCTTTAAGGCCTGTAGTTTTAGACGAAACATGGATTTTTAGCAAAGGCGCATTCAGAAAAAGTTGGTAGGATGATTCTTTAAAAACTGTTCGAAAAAAATCTGGTGAAGGACTTCGATACATAATTTTACATGCTGGCTGTGAAAATGGTTTTATCGAGAATGCTAGTCTTATTTTCAAGTCAGGCAGTAAATCCGGAGATTATCATGGTTCATTGAATTCTGGAAACTTTGAAAGGTGATAAAAATTATTTACATACATAGTATTTTGTATTTTTGAGACCCGCAGAAATTTACTGAGTCATATTTTTCATAGCTTAGGTACTTTAAAAAAAAAATAACTAATTTCTTCTTGTTTTGGAAGGTGGTTCAGTGAACAATTATTGCCAAATTTAAGTGAACCTTCATTGATAATTATGAATAATGCACCGTATCACTGTGGGCTGGTCGAGAAAATACCCAATCAAAGCTGGGCAAAATATTCTCTCATTGAATGGCTTCAAGAAAAAAAACATCAGATATCCAGAACTTTTAATGAAAGATCAAACATGGGATATAGTAAAGCGATACTTACCCCAAAAAGATATAGGTGAGGAATTCGAGTCTAAAAATGTATTATGAGAGATTCATTTATGTGATCTTTTCAGAATGGACGAGCTAGTCCTGGAAAGAGGACATCGTGTTTTTCGCCTCCCACCTTATCACTGCCAGTTTAATGGGATAGAGATGGTCTGGTCAGAATGCAAACGATATTATAATGCCAAAATAGCCGGAATGAATCCTGTCACAGACAATGCTGTAGTAGGTCTATGGAATGAAGCACTTGCGCAAGTAAAATAAATACCTAAATAGCCATATTATTATATTTGTAGATTGTACATAAATAAAAAGGTTTTGTTTTTAGGTGACTCTTGAAAAATGGAAAAACTACATGAGGCACACAACCAACCTGATAAGTGAGAATTGGGAAAAGGAGAAAATAATAGACGCTTCCAATATTCCGCCAGTCATTATAGACTTAAATGAGTCCGACTTTGAAGATTTTGACTTTTCAGATGAAGACTAAAATAGTCATTATATTCAGTTTTTTTTGTTTTTGCTGTGCTGTTTCTTGGTTTATGTACCTACTTTTCAAGTGTTCCTGTGCTATTTATTTTCTTCTTATTGTGACATTGGTAGTTTTTTCATAAATAAATTTAACCCTATATCTGCTTTCTCCCATAATTCTTTTTTTATTTTTAAAGAGTACTTAGAGCAATATTTTCTCAGGTATTTGAATAAATATACTATAAGAATTTACCAAATTATAAGCCAAACAATATGCATGTCAAAACGAAAGGTGAAACAATATGAAATTGCATCTGAGGGGTACTATGCAAGGTAGAAGGAACATGGTGTTGGAAACTGGAGCTGTTTTTTCTAGGTATGTTGGACACCAAAATAATGGCGGTGGGTATAGCCAATTCAATGTTTTATACCCGTCTATTTGGTGTCCAACACCTACTAAGAACTTTACTGGCATCACTTTTGTTTCATAGCGGAGTGGCGCGTTCCTACTCCTGTTGTCCCTAGGACAGTGCTCTACCAGCTCTAAGAATTGCATAACAAAAGGTGAATAAACATACTATTTTAGAAGATCTGCTAGATAAGCTCAACTTAAAATAAAAATTCAACGTGCTTATTTTACTATGTCTTCATCTAACCATTGACCCACATTTTAAGAAATTTAATGCATTAGGTAGGTATAGGAAAAATACATACTATAGCATAAATTGCAAATGCAAAGTTCACAAAATAAATCTATTCCGGGATTATCTCTGAGAATAAATATATTTTTAAAAGCTTTATTTATTCAAAGATTCTATACATACCAAACAATAAAATAATTGACGTTATTTTTATAAATTTCTGCTGTTACATCAATAAAATTACCATGTATACGTACAATGCAATTTTCGCTTTAATTAGTAGGTAATGGCGCAAATTGCATTGTAGGTATCTATGAGAGTATAATAATTTTCATAATTATTAAAATTCCCAAGAAATAAAGTGTAGCAGTTTGCAAAACGGAAAATAAAAACGTAAAATTGATAAAAACGGAACGTGCTCCGGAATTGAAAACAGGTATAGAGACATGTTATGGATAGTGTAAAAAATAACGTACGAGTCTATTTAAGACGTACGGATTTTTTCTTTTGAGGTCAGAAATTATGACGTAACAGTGCAATAGCCATGTATTTTCTTTTGCAATTTGCAATTAAAAATATTATAAAACAGTTTGTTACTTTATTTAAAAAAACAGATAATAAAGCATTAAAAAGATGCATTTTGACTAATTTCTATGCTCAAAAGCCTAAAGAAAGTCCAAACTTATTTATTTTGTCGTACATGCCGATGGACAAACTCCCCATGTTCTTGCGTGTCTTTGCGTTTCCTAAATTAAAAATATATGTGCCTCACCTTTATAAGCACACAACTAAAGTCAAACTTCCGAAAGGGTTATTAAGAATTGAGTTTTTATTTTTTTAAAGCTTTTTTTCTCAACTTTTGACCCGGTTTTGACACTTTTTTTCAAATTTTTTCCATTTTATTTGAACTTTTTTTTTCTTTCGCCGAAAACCGCGTTTCTCTAACTTTTTTTTTAATGTTACTTTTCTTTATTTATTTCGTTTTATAATACCTTTATTAACTTTCCGAACAAAATTTTCTTTTTTTTTATTTGGTTTTATAATATGTTTATTATCTTTCTGTTCCTTTTTGGATATTTTTTTCTTATTTCGTTTTATAATACCTTTATTAACTTATCGAATTTTTTTTTTACGTTTTTTTCAAATTTTTTCCATTTTTCAAAAATTTTTGTTTTTTTTTCATAATGCATTTTATTTCCCATTTTTGCCATTCCCGACCTCGTAGCTGAACTCCCTCGCCTTTTTTGGCCGAAAACCGCGTTTCTCTAACTTTTTTATTATTATTATTTTTTTTTTCTTATTTCGATTTATAATACTTTTATCACAGTATAGGCAAGGAACAGTAACGTCAGTGAGCTCAAATCCCTTGAAGTATTGAGATCAAAGAGCACCGGCAGGCACCTGCTTGCTTGACTTTGCCGTCGTTGTATCACGTCCTATACGAGGGGACGTGCATTTCGTTAAATTTTATTGTCGCATGGAGTCAGTTTCTACTAATAAGTCATTTACTATTTAATTATTTTATAATTTCATTCCACACTATAATTTTAATATATTTAGAAATAATATTTAAATTATAGATGCTTCACGACAGGTTCTTAAGAATGTGTGAAAGTTCAAATGATAATAAAACAATAAACAATGCATTTAATAACAAGTTTTGTGTAATGTAGCTTATAGTACAAAAATATTAATTTCTTCGAAATTGAAGACAAGTTTAGTACAAACCCAAACTAATATAACTCTAAGGTATTTAGTAACCCAAAACATAATATACGCAAAGTTTGTTTAATAACTTTTTCTACGACTGCCCTGAAAATAGACAAAAACGCACTAACAACTGCTCTTGAAAATTGGACATTTCAAACATCGTGTGAAAAGTATACTTTGCACACGGCGTATGCAAAGTATATTTTTCACACGGTTATTCGGGTATTTAGATTAAAGGGCTTCGTCTCCGATTTAGAGCTTCGCCCTCAGAGATCCCATTCCCAGATCTCTAAAAAAGGGGGCCCAAATTTAGGGCTTCACCTGCCCAGTAGCACATTTTTGCAAAACTGTAGAAAATGGGACTCTCATACCAGGGCCCCCTTTTAATGCTTGGGGCCCAATTTAAGGGCTTCGCCCTGGGTCTTCATTCCAAAATCTGTAAAAATGGTCCTCCCGTGCCATAGGCTCCATTCTAGGGTTTCGGCCCCCTGGGGCCTCATTTTAAGGCTTCGCCCCCAGAGCTTCTTTTTCAAAATATATAGAAAATAGAGACCCCACACCGGTGGCCCCATTTTAGGACTGTGTCCCAAGTTATAGTTTAGCGAGAATCTCTTACTCACGCAGTTTCTTTCAATCAATAATAAAAATTTTCCCATATAGGTAACATATAAGTTTCTACCACACTCCCAGTGGGGCACCCAGACCCTGCATGTAGCAGTCGTAGAAAAATTATAGTGTGCTACACGTGCCGAAAAGACTTTATGACACTCGTCTACGGCTCGTTTCACCAAACTGTCTCATTGGTATGAAAAGTCTTATTTTCAGCACTTGTTGCACAATATACTATTTCTGTTGTGCGTTCAAAATGATTCCATTTTGATACGCAAATGCGTGTCGAAAAGAACTTCTTTTCGATACGGCTTTTGTTGACTGGTTACTAGGATATTAACAAAATTGTGTAATGTCAAGGCCCACTAGCAAAAATTTCGACACAGCTTTCAATGGGATTTCTAGTTATAAAGACGCCAAAAATGATAATATGGCCGCCCAACTGTTGATCGGGATTAGATTAATAGTTTTCATTAAAAAACCTGCAAAATAGAAAAAAGAGTATAAAATACACGTTTTAAAAGACATTTAGCGCACTCGCACGTCGCGTCGCACTACACGCAATCGGGTCGTTTCCTAATTTAGTGATCATGCGAAAAAATATGATATTTTAAAACAAGTGTCTTAATATTACTATTTTTTCACTATTAAAAAACGGTTCTTTATAGGCCGGAATCAGTCCTATTGGTTTTGACGGTCACGCAACGCAGCGTCTTAGACTTAGATACGTAAACTACATATTTTCAGGCCCGTAATAGTTTTATAACCTGAGCTACAATCTCTTTTACAAAAATAAACGACCCCTTTATGGTCACCACTCCCTTAACACCCGTAATTGAAATTTGGGAAAAGGTAGATGGTGTTTTTCCATTTGTAATTGCATTGTTTTGGTTTATTTAGATATAAAATATTTTCGTTTTTATTGGTTCCACCCCTATGCTATGAATGGGAACTATAAGTTTAATCTTACATTTTATGATTAGCACAAAACCAAATGGTTTGAAAAGGGAACGTGATTGATTAAGGAATGTATGGAGTGCACAATTTTATGAATAATATTTTCATGCCTAATTTTTATCTCATCCCTTTTTAAAAAAACAAGTAGGTAGGAATTTTAATTCTAGATAATAATTACTCATACCTGAAAGGATCTTTTGGGAATCTAAAAAATATTTTTTTACCATCAGTTTTATTGAAATAGTTATCCACTGCACAAAATCCAACTATCGTTATAGAAAACGCAACAACAGTCCCTAAATAATGTCTCCCTCGCCCTCGTATAATACGTTTGTGCTAAAACTCCCCAGAGTTTCTGCGAGTCTATGAGAAAACTGGATTAAACCGCTCTTACCTCAGGCGGCAAAATCGAGATTTTTATGCATTTGACGCTACCGTTCATTAATTCTACCGTGCTTTTATTAACTTTCCGAACAGTTTTTTATGATTTTTCAATTTTTCCCGAAAATCCTTTCTTAATTTTTCGAAAATTGCGTTGAACAGGGTCATCGCTTGTCAGTTTTCGTTCATTTTATCACAGCAAGATGTCCTGAAAATTTCAACTCTCTAGCTGTACTGGGACATGCTTAATTAAAGGGCGTTTCACTTTGATAACGGTTTCAATTTTGATAAGCTTTTAATTTTTTCTGACTTTACCTTCGTTACAGAAGTTTCACTTCAAAAACGTGCCAAAGTAACCCAACTTATCGTCTGTGTTTGGCAACCTTTAATTAAAAAAAAAAAAAAAAAAAAAAATTAGAAAGCCTTTACCTTCTTGCCAATTTAAAAGTTGAAAGTACTAATCCAGAATGCAGACCTATAAAACTCGCCCAGAAACAAAAATAATACCATTTGTTTTAAAAGTTGTTACAATGTAAAGTTCAAGAGTAGACCAAAGTAACCCAACTTTACGGTTGTAAAATGCTTATATGCTAATGTTGATGTATAGAATCACACTAAAAAGGCGTAGATGGTATCTTTATTTACACAAAATATTGATATTTTCCCAAACAACGCCTTGCAATTATATCGAAAAGAAAGAAGCTATTTACATTTGACAGAAAAATAAGTTATCAGGTTGAAAAACTTTAGATATTGTTACGGGTGGAAATTCTCCTATTTATAAAGGTCATTTTAGGAAGAAATATCGATTGGTCAATCATCTCTATTGTCTTTTCTCGATAAGTTCGTACCTGTCTAGGTTTCTGACAAGCAGTATTTTAATTGACATTTAAGCATTTTTAGTTGAATGTCAGACGATAGTTTTGACGTGTTTACAGATTTGTTTCTCCTATTTGATCCAGTAGGAGGAGAGAAAACAGAAGAAAACTGTTGTTGTTGATTTTGTAAGGCTTTTGTTTATTCATTAGTAGGGTTTCATTGAGACGAGAAATCTCGTCTCGAAGGCAATTTCTTCTCTCGTCTCGATCACCGAGACGAGAAATTAACAAACTCTCGTCTCGATGTTTTTCTTGAAGACAATTTCTCGATCTCGATTCGAGATTTCCGAAATTTCGAGAGTCTCGAAAGCACTGAATGCTATTAAAATATATTATATACCTACATAGTGAAATTTATGCAAAAATGGTGCCACAAGAATATCCTTAGGAGTACATATATTAAATTTATGGCACTTTATGGCATTTCTTTACCCTGAAAAGCCAGACTGAGCGAACAGTATCGTGAGTCAATTTCTAAAGTATCAATAATTTTCTTTTAATTATTTATTTTGTAGTAAATAAATATAAAATAACATTGTACAAGACATTCAAATTATTGTATTAAACGAGGTATTAAATCTAATCAAAATATAATTTGCGAACGAGTCAGCACATAAACGACTGACGAGGCCGTCGGTTCGTGACTACGTGCTAGCGGAGCGCTACATTTGAACGTCTCTATGTTATGTTAAGAGATGTGAGTTATTCCAGAACCTACATTTTTTCAAGATCGAGAAATCTCGAAAAAATTAGTCGATCTCGAAAAGTCTCGAAATGTTTTCTCGATCTCGTCTCAAATCCCTTTCAGTCTCGTCTCGATCTCGTCTCGAAATCGAGACGAGACGAGACGAGAAATCTCGAATTTTGAGAGTCTCGTGAAACCCTATTCATTAGCCGAAGAAAATTCCTTGAGTTGAGAGGTAGTCCTCGAGTAGCATTTTATTTCGTAAATGAAGTAGACTGGAAGTCGTTTGAGACTCTCGAGGGAAGGTCAGTTGCTTGTGAAGAAATTTCTAGCAATCGCCGTAATGGCAATATAGGCCGTTGATCCTTTCAAGACACCCAGGAAGGTTTTGGTAAACCCCTAGTTATGGGTAAGCTGTTTTAAGTTGTTTTGAATGTAGAATTTCAAGTAGATTTTTGGGGCCGAGTTTTGACATTTTTGTAAATTTCATGTTATGTTCTTGTTATAGTTTAATTTACGCTTTTAGGGTTATTGGAGCTGGTTTTTAGTAGCTGAATTCTACAGCGGAATTCCGATAGCGTTTTGTTGCGAGATTCTATGGCTGTTTCCCTGTAGGGTAGGAAGAGCCACTATTACCTGGATGCTGATCAAACTGGACTGTTTGACATACAGAGAGGGATGATGACTAATTCTCGGATATAACTTACAGGTGTTCGTTCCTCAAGATAAGTCTAAATTTATACATACTATCACGTTTAGACAGCACTATTATGCCAGAAATATTTACTATTTTGCAGAGACTTTTAAATTTAAATATAATTTAGTACTCAAACATTTTCCTAAAACGCTTTATTAATTTCTTTAGTAAGTAATAGCACAAATCATAATCCACTAGAGTATATATATTAAATATCTTTTGTGAAGTGTTACTACGCCGGCCTAGAAACATTATTTACTTCTTACGGGTGCTAGGTTTATGGATAATCTCTAGTACATATTTTATCCGAGGAAGTTTATTCATTTTATTACCTTTTTACTTTAATTTGGCTTTGACAATTGATCATAACATTGCTTTTTGAAGGATACGTTCTCTGGTTGAAACTTGCAACTCGGGCTTTTGGAAAGGCTATACTAACCGAGTTAAATTAACTTAGTATAGTCTATGTGATAAATTCGGTATTTCTATCACCGTCTAGGTTGCAGGTTGCAGCAGAGCGTTTCGAAGAAGTGAACTTTCAAAATTTTATAACTTTTTTTTTGACATCTCTCAAATTTTAAATTAGACTGACAGGTTGACAAGAGGTTGGAATTTTCTGCATTGTTTATAACCTTTTCGCTTGACACCTTTCAACCTTTCGATTTAGGCTATCAGGTTGACAAAAAGGTGTGTCTAGTAGTCAATAACTGTAAATAGTAATTTACTTAATAGGCTAGAGGAGCTTGCTCTATTTTTCTATTTTAAAATAAAGTATTGGCCTTACATGCTTGGTATTATTTAGGGTGAATTTGAGAATGTAGATTTTGAATGGTAACCGAGCAGGTAGCGTAGACTTCGTCAGGTAATTATTTACTTAATTTGACATTTGAATTTGAACTTAGTTTCTTTTATTTCCATAAACATCGATAGGGCTTGCCAACAAAAGTAAACTTGGTGGCGTCCAACCCGACTTGGTATATTACTTATTTTGATTTAATTCAATATTCAGATACAACAATACGGAACTTGATAGTGGGAAAAGATAAGTTCGAACATAATTACCAACCAACGCCAACATAATTAGAATCGAACGTAATAATATGGAGTAGCGAAATCTCTTAAAAGAAAAGGACTTCATAATCTCCAAGTCCTTCTAACTTGATAATAAAAGATTAAAACGACTTGCTTCAACTAGACCACCACATAATGTTGGGACTGACAAGATGGACCACTTCCCACAAGAAGGGGGAAACTCATTGATGTTCTCTAAAATGTAATACCCGTTTAGGCTTAAGTAAAGACAGAAACTGCGCTTATACCACTTTCATCATTTAGCCTGAAAATATGTTCGATGCGTTGTAGTGATGATGTTTTAATCATCATCCGTTAGCGAAACGCGCGTCGAGTGTAAAAATACTATTTCTCTATTGTGGATAAAAATTTGCTTTAGTAGAATTTTAAGGTCTGCCAAATTAAAAGCTAAATATAAATTAGCTTTATTGATTGATTTACCCTGTATAACAGATAAGTACAACGTGGTTGAAGGGGACAAATCCAGAAGTTGAGCGAACAATATATTTGAGTTCTGTAATTATAGGTATAGATAGTGAATTATTGATATTAGTCAAATGATGCTAGGTTGGGCAATCCTTCCGTAATTCTAGGGAATTCTTTCGTATCTAATGAAATAGGGAATTTGACTAGTGTTAGTGGGCCAAAATAGATTTGGTTGTGTTAGTTTGGATGTCATTTATATCTATTGTTAGGTGATAATTTAGTGTTAAGCAATATGATGGTTGAATGTTATTGAATGATGTTATTGAATAATATTACACATTTTACATACTACACATGAGATACTTACTAATTAGGTGAAAGCTCTGATAATTAATTTAATATAATATCAATTATGTAGCATAAGTTACTAAAAATCCAAACACGTAGTTCAAATAAACAGAAATATAATTTCCTTTCTATCAATATGAATCATGATGACGAATAAATTTTTCCTGGTCTTCTTGTGGAACGATGAATCTACAGCCGAAAGAAATATGTTATTGTGGGAGAATATTTAAGATTTATTCTATTATTCTCTTACATCAGGGCGAGAACTCTGTTAATAATAGTGTACCGATCTACCGAAATTCAACTTTTTTTTGGCTTCCTAACACTTCAGAAGTGGGACGACGAATCTTAAAATACCGGTAACCACACTGGGCGTTACAAAAGTGCGGAAAATCGGGAAACGCGAATGGACAATGTTAAAGAAATACTCGTTGAACTACAAGGGCATAACAGCGATACACCTAATGTCCCGAAAAGTAAGGTCAAAAATACGGACAAGAAAAGACGTAGAGCTAGCAGTTCGAAAAGTGTTTCGTCGACATCGGCATCATCAGTGTTGACTTCGGAAAGTAAAAACAATAGAAGAAAACGGAGACGCCGACGTGAAAAAAAAGTGTCGATTGAAAACTTAGTTATGCAAAAAGTAAATGAAATTCTTGGACAAGTGCAAGTAGTGAATTTGCGCAACAATCCAGGATAATCTAACTTCGTAAAAAATTACATTGTTCCGGTATTTGACTCAGAAAATAGTGACATAAATGCTCTAAATTGGTTAAATAAAGTGGATCAACTAGATGACATATAAGTATAATTGGAATGATTCACCAAATTTTACCATGCGACATTTATCACCCTGTGTTAGTTTGTGGCATGGATGAGTTGGAAACTTTAGATATAGTATATGAATATCTTGATTGTAAAAACGCTGATTTTATGAATATTAATCTGTATCTTGGTTCCTTTGATTGGAAAAGTCTTTTAGACAAAGATGACATCAATGTAATGGTCACTATTTTTTATGATATTGTATACACTGCTTTTGAACAATTTGTGCCTAAGGTAATATCTAAGAAGCCGAAACTTCCTACATGGTACACAAATGAACTTAAAAAATTAATCTTCGAGAAGAAAATTGCTCATAAAAGATTTAAAAATAACAACAATCATAATGATTATATAATATTTTCACAACTAAGAAATAAATATAAAAAATTAATAGATAGTTGCTATACCACTTTTATTAGTACCATTGAAGGTAACAAGAGGGAAGATTCAAAAGCTTTTTGGAGATATGTTAATTCTAAAAATAAAAATTATAATCTTCCTAATAATATGACATTAATGGTCAAAATAGTAGCGAGGTGGAGGATATTTTAAATTATTTGGCAGATTTTTTTTGCATCGGTGTATAGTGACAGGGGCGGTTATGCCAACGAGTTTGTAGTTTCCAATAGTGTCAGTATTGGTCAATTGGAGATTAGCGAAATTGATTTTTTTAATGCAATATCGGATTTGAAAAAAAATTTGTGCGTAGGACCAGATGATGCTTCAGTTCTGTTCTTAGTAAATTGCAGATGTATTTTATCAAACATTTTTAGTATGATTTTTAATCAATTCTTATCATCAGGTACCTTTCCACATTTTTGGAAAATATCCTACATAACACCACTTCATAAAAGTGGAGATAAATCTGATGTTACGAATTATAGAGCAATTTCTAAATTTTCACTAATCTCAAAGTTACTTGAAAACATCGTAAATAAAAAAATAGTACCTAAATTTGATGGTATTATCACGGAAACTCAGCATGGATTTTTAAGAGGAAAATCAACAGTCTCTAATTTATTAACTTACGAACAATCATTAATAAGCTCTTTAGAACATAAATCTCAGATAGACTGGATTTATACAGATTTTAGGAAAGCATTTGATAGGGTCATACACAGTAACCTAATTAAAAAACTTCAATCATATGGAATTTTTGGTACCCCTTTAAAGTGGTTTGAGGATTACTTGTCGGATAGAATCTAAATTGTAAAAATTAATAATGCTTTATCTTAAGAAATTAAAGTTATTTCGGGAGTCCCACAGGGTGGACATTTATCTCCTTTATTATTCAAATTATATATTAATGACATACAGTATTTTCTTGTTCATTCTCAGATGCTTTCTTATGCTGATGACTTAAATTTTTTTTAAATTATCGAATCAATAGATGATTGTGTAAAAATACAGGAGGGCATAAACAATTTGAATCGATGGTGTAATATGAACGGTATGGAGCTTAATGTTACTAAATGTAAATTCATGCAATTCTATCGAAAAAATAAAAATGTTATTAATTTCGACTAATATGTCAATAATGAGAATTTGGAAAAAGTTAATGAAATTAAAGATTTAGGGGTTATATTCGATAGAGAATTATCATTCAATCATCATATACAGTATATTACTAATAGAGCTTTGAAAACATTGGGCTTCCTCAAGAGAACTTTGCATGACTTCAATGGTATAACCTTTTTTAAGAATCTATATTGTTCATATGTTAGGTCTATTCTCGAATATGCTAGTCAGATTTGGAATCCTCAATATAAGGTGCATGTAGATACTATTGAGAGAGTTCAAAAGAATTTCTTGAGGTTTATAGCTTTTAAAATTGGAATGTGCATCGATCACGTGAATTATGATCAGATTATGTCAGTGTTAAAGATCTCTTCCCTTGATCAACGCCGAGATTACTTGGATGTGTGTACTTTATTTAAGATTGTTAACTATCAGATTAGATCTCCACAACTTCTTGAAAAAATTAAAATAAGGCTACCTCGGAGAACATTGCGTGCTAACAGTTTATTTTACGTTGAGTTCCATAGAACTAACTATGGTAAAACATCATCAGTTAGTAGATTCGCATCATCGTTTAATAAACATTGCATTAATATCGATCCTTTTAATATTAGTTTGGGTTAAAAAAAATGAACTGTACTTTAGATTTGCATGTGTCATAACATGTACTTTGTAGATTTTTATTTATTTGTAATGTATAAAAAAATGGCTTGGTCCGTTATTAAAACATTTATTTATTTATTTATTTAAAGTCATACTATATGCAAGGAAAATTAAGCGGTGTGGCTAAAATGTTGGTATAATTCGCATCTTCTTCTTCTTCTTCTTAATGTAGGACGCTGTCCTGTATATACCATAAATGTGTCTAGCTGTTTCCATCCTAATCCTGTGATGCGGATCTCCAGCTCTCGAACCATCGCTTCGGAGGCTACCCAGCAAGCCTTGTTGTGTTTGGTTTCTCCTGTTTCGCTATTTTCACCAATCGGGCATTCTTTCCACGTGATCTCTCCACTCCCGTCTTCTTTTTTTGGACCATGTTACACATCTGACACATCTATTCCTAATTTCTTCGCTTCTCTGTCTGTCTCTCAATGTATATCCTGTTATGGATCTTAGTACAACAAATATACAACACATGTGTTGTATATTCTTACTTTGCTCTTAATACTCATATGTCTGTTTCGCCAAATCATGCCACGTAAGAATCCTGACATTAGGGATGCTTTTGTTGTTTGCTCCTTTACTTCTGCCTTGAGATTTCGGTTACTGGTTATGTTGGCTCCAAGGTATTTGAAGCTCATTGCCTGTTCAACACTTTGCTCTAGCTAGCTTGCATTACCTGGGTTCTTCGGTAATCGTGAGTGACTGTGATTTTTGAGTGGAGATAATCATGTTAAAGCGGGCCTTTTCGAATCTGTACAGGCGAAGGTTTTAAGTTGTCTGCATCTTCAGATATAAGTGAAAATAAATTTTTGGGATTATGCATAGACAACAGATTAAAATTTGAAAGTCATGTTAGAAAATTATGTAACAAGTTGGCATCAAACTGTTATGCTCTTAAAGTCCTAGCAAGAGAGGTTGATTTTGGTATTGCTAGAAACGCTTACTTTTCATTAATAGAGTCACACCTAAGATATGGTTTGTGTTTTTGGGGTGCATGTACTAAGCATCTATTTAATAGTGTTTTTATTTTGCAAAAAAGGGCGATCAGATGTCTTTGCAATATCAGTATTAGAGACTCATGCAAGGAGCTTTTTATTAGTCACAAAATCCTTACTCTCCCTTCCCTGTTTATATTAGAATCAGTCTGCCTAATTCATAAAAAATATAGGAAAGTCAATTCAGCAAGCCGACATGAATACAGCAACAGACGGGCTAATGATGTGCTCTTACCTATACCGACTAGTTCATTGGTAAAAAGGTCATTTATATTTGATAGCAAAAAGTTATTTAATAATCTTCCAGCAGATATGAAACAGATTAAAAATGAAAGGTTCTTCCGGAAAAAAGTTAAAAGATTGCTAATTGCAAGGGGCTATTATGAAGTTACTGACTTTTTATCAGATAGATTTGAACTGTATTGTTGTTTCTCTTTCTTTTTGTTCTTAATATCTATTTTTATTATTTTATATGTTTGTTGTTTTAAATTGTTTTTGACATTCATTCTAGATTTAGGTAGTGACTAAAAATTGTTAATGTCATTGCATAGCTCATTACTTGCAGTTATTATGTTGTATTTATATATATTTTGACGCTTTTTTTTCTTTTTACAGCTTTGTCAACAAGTTCCTCTTATGACAATAAAGCATATTATGATTTGATTTTTGATTTGATATGATATAACTGCATCATCAGCATAACAAACCAATTTTATTTCTTTATTTCCCATTCTATATCCCCTACCAGCTGTTTTTACGTCCTGGAAGATTTCGCGGGGTTTACATTTCTTTTCTCTAGTACTTTCAGTACGTCAGAGAGTTTTCTCTATCGGACACTTGCGTTAGATCTACGAAGCACATGAAGGCTGTTTTATCAAATTCGAAGCTTTTTTTCTATAATTTGGCGTAGAATGAATATAGCGTCTATTGTCGATCTGTTTTGTATGAAGCCATGTTGTTCTTCGCTGATTCCAGTTTGTACCAATTCTTCAGTGATTATTTTCGTCAGGAGTTTTAAAGCTGTGCTTAAGAGAGTTATTCCGCGATCGTTTTTGGAGTCTGCTTTTGATCCCTTTTTGAGGATAGGAATAGTTATACTTTCCTTCTATTCTCCTGGGATTCTATTGAGTGTGAATATTTTATAGTAAAAGGTATATAGTTCCTTACAGAGCACTTCTCCACCATATTTAATCAGCTCATTAGGTATGTTGTCTAATCCTGGGGCTTTTCGGTTCTTTAGTTTAGTGGCTGAATCTTTAATTCGTTCTCTTGTAACAGACCATCTGGTGATATTTGCTTCTGACATTTCCTCGTCTTCTGTATTTCCATGTGTTGTTGCTGTTGTGTTGTCATAAAGTTCGTAGGTTGTTTTTCCCATTCTTCTGTCGTTATTTTGTTTATTTGTACACATTCATTTACATTTTTTTGTGGTTTCTTAACATATTTCACACCTTTTTATGTCCTCTGTCAAGGTCGTGCTCCATATCTGTTGAACATTTTTCCCAGCAGTTCCTTTTGATTTCTTGTATTTTTTTCATTTACCCTGTTTCTCATTATTTTATACTGGTCATATGTAAAGGCTTTGCCTCGGTATTAAAAGTATGCTATGCTTAAAAGTTACAATAATTATTAAATAGTGAACCGATGCACCGAATATTAACTTTATTTTTTTACTTCCTAATACTATTTGTTGATATTTTCCCCCCGTTTAATTATTTGAAGGTAATTAGCTTATATAATCTCGTATATATATATACTTATAATTATAATAATTACAGTTCTGCGGTTTTCGATTTGCTGAATGATATTCGGCAAATGAACGAGCGATAGCTGATCCTTAATCAACCATTTCATCAAAATAAAGTTTTCATTTAAATAATAAAGTTTGATTATTATGATACATTTTTTTATGTGCTTTGCGCGACTACTTTTTCCCATGACTAATACAATCGCTTCATCTGAGGGAAACAAATTAAATAATCTTATTAATAAATGACTAAGATGACCGCTACGACAAAAGTTAAGTAAGTAGTTCCTTTCACAAAACGTAAACTACTTACATTTAATTTTGGTAAATTGTTTCGTAGGAACCGTAATTTGTTAATTATATTTTATAACGAGATATAAAACCATTAATCTGTCTTTTATTGTTCTGCCGACATTATCGTTTCGATACTGTACTTTTTTTCAAGTCTAATGATTTATTTATTGGAAGCATTAATCCATAGGATAATCCAAAAAATATTAAAATATTGTAAGATTAACGATGATAATCGATTATGTCAGATGTCAAGTGATTAGATACCAAATAAAATGCATCAGAAAAATAACAATAGTTTGAAGGGCGATTAAAAGTAAACGCTAATTTATTTATCCCAAAAACCCTTAATTTTGCCTCTTTCGTTTCCTCTTAGCTCCGCCCTCCACTACCTTTAAAAATAAGTGAGGTACTGACAAAATTGACTTTTTTGATCCCGGAATACTTTCTATAGATGACTAATTGTATAATTTGATTCGACGTCGCCATACACCACTAGCATTATTCATCGAGTTCACTGTTAACTCCGTCTTCCACTGCTTCTAAAAATAAGTAACCCTAAAAACACCTAATTAATTGATCTCAATAATAATCCTCAGTGTTAGTTACCGTCCGCGCTCATTTTCATCTTCTCCTTCTACTCCTTATAAAAATAAATAAATTACTTCCCAAATTAGATTCCACAATCTTTATCAAATTGATGGCCGATTACTAGTGAATCTAAATTCTTCGATCCCAAAAACCCTTGATATTACACCTCGTGCAAACTATAAACTCCGCCATCCACTACTTCTAAAAATAGAAATGGTATTAGCAAAATTAGATTATCCGACCTTAAACCATTTTTTTTTGATGCCTGATATATTGATTGTAAATTTTTCCTAAAGGCAAGACTTATCGCAAGATTCTCACATTCTTTTATCATAGTTTTGCTTACCGCGTATATACCAGAGTTATTTTACATGTTTTCCTGTGGATGGCAGCCGAGCACACTGATGTTTTCTATACATTGTATCGTTAGTCTTATCAAGTAATAGCTTATTAATTATTTATTTACTAATTTTCAAACGCGATACACAAAGATCTTAGCAGATAATAAAGCAAATCAGTAATATGTCATCAACTTAGTAGTCATTAAGTGAGTCGAGGGTTTTGTTCTTAAAATGTAAATATTTTTATCAATTATTTATCCTACTTTCTTAATTGATTTTGTTTCTTTTAAACGATGTCACAAAAGTTACCAGTTAAATTATTAATATTAATGGGCCATGTAAAAACATTACTATTAAGTACAAGCGTTTCATTATTTTCACACTACTTGCCTGCTACATAGTTTCAAGATATTATTGATTTAGGGTGCTACATCATCACAAAAAAATTTTTTTTAATATTACGCGTTTCGGAGGTATTCTACTGACGCCAAAAGGTGATATAATAATGGTCGCGTAATAGTTATTTACGTAACAAGTCCGGAAAATACTGTTTTTGTGAACGAGTAGGCGAGTCTGCGAGTCTAAAAAACAGTTTCTTTACACCTTACATACACTATTTTTCGGCAACTGTGTGAAATAGCAAATCAGTTATTTATTTGTAAAGTAAAATTAGTAACATTCCTTAATTTTCAAAGCAAAATTAGTATCATTCTAACTTTTGTTTATATTATGATATTGTAATTAGAACTATTGCTAATTGTAAGAAGATTCTGAAATATTTGGTATATATTGTTGTCTAAGTCAAAACCTGAAGGTAAGTCATTCGATTCACATTGATTGTTTTCGTGTACCTAATGAATGATTATGGCGATTTGAATTTAGTTTCTAAGCGAATTCTGAATAAATCCTTAAGCGAGATTGCAATCGACAATGACAGACAGACGCAACTATATCTCCAAAAAGGCCATTCCAAAGGATATAGAAATTCGAAGAAGAGAAAAAAAATCTTCCAGGTTCGCATTTTCCAATGTAAGATAGTTTGAAAAAGTATGGAGAATAACGATTGAGGCTTCCAACTACCGTGTCTCTTTAAATTTGAATTTGCCGCCCTCCTGGACCACAAATCCTAACCAGTACACAATTACAGTTGATCAGCCATTAAGTTCTTCCAACCACAAACTTATTACAACGGTTTGTGAACTGCCAATCCTACACAAAGGTCCACCATTGCATTATAAAATCTGGCATTACAATTGTGCAAACCGGAGGATCTAAGAGAGTTTTACCTAGATTTTCCTTGGCTCGACGCGACGTCTGCTTTGACACTGACCACCCGTCAGTCTGTTGCAAAGAGATTACACAAGTAATCTTCTCAGGAATTGAAGCTTACATTCCAAATTCCATCATGTTATCGACAAAAGGAAAGCCCTGGTTCGACAGAAAATACGAAACAGCCGTAAGTAGGAAACAACAAGCCTTCAAGTACTGGCAACAAAATCAGACCGCGGAAAGCCGCAATTATTTTACCGAGTGAGAAACGAATTCAAACGTGTGATTGAAGAAACTAAGGACAAACACAATCAATGAATCAGGAGTAAACTTTTGTAATGTCCCAGTGGCTCCAGGAATTTTTGGTCGGTAGCAAAGGCAGTAAATAATACCTTTACACTAAGAAAAAAGCAAACATACTCCCGAAATGTTTTCATCGTACTCTACCTTAAATCCTCAAAGGGCTGCATACGCAAAAGGCATCAAGGCTGGATGGATGTGAAAGAACTGCGCCAACGAACTAACGCCCATTTTTTCGAGCTTTTTTTTCTCTGTCTTACCGAAAAGGGATTTACCCATCTTCTTGGACAGTTGCTCGAGTGCAACCTGTTCCAAAAAAAGGAAAGAAAACCACGCCCTCAAACTATCGCTCAATTTCCTTGCTTCCAATATTCTCCAAAGTCATGGAACCTACCAACCAGTCAATCAGCAACTACTCAAGTACCTCGAGACCAATAGAATAATTAGCCATAACCAATACGGATTCCGCAAACAGAGATCGACAGGAAACATATTGATCTCTGTCGCTCATCGATGGAGTAGGGCAATTAAGAACTACGGAGAATCTCGAGCGGCTGCGTTGGATATTTTCAAGACATTTGACAGAGTTTGGCATGATGGATTGCTCAACAAACTGCCGTCCTTTCGACTGCCAGCGTCTCTTTGCAGCTGGGCTTGCCAGTTTCCTTAAGAACCGATCTCTGCATGTTGCAGTTGATGGACACATCTCAGACACATTCACCATTAACGCGGGCGTGCCATAGGGCGCAATACTTTCACCAACTCTGTTCCTCTTCTATATCAATGACCTGCTGATCGAAACGAAAAATCCTCTTTACAGTTTTGCAGATGACAGTACCGTTGTCTCCCAATTTAGATTAGAAAAACCTTTACCAACGACTGAGACTTATTACCGCAGACAGGAGCAGATTACAGGAATTAATCAAGATCTGGAGAAAGTTTAAACTTGGGGCGGGGAGACAGAAACTTGGTCCAGTTCAATGCAGCAAATACCCAAGCAGCCACGTTTACCCAGAGGGCCAATACGGCGGGCCCTGACATCATTATGGCAGGACCGACCATTCCTTTATCCTCGTCAATCGGACTGCTGGGACGCAGCAGTCCGATGGGTGTCTCGGTCAAAAGCAATATGTTCTGGCATGGCCACGTTGCTAACATCGCAAAATCAGCCTCCCAGAAGCTTGGTGCGCTATTTCGCAATAAAAAACTGTATACACAGCAGCCGTTGCTCTTGCTCTACAAAGCGCAAATAAGATCGTGCTTAGAATATTGCTCACACATCTGGGGTGCCGCACCAAAGCACACCCTAAAGCTGCTGGATTCGATAAGAGAGCTGTGCGTCTTGTCGGCGACCCGAAGTTGACCCGGAATTTGGATAGTCTGGCCCCTGGTAACGCCTGTCAGACAGTCACGACTGACCGCAAGAGCGGACCATTTCGTCGTACAACTGGAAAAACCTAGAACATTGCTTTACAAGAACTCCTTTGTCAGGCGCCCTGCATCACTGTGGAACTCACTCCCAGGACATCTGTTTCCCCCAAATTACATCCTACAACTATTCAAGAACCGTATCAATCAACATCTTCGCACACACACCGCTCGTCGAGCGCCATAGGATCTCCCTTTAGTCCGTGTGCCGCTACCATAAAAAAATTGCATATAAACTAAGACTTGATTCCTAAATGTATTTTCTTATATAAGTTTTTGATGCTCCTTAAAGTTTCCACTTCTGCCGTGTGATCTTAAGTACACATATTTCGAAAAGTATTTTCTATTTTCCAAAAACGCGAAAAATGTTAGTTTAATTTTTTTTATGGTTTCGGGGATAATGCAAGGGGCTTAATAAACTATTTAACTATGTAACAAAATTTGATTGTAATTCCTTACATTAGAAGATTAAATTCTGGGGAGTTTAACTTCATAGACTTCATTTTTCACATATCCCACATAGACAGAAATCAAGAGGAGGAATGTCAGGATACCTAGCAGTAGGGCCGGATTAACCATTGAAGAGGCCCTAGGCTTAAAAAATCTTAGGGCCCCATTTCCAGAGCATTCATCATATTTTATGGTAGGGTAGACATTTTTTTTGATAAAGTAAAGTGTGAAACAGAAACAAAAATAGTTTTTAAAGATATACAATAATATCTTGATTTAAAAAATCCGTTTATTTAAAAAAAAAACATAAAAAATCAAAGAATATTTTAAAACATTAACACAAAACATTTTCGTTAAAAAAAAAGAATATAATTAGATAGTCTTGTGTACTCAAATGAATGCTCGTTTTCGTGATTTTTGGGTTGCAAAACTCTCAATAATATTTTCAGTAGGAATTTTATTGAGAATTTTGTTATCATGCTTTTGTAGATCTACTACTAGGGGTGGGGGTACAGCGATCTTTATACGAGAGGACCTTCTTGAACGTCTCAAATTTGTAAATTGTAGTAATTTTGATACTATGTTACTAATGTAATTGTTATACTATGTTGGTAGAGGGAGATTTTGAGTTTTCACTAACTTATAATAAGGAATTTAATGTTTATTTTTTGTGCGTTTATAGGTCAAGCTCAGGTCATAATATTGAACAGTTTTTAAAAAGACTGGAAACTTTATTATTTTAATTTTCACCTACTTCAAAAATTATAATAACTGGGGATCTAAATATTGACTATTGTGATATAAATTCTAGACATACTAGTGATCTACTGGATTTATTTAAGCCTTTGAATTTTAAGCTTTTGGTGGATGGTCCAACCCGCATTACTGCAACCTCGAGCACTCTAATAGATTACTTTTGTTTAAATTTTTATGAAAATGTTGAATGTGAAGCCACTGTTCTGCCTTCAGGTTTGTCTGATCATGAAGCTATCATAGCACAAGTAGAATTTAAAATTATAAAAAGGGAAAAAATAATAAAATAATGAGGATATACAGCGAAGGTAACTTTAACAGATTTGTGCATCAATACCAGGAGACTGATTGGATATCAATAATGGAAATATCTGATGCTCTGAACAATTTTAATACAAAATTAGTTTATATGTTTAACAAAAATTTCCCCCTAAAATCTATAAAACTCAAAAGCAAAAAACCATGGGTTACTAGAGAAAAAAATTGAGAATATTGCATACAATTAGAAAGTTTTTCCCCACACCATTTATAATGACATACTTCAGTAAATATAAAATGGTGTACAGAAAATTAGTAAATCTTGCACAAAAATTATTATAATGGTAGAATTGATAAGGCTAAAAATAAACCAAAGGAAATATGGAGCTTGGTAAATGATTTCTAATACTAATGGCTACTACTAATACTAGCTCTAATGGCAATCTTGATATTGATGTGAACGGTTTTAATCACTTTTATTGTTCGATTGCAGAAAATTTGGCATATCATATTTCATCAAACATTGATCCTCTGACTTACCTGCGAAATATTTCTTCAATGAACTCTTTTACTCTTTTTCATACAGATATTAATGAAATTAAAAGAATATTCAGTCAAACACAAAATAAAAGCTCTTCAGGTATTGACAACATTTCATTAAAAGTATTTAATTGGTTGCCTGATTATGTACTAAGTGCTCTTGTGATAAATAAGTTCTTGACACGCCGGGCATTTTTCCCGATTGCTTAAAAACTACCTTGGTTATGCCACTGTTTAAGAATGGTAATGTTTTGGATCCATCTTGTTATCGCCCCATTTCACTTCTCCCAACATTATCAAAAATAATTGAAATAATCTTTAAATTGAGAATGGTCGACTACCTTCAAAAATACAAATTGTTGAATGCTTCACAATTTGGATTTCAGAACAACAAGGGTACCTGTGATGCAATGTTTAACTTCCTTGAAAGGGTGTATCTTGGACTCAATCAGGGAGAGATGGCCGCAGCAGCGTTTTGCGATTTTTCAAAGGCTTTTGATTGTGTGGGTCGAGGAATATTGCTGCGGAAGCTTTCCCATTATGGTTTTAGAGGTATGCCTTTGAAATGAATATAATCATACTTGACTAATAGGAAACAATACATTAAAGGATTAAATGGTTTGTCATCAGATCAGAGCATTGAGCATGGGGTTCCTCAAGGCTCAGTGCTCGGTCCGCTTTTGTTTCTTATATGCATCAATGACCTAGCATCCATCAGCATTAATGGATCATTTACATTATTTGCTGATGATACATCAATATTATGGCTAGAAACAGATAGTGATATTTTGAGGGATACCATCAATCACGACATTGGGGCAGTGATGGACTGGTGCGATAGCAACAGCATAGTGTTTAATATATCTAAAACCAACATTTTATCATTTAAGTGTCCTGTGATGGACCCCTCAATGATATTCCAATAAATAATAAAGAAAACTATAAATTTCTTGGTTGATTATTGATATCAGGTTAAAATTTGAGAATCACATACATAATATGAGGAAAAAAATAGCTTCTTCATGCTACGCTATAAGGGTTGTAAGAAATGATTTGGGTCAGGATTTGACTAGGGGAATATACTTTGCCTTGGTGGAATCTCATTTAAGATATGGTATTCAATTTTGGGGTTTTACCAGCAGTCAGCTCATTCAGCCTATTTTTGTACTTCAAAAGCGGGCCATGGGATACTTGTGTGGAGTTGGTCCCAGAGAGCATTGTAGACCTCTGTTTGTTCATGAGAGGATTCTGACATTGACCTGCATATTTATTCTTATGACAGTGAATATGGTTCACATAAAATATAAATCAATGGGTAACAGTGCTGCAAGAGTTACCAGATTCAAGAACGATAACTTAGGCCTGCTTATACCAAGATATGCTTTAACGAAAAAATCTATTATATATGAAGGTATTAGAATGTTTAATCACTTGCCTCTGGAACTTAAAAACTTGCAATGTTCTAAATATTTCAATAAGACAGTGAAGAAACTTTTACTAAGCAAGGCATATTGATGAATTCTTTGCTGACAGACTATGATGCCAATTTGATTTATTTTATTGAAATTTTGTTAATATTGTGTAGATTTTAATAACCCTGTCGCATTTATTGATATTTTTGTGTATAATTTAAGTGTATTGTGTATTATACATTTTATTGTTTGTCTGTCTACTATGCTTTGTTTTTTGTTTTTGTAGCTATTTTATTCAAACTCTTGTTGAGAACTGCTCTATATTAGTCGTGATATTAGTGTTAGTAAGGAGTTTTTTTTTTATTTAACCACTTTATTTTTTCAGCTTTGTCATTGAGGGTCACAACCCTTTGTACAATAAAGCATTTTTTTTTGAAGATCGTGTTCTATAGCCAACAAAGAAAGTTGATTAGTTTTTCATCACCTAATGAATTGCTTTTATGACTTTTTACCCTCTCTAATGTAGAAAATTATCTCTCCCAACTACAGTTAGTTACTGCCATGGTTAAAAATATCCTTAACGCAATATCCACGTTTGAAAAACTACAAGTTTAATTTTTTTTGTCTTATAAACTTTAACATTTCCCATGGATTGGTAATTTCCGAATTAATTTCTGAGATAAAATATTTAAAACGAATACATTCGGCTCCTAAACTTTGGTCTAAATAATTTAGATAGTGCTCTTGGAGCACATTTGCCTGTAATATAATATTCTCTTCAGAATAGTTTTCTAAATATAAAAACCCAAACATATTTGAAACGTTAAGATAAGCAGTTTGTCGCTTCTTGAGTTCGCCAAAAATGTTATCGATTATAACATAAAAAGTATTTATGAGCATATTATATCTACCACTGAATTCAACTTCACCCTCTTTATTTTCGTCAAATTGTAGTTTTCTACTTTTTTTACATTATCGGATTTGTATGAGGAACAGTTTGTTAGTTTTTTGCCACATTCTTCGTAACATACAAAACGTTCGCGTTGTTTTAAAACATGTTTAATAAGTGAATCATACAAATTAACTGCTAAGGAAACATCGATGTCAGTAGCTTGTAATGATTTGCTAATCTTATTGGATTCTGTTAAAATATCGTCCCATAATTGTAACAAAATCCCAACTTCAAAGTCCTCGAACCGATTTTTGATTCCTTTTGCTTGAACTTTTGTACTATTGGGCTGTGTAATATCGTTTTCGATGACTTCTAATGATTCTTTAAACGCAG
>MU182192.1:375218-385270 GCA_016904865.1 Pissodes strobi
TTGTGACTGGGAAATGCCTAAAATTTTATTTTATTTTAGATTTACGACTTTGATCTACAGATTCTTAATGTCAATTCCGCTTTCCTGGAAGCACTCACGATGCGTATATTTGGAATCATTCCCAACTCGAAAGAGTAGTTAGACGCTTATACTATGGGTATCTTGGTTTTTTTAATAGGTAAGAAAAGTGGGTGAAGTTAAACTGCCCGAGGGTACGATAAAGTAAAGGATTTTGGCGTCTATTTTGTATTAGTGAAATATCGATTATTATATCGATGTACAACATTTTGCGTTGATTGATAAATTTTTGATTTCCAGGTGATTCTGGCGACCCATTACGACCTTGGCTTCAAATTCAAAATCGAAATTCACAACCAGGTACACCGGAATTTTACTATAATCAAGATTTTAAAACTGCAAAATCAATCATAGTATTGTATTGGTATCTTGAAAATGTAATTTGAAAGGACAGAACGTTGCATTATTTACCTCCAAAAGTTGTATGTGTAATATTACATAATTTATGTATTGCACATAATGTTCCCCTGAACGACCTAAACGAGGTCGATAATGAAGATCTTGAAATTTACGTAGTAATATAGCACATAATTATTCTAGACATCAATAATTTTATTTTCGGTTAGTTTTAATTTCACAGAAAAAAAAATACTAAAATATGCACTGTTTTATGTATTCCGTACAGTATCAGGCAGTATTATAATGTTCCTCTAATTTTGAATAAGCTGACATTTTATGTAAAAATTAAGTTTTTCTCATTAAATGTTATACTCGTGTAACCATCACTTGTCCTGTATCTTCGTCAATAAACTATTTAGTGATATAGAGTAGTTAATTATTTCAATTATTTACTATTCAGTACGAAAAACAATCCAATATCAACCAAAATAGGAAAAAAAGTCTGATTATATGTTGAAATAATTTATTAGTGTCTGTAACAATATACAAAATGTATAAAAATTACAAAATTTCGACAAAATATATAATTTCTAATTCATTGCTTGGACTAGAGGTTTTTGAAAAGTTGCCTTGTACTCTACTATAACCTACCTATATTTTTCTGTCCATGTTGCATAGTAAAACCTCGTGATAAATCTGAAAATTCACGCAAGTTTTTATAAACCACAAATATTTTATGTGCACCAAACTTCATCTCTGCCAAAATAGACAGTGTAGTTTACTAAAAAGTGTATATCTTTATACAAGGCCACAGGACCGGATGGCGTTTCAGCAATAGTTCTTTAGAAATGTGCTGCTAACAGCTCCACTATGGCTTTTCTCCGTATCATACAGAACTGCATGCTTTCCGTCTAGCTGGAAATGTGCAACCAATCCCGAAGAAAGGTAAAAAAGATTCCAAATAACTATCGTCCAATTGCCTTTGTTCCCATCATGTCCAAAGTCATGGAGATGCTGATCAATGAACAGCGCTTAAAATATTTCGAATCGGCAGGCATCATAAGCAATCGTCAGTATGGCTTCCGCAAGCACAGATCAACGGGAGATCTCCTGACTTACGCGACCTACCTGTGGACCAAAGCCATCGAGAACTACGGCAAATCTCGTGCAGTGGTTCTCGACATATCCAAAGCATTTAATAGGCTGTGGCATGACGGATTGTTAAGCAAATTGACAGCATATGGACTACCACCAGCACTACTTCTATGGCCTTCCAATCTCTGTACACGATGCGAGAAATCACGTGCGAGGCGGCCTCGAATGTTTCACGCATGCGAGTTGGAATCGTGTACACTGTTCACGCGCGAGCACGTACGAAGGTCGTGCGTGCTCGAAACGACTTCAATCATGTTTGTTATTTAATTAGTTTCTCGCAAGAGCTCGTGTGAGAGCGCCGGTTAATTGCCAAGTGCTCTAGAGGTATCTCGAATCATGTCAATAGGATCACGTATGCTAGATTCGTGGTGCGAGACACGAATGCACTTCTCGCACGTGATTTCTCGCATCGTGTACGGCCGCCTTTAAGGGATCGAAGCATCCGAGTTGGTATTGATGGATATTTCTCGAACGAATTTAAAATCAATTCCGGAGTTCCTCAAGGGTCTATATTATCTCCCACACTGTTCCTGCTCTATATCAACAATCTCTTAGACAGGACAATCAATTCTATTTACAACTTTGCAGACGACAGCACTCTTATATCCTCATTCATGTCGCGGATCCCAATGGCCGCTGCTCGTTCCCAACGCGAGCACGCAGCATTTACTGTGATAGTAAAGAGTGTCTTTACTGTTACGATAAATTAAATTACCGCAGCAAAAGATTCTTGCACCATTCGATCTTCCTCGAGTGGTATCCAATATTTTTAAAAGGCCCTCTTCACTATCTGACATGATTATATGAAAAAAGGTCGACCTCCAGTACCTTCTGCATGCCGTTTTATTTCAGATCTCTTCTTAGCTCTTTTTTACATGCTCTTTCATGTCTTGCCAAGCCTACAAATGTACACACAAAAAACAGGTCTAGTATGCGCATTGTGCAAAACTTACCCTTTTCCATTGCGGCCAGTCTTTGTGACCCCCCGGAATTGAATTAGATGTTCGGCGATTTCTGTCCATTTCTCTCTAGCAATGTCAAATGTAAAGCTTTGTGAACATTTTTCTTTCCTCTTTCCTTAGTTCTTCCTCATTTTCCAAAATACTGATTAGAGCCTTTTTTAAGTCTCGCTAATATTCCTTGTTCTTTTGGTGTTCATTTTTAATAATTTAAGTACTATGTAAAGACAAATAATCCGTTGAAGAACGACTAAAGAGGTGTGGTTAATTTCTCTGTAATTTTTGTTAAAATCCTCAATACCAACATAAAGAGGAATTAAGTATCCATGCCAAATCGTCATTTCTCATTGGCCCGAAATTGTATTGTTCTGAGATAAAATCCGACATACGTTTCTGCCAGAAATACTCTCGGTCGTACTTTAGAAAAGTCAAGTTTTGCATGTGAATTATGTCATGAAAAACTTATCCCATGATAATATTTTCATATGAAAACAAGAACTGGCCCACAAATCCTCTACTGGATGCAGGTTAAAGCTTGACGAAACGTTCTCCTTACAGACGAGTCATGTTTTACAAGCTATTCACCTGATGGTGACCAAAGAGTGTGGAGAAGGCTTGGAGAACGCTACGCTCAAAGTTGTTTCTCTCCTAGGGAACAATTTGGTGGTCTAGGTGTGACGATATGGGGCGACATTTCTTTGAAAGCCCACTCAGACCATGTTGCGCTACGGGAAGGTACATGGTGTTGTACAGAGTGTTCAAAAATTTAAGATAAAATGCTATTTTTGGTTATAAGTTGAAGAACAGCTAATCATTAAGGACTTTTTGCAAAATCGATATTAGATAATGATAAAGATAAAAGCGTCTACAACTGGATAAAAAATTATCGAAATTTCTGCAAAATGCAATAAAAAGTTATATAAGATTGAATTTGAATAAAAATTTGTTTGTCCAATTTATTATGCGGTCCATTATATATATTTGTTTCTAAATGCCTTTATATTTTTTAAAGTAGTAAAAAACAATAAATATACATTGCATATGGGTAGCGTCAGAAAAATTTGTAATTGCATCTAATATCAGCCAAAAGTCATGAAATTATTTTCAAGTGCTATAACAATAAGATTTTTAAAATAATATAATTTAAATTTAATTTGGATGTACTTTTTCATTACCGAATAAATACTCTTTCGAATTAAATTTTTTAATTCATTTATATTTTCTTTCAGTTAGGAACTAAAATATCGCTAAATTCGCTATTTTAACTGTTATTTTTTTGGAGAAATAATTATAAAAATTTGCTGTTTAATTTGTAATTTATTTTTATATTTTTTATCTATTTCTAATTCTCCTTAACGTTATTGTTGATATATTATTTAATTTATTTAATAAAGCGATTTGCATGGAAATATTTAAATATATTTTTAATAACTGATGTATTTTTAACAAGTTTTCTTAACATTGAATTAAAATGTTGAATTTAGAAATATGAAGGGCCTCGTAAGTGACGCGTATCTTCAAAAATTGTACTTTGTTTAACACGTGAATTCTGTTTTAATGCGCTGACATTTTAATTCAATGTCAAATGTAACGCAATAATTAAAATGAAGCAAAGGATAAATGTTAAAGAATGATTAAGGATTTATTAAATAACCACGTATATCGATTTTAGGTACAACCAGATTTTAAATCTGAAATTTCGACTTTGCTTTCGTAGTGGTTATACATCGTCGCTCTTCACACGAACTGACGTAACTAGCATTATGGTAATTTTACAGGAGAGGTAAAAAACGAAAACGTACCTACCATATTTGGCCGGCCATAGACTAGGACATAATAAAGTCTGGCTACTGAATTTTTGTTACAGTATTTATTGCCTCTTAACCAATACACCTCAAAATTGTCAAAATTTTTAGAAAAAAATTAAAAATGTTGAGGTCTCATTTAATTTTGAGGTAAAATTTGACCTTAAACATCGAAGTTGTGGCAAGGTAATTTCAAAATATAAAACACAAAAAAATACTTGTATTTTATAATATTAATCTTGCATTTTGCAGTTTTTCCTTCTGTCATTTTTTTTTAATTTACAATGTGGATTGTTGCTTTCGTATAAATTTGGGTCTATTTCATAAGCAATTATCAAATACCCCGATTCGAGATAATACGTTTTTTGAGAACCCAAAAAGATTTTTTTTGGGAAATTAGATGTTATTCTGATATTATATGGCCGTGAAGATATTAATAGTTTAGTAAACGTAATGAATTCAAAAAAATCTAGGTCGGCGATAGAAAATTCCTAGAAAGCTAGTAAATCGCCGCAATTAATTACATGAAAAATAAAACACTTATGTGCAACTAAATTGCAGCGACAAATTGCAAAATGTGAGCGTTGTATTTGTCGTAATTTTGGTTGCTGCAATCGAAACTCCGTGATAGAACTGCATCGTGAGAACCAGGCTTTACATATCGGTCCTTTGTAATAGAAATATATGCTGTTCTAACTATCCTATTCCATCAAAACTGCAACAATTATACATTTTTCTACAAAGTTAAAAATGCAATAAAAAAGCATAAATGTGGATAACTCTTTAAAAGGGAAGTTTGACACTCGAAACTTCAAAATGTCATTCATATGCGATTGACTCAATAACTGTCAGTTTATGCCGCGCCGCATCTAAATTAATCGATATTTCTATTAGCAAACACGCCAAGTCAAAGTTCGACGTTTATTTTCAGATCTACCATTACCAGTCCGACCGATAAGAGCATCCTTATCACCATCTCGAAGTGTCCTCCATAACAATGCGAAGTAGACTCGGCAGTTCAGTTGAATTTGGAAACCGTGACCGACGCGGTGTGAAACACGCGACGCTCCGTCGAAACGCTGTCGTCCCGACGCCGACAAGCCGATCCACGTGTAGCAGTGCTTCCTAGTGCATCCGCGGGAATGTCCCACCACGATGTCAAGAAAAGGGAGGACGAAGAAGAAAGCGAGAGTCCTCCGCCTCCGGACGGTGGATGGGGTTGGATGGTGGTGTTTGGGTCTTTCATGATTCATGTTATCAGTGAGTACTTTAAGCATAAATTACTTTCGTTTATAAACATTTTATTTGTTTATTTTTTCCGCTGGGCACGGTCAGTGTATGATGTGTTAATAATCACAATTTTGTTGCGCTATTAACCAAATCTAATGCCTAAAATATTTCCGACGAAAAATTCTAAAGTTATAAATACAACTTTATACAGTATGTGTTTCAAAAAGACAAAATTGTTACCCTCGACAAAATCCATTCATTCGACAATGCAAGAATGGAAAAATTTTAAATTAAGATTTTGAAGCAGAGTACAGTTTTGTAGATAAAAAGAAGGGTGGCGTTGGTAATATAGTGATACAAATGTCAAAAAAGTGATACTAGCTTAGTTTTAGACCTAACAGCAGATTCACAACGTGCGTTTGTAGGTATTTGGCCATTGAATATATTTTATTCAAGTAAATTTACTTTAACCTAACATTATTTGAAACGATCGATATAAACACAACTGTATGTACCGGGTGTTCCAACGAGGGCTTGTTTTTGACCTTCCCTGTATTTTTAAAACAAACTAAAATAGCCATTTGATGTATTTTTTTTCTGTTAAATTCGAAAATTTTACCTTTTTTTTTGACTCCCTGGAGAAACCTAAACACATTTCGTGTATAATATCCTATACCTATCCTTAGCTGTTAACGAAATATTGACAGTTGAAAGTCGGTCATTTTGACATTTTGACAGGCTCTAAAATCTAAACTGCAAAGTAAACGGTTTGCACATTCCTATCTTATCCAAAGTGATGAACCAAAATAATGCAGAATTTCACGAGGATTACCGTGGTGGTATTCTTTTATCAACTTCTAATAAAACATGTTTGAGTGAAATGCATTTTTCTACCCGACCATAGCTATTACGCCCCCTAGCGGTAGAGGTATGAACTTGAAAATTATTTCTAGTGTTTTCTTTTGGTCACTTTAGTTTATAATTTAGTCTCTATGATGAGTGGTTTCTGAGATACAGCCCCTTATAGTTGGCCAAATGAAAGAACCTGGACGGAAAGAATGCGGGCAAAAAATATCCTCGCATATTTAGATGCTGCCACATTTTTTCCCAATAATCCTAATTTATTTTCTGTCTAGTTTCCTATAGTGAATTTACATATTTAAATTTCCTACTTGAATACTTAATTTTGTTATTTTCCTTAATACTACTGTCTTCTATTATTTACTATTTTATTTACACAGGGAAATACGGAATACGCAATAAGTATACTATAATATTTATAATGTTTATATGTTATTCGCCTTCAAGCTATTTAAAATACGCGACAATAGGCAACACTGCGACGTTTACTTGATTTTTAGCGGGGAGGCCGTTTCGTGATTGGTCCAAGGATATATTAAATATACTTTGACCCTAGACCAACACCTAATTTTTTTTACATATTTTAAAATTTCGGCAGCGACTTGCCTTAGCCATTGGCGTGGAAATTGCCGATGCCAAACTGTGTGGTTATTTATATTATTTGGTTTGGAGGGTCTGGTGATATATAGGTTTTGTCGATTTTGCAAATTCTCTTTTTTCACTAGAAAGGGGGTGTCCTATATAGTAGTTTAAGCCAAAAAAGTCTGAAGATCCGCTACATTTGAACCCCAAAAATTGCCCTCAAAGTTCGAGTTTTGACACAAATTTTCAGCACCACTTCACAAAAGCACTAGAAATTTAGACAAAACACATCTGAAAATCAATTGTCGGGTGAAAATATTAACTAGGATACATTTGCGTCGAACGAGAGACCTCCGTTTTGTTCCGGTCCTAATTTAAAGCGACTCATAGCATAGCCATAACCCCATTAAACAAAATTAAATTTTACTTGGATATTTATCCATCCTTCTTTTTACTGTCAACTGTCACAATAGCCAAAACAAAGATTTTTAAGAAGGCACACTGTTGCCAGACGTTTACTGTAGTTTCGTTAGCAAAATTCATTAGAAAAATGGTGCGCTATAAGAGCAGCTTATTCACTACCAGCTAGTCATCTTGCGGCGGCATCCTTTGATTTGGGAAAGTCAATGACCAAGTTTTGCAAATTTTAGAAGAGGGTCATGACTTAATATTGTTTTAAACGCCTGGGCATCTGAATAATAATTTTGACAGTTCGTTTAATTTCAAATATGCTTTTTCTACTAGTGTGCGTAAAGTACTCAATTTACGCACTCTCTAAGATTCGTAAAATAGGCTTTTTTAATGTGGGGTGCGTAAAATAAGTTATTTTACGCACTAGTGCGTAAAGTAAATCTGACATATTTTTTGACCTTTAGGGCAATGCGTAAAATAATATATTTTACGCACCAGTGTGTAAAATAATTTATTTTACGCACTAGTGCGTAAAGTAATTTAATAATATTTTTGTTTTTTCATATATTTTTCGGTAGTAGAAAAAATTTTGTATGCTACTCATGTGTAAAGTACCCTTTTTTTATTCAATTTCAATTAAATTTTTTTATCAATATTCCCATTCATAAAAAAAAGGTTCACTTTACACACTTGTTGCATAATTACTATTTTATCGTCTAAAATCCGTTTAAAAACGATTTTAAAACGCACAATTGTATAAAAATCCGAAATTTCCGAACCTCTCAGGGCGATAGCTGAGGCTTCGGACGAATTTGTCATGTATTTTGAAGCGAAAATTCATTTTAAATTCAAATCGCTCAGGGCGCAGTGCCCGACACTCCAACTTTCCGATTTCGATAGAATTGACTAGCTGGTAGTGAATAAGCTGTGCTATAAGTGTCTCTACTCTTTTTTTATTTAGGTGAATGATTTTTTTATTGCAGTAGCACATCTTATATTGCTCGACGAGCGGTGTGTGTGCGAAGATGTTGATTGACACGGTTCTTGAATAGTTAGTTTGGGGAACAGATGTCCTGGGAGCATATTCGCATGTAACAGGCAAGATGTCCATTCGTCAATGCCGATCGTTTCTTCATATGTGACGTGCACGATAGCATTTAGTCAGATGTCGTGACTGTTACAAAGAATCAACAAATAAGTCTTCAATTATTTTAACACTTCATGCATGGCCCTCCGCTCGCTTCGCTCGCTACGGGGGCTCTACAAACCATAACTAACCAAGTGCTAACCAAAACTAACCCAAAATAAAAAAAAGTAAAATAAAAATTTTGGGTTAGTTTTGGTTAGCACCTGGTTAGTTTCTATTTGTTGAGCTCCCGTATAGGGAGCGAAGCGAGCGGAGGGCCATGCATGAAATGTTTAAATAATTGAAGACTTATTTGTTGATTCTATGTAACAATCACGACATCCGACTAAATGCTATCGTGCACGTCACATATGAAGAAACGTTCGACATAGTCGAATGGACATATTGCTTGTGACATCCGAATATGCGTCCTGGGAGTGAGTTCCACAGTGATGCTGTGCGCCCGACAAAGGAGTTCTTGCAAAGCGATGTTCTAGGTGTTTTCAGTTGTACGACGAACCGGTGCGTTCTTGCCGTCTATCATGACTGTCTGACAGGCGTTGTCAGTAGCGGGATAAGGCGGGCCAAATCCTGGGAACATCTGCCGTAAAAGTATCTGTAAAACAGGGATTTCTCGGTCACATGTTTGCGGTGTTTCAGACTATCCAGATTCCGGGTCAACTCCGGGTCACCGACGAGACGCACAACTCACTTCTGAACGGAATCCAGTAGCTTTAGCGTGTGCTCTGGCGTGGCACCCCAGATGTGTGAGCAATATTCTAAGCACGGTCTTTGTCATTGTAAAGCAAGATCAACCGCTGCGGTGTATACATTTTTTGTTGCGAAATAGCGTACCAAGCTTCTGGGAGGCTGATTTTGCGACGTTAGCAACGCGGTCATGTCAGGCCATATTGCTGTTGACCGAGACCCCCAGTAGTCAGATTGAATGAAGATGAAGGGATGGTCGATCCTGCCATAATGATATCATTGCCCGCCGTATGGTAAACGTGGCTGCTTGGATGATTATTCAATGTGCATTTGCATTTAATCATCGGAATAAAAGAGACACTCATTCGATTACACTATTCCTTTGTATGTATATCTTCGTCAAATATTTCACTTCATACATGGCCCTCCGCTCGCTCCGGGGGCGTAACCAAACAAACCTAACCCAAACTAACTCAAGCCATTTCCAAATGAGGAAAAACAAACTAAAAAATATTTTCATTTTCGACTGACAAATTTCAATTTTTTTTTATTTCCGGCATGCCTTGGGTTAGTTTGGGTTAGTTTTATTTGGTTGCGCCCCCGAAGCGAGCGGAGGGTCATGCGTGAAGTGGAATATTAAATATACTTAAATAGTAAACAACACTGTTATTCCGCATAAGAAAATGTGCAACTTTTGGAAACACTGTGCCAGGCCACCGGTGTCGGTTACTAAAATTTCAATATTTTCACGTTACAATTTCAATATTTTCACGTTACACCTGGGAAAGTCGTAGTGGA
>MU182192.1:404195-476386 GCA_016904865.1 Pissodes strobi
TGTGAACAAACCCTAGTAAACAACTAGAAATCTTATAATTTGCAGTTTCCGGGGACGGATCCCCGGCCTTTGACCGAAATGTCTGAGACGGGAGACAATCTCTCCGAGATCTCTCGGGACGACTCTGACCTAAGTGACCGTGCGAAGACACTTAAAGAAATTAATAAGCTGGTAAATAACCTTCAGGAATTTCCTAGATGCCTCGAATGCCGGTATTGGCTTTCGGTTCTCTTAAATGAAAACGCGGCTCATAACGAGCTTGAAGAAGCATTCGTCAGGGGGCTAGATCATATAGCCAAAACACATCCAAGAGGATCAAAAACCGAAAAAACGAAGTAAAATCGAAGATCGACTGTGGCCAAAAGAGCAAAAGGGCCCCGTCAGCAACACCCTGTAACGATCAATCAACGAAACCTAAAAGTGATACGTCACCTGATTACAAGAAAAAATGATCAGGTGAGATTTCTGAAAGCGAGCAAAAAAGCGCACAAAAAAATGCAGTTGGTGACCTTCCATCCACCTTGAGCACAACGAACCTAGAAACTGCGTCGTTAGACAGTAGAGCTACACCTGACGACGTACCGCCGGTAGTCAACGTGACTCCGCCCACTGAGGCGAAGTCGACTCCTCCCTCGACTTCTGGGCTCCTGGCAGTAGACTCTGCTTCGAAGGGTGCAATCCCTAAAAAGGACCCCTTTAAGGTGCCCTTAAAGACCTTAAAGTTTAGAAAGAACATAAAGGAAGTAGAACTAGATATGGGAGGCATCAAGACGAGCAATCGCTTTGAGCTACTCTCCGATACAGAAGAAGATAGCATCATGGATGTCTCAACCGAGAAAAGTATCCCAACTCAGCAGATTTCTAGGCCTAGACGAGTTCAGCCTAGACCTAAAAGCACGCTAAAAACTAAGCCTGCACCGCCGCCACCCATAGTTATCAAGGGTGATGTTAAAAGCCACCAGGAATTCCTGGCCAACTTGAGAGCGGCAAATGTCCGCGATTTCAAAGTCAAATACACCAAACATTCGACAATAGTTTGGTGTACCGAGACCAAAGATTGGGCGAACCTAAAACGCATTTTCGAAAACGAGAACATGGAATTCCACTCTTACGCGGATAAGCTAACCAAAACCCACGCCTTCGTTCTGCGGGGCTTGGATGGCGGGATCTTACCGCAAGAGGTGAGAAACGCCCTCATTGACGAATACGAACTGAAAATTAAAGAAGTCTATCAAATGCGTAAAACAAGATCGCCGCTATTCCTAGTGGTTACAAAAGGAAATATTACACTCAAGTATTTGAACCAGCACTGCAAACACCTAATGAGTGTAGTTATCAGTTGGGCATACAGAACTAACGATAAATTAATTACTCAATGCAAGAGATGCCAGGGACATGGCCATGCTCTCACATATTGTCAGCGGGCTTGGCGCTGCTCAAAATGCGCGAGCGGCCACCAGATAACTGAATGTAATGTAGATGCCATAAGATGCGCAAATTGCAATTGAGAACACCGATCAACCGACCCGGAGTGCCCGGTGTGCTTGTTTAAAGCCTCGCAGCTGACTCGCCCGAGTCAACAATCCAACCAGCAGCGAAACTTCAAACCAGTGCCCCTTCCTGAGAGACCAGCGTGGCAAAAGCAGCGAGCAGCAACAACCGGTAGAGACTTTAACAGAAACTTTCCCCCTCTAGGGACCCAGAGCAAAAAGAGTGGAAATGAATGTGAAAACGTGCAGGTGCGCGATAATGCCCGTGTGAATACTGATAGAAATGTAAATATTGATAGTAATGTAAGTAATAACGAATCTAGGCCAATATTAGATAATCCTATAGTCAATTCATTCACTAGATTGCAAACAGTAACAGACAAAATAAATTCTCTATTATTCTCTATAAATTCGGATTAACGATTACTCCTAGCTTAGGCCGAGTCCCTTGCTGTGCAGGGTTAACGCCGTAGCGGGTGAAGCACTGGCTTCAACTAAACCCGACGGTTAGATAGGTACTGTAGCTGGTAGTTAGTTAAGGAAATTAATGTAACTTATAAAGAAATAAATATGCTATGCTATGCTAAGATTAAGCAATCCTAAAATGATACTACTAATTATTACGTGTATCTATACCGATGAAAACTTGGGATTATCTAGAGAGTAATTTTGAATGTAAACAAGAGCTCATGTGATTACCTATCTATCTATTATTTTATGATCATTTAAGTAGAACGGAATCTCGTCTAAAAGATGATAGCTACAAGATGTTTAATCATGTTTTCGGAGAACTATCAAGGATACTGATAACTGGGTTATAGATTATTATCAAGTAGATAAACTATCAAATCGACTTTACAGTCGTGTATCGATAGATCATTTTCGAATGTCTCAATGTCAAGCTTAAAATGATTTGAAAAACTATATGAACTGTATAATCATGTACAATGACATGGTAATACCTTAAGGGGAATTAAATAAATTAAAATTTAGAAATTGCATATGTACAGTTCTGTTCGTAAAGAGGTGGGACAGCGTTGGCACATTGTAAAGCTGCCTGTAATAGTCCAAATTTTAAAATTAAGTGGTATGAAAATGTGCAGGTTTCACTTTAGAAAGCCAGATTTCCACCATGAATTTTCATTTTAAAAAAGCTGTTGCTTGCAGTAAGTAGGTTTTATTAAATAAAAGAGAGTATTAAAAAAATCATTTTCACCAAACAATAACAAATCAATTCATCCAAAAAACATAGAAAAAATTAATAATATAACAATAACTTTCTCGATAGTACTTAGTCATTGCACTACTCGGCGGGGTAGATATTGATGAATATAAGTTTCTTATTACATTTTGGTTGTTACTTAGTTTATCCCTGGTTTGTTCTATTCTGCGAATAAATTTCGAATAATAAATTTTTTAGTCATTACGCCCCTCATATTTTCAATTATATTAAAGTCAGGGAATTTTGCAAGCCAGAACAGGGTTTCTATATTATTCTGTTATCAATGCTGCGTTAAAAGCTGGAAAGCTATCGTGCTAAAATTAAAAATCCTGGTCCAGAAAATGTTCTGAAGCCCTACGCAACTTGATGCTCTCCAATATATTCCCTATAGTTGTCCGCACTGAATCTTTCATTTATAACCCAACAAACCACAAGTCCTTGATAGCTGATCCACGCTCGTACATTCACTGAGAATCATCCTGCTCGTTTGAAATTACTAATACAAGATTCTTCGAATCTAGTTCTACGAGATCTATAGACACTTACGTGATTCCTAAATTTCGACTGAAAAACTTTCTGATCCGTAAATGCCACGTTATTCCATCTTTCTCGCAGTGTATCCAACAATTTGTCGACACCATGCACATGGGCGTCGGGAAGGGGCCCCAACCTAAGCACTAAAAGATATGTATTATATAACACTTAAAAATTTGTTTTCGACCTGGTTTTGGTGCCAAAATTTCGGATTGCTCACACTCGCCCGCCCCCCCCCCCCCCCCCGCCCCCCTAAAGGCTGGCGACGCCCTTGACCATACACACATACAGAATGGATCAGTGAGTGATATGTCGTCAGGCATATCTTCACATAAAACTGCCTGGTCAGGTTTCTGAGGACAAATATATCAAATCTTATCTTTTTGGATGCTATTCAAATGTCAGCCTTGGATAAAACGAAATTCCATTTCTCTGGAGTAATGATAGTGTCATCTCTCCTTAAACAGAAAACCACCTGCTCTGTCATTGCCAGGATTAGGCTCAAACGCTTTGATCCAAACCACCCTGTTACACCATTTGAGGGTTCATAAATCTTTCCAACTAAAAATTCATATTGTCCAGAGCTAACCAGAAATCTAGTATCGTCCGCATAGAAAGTGACGCTAGCCCCTGGTAATGACGATGTTATGTCATTAATATAAATGAGGATCACTATAGTTTATAGTTCTTTCTCCTGAGAGTCATCCTTGGAGGCAGGTCACCTGCCTTCTATTTGTTAGGTAGCTACGAATCAAATCTGTACTTACGTACCTGGTCCAAACCATAGCATTTCAGCTTCCTTAGCAGAATACCATGTGAGCACAGCCGAAGGCCTTGAAGAGGTCACAAAAAGTAGAACCCCACAAAGCCCTCAACCTCATAATCCCACAGCCTACAAACTTCCCCGGTGGTTGATATCCTCCTTCTAAAACAAACTGTTCCTCGATCAAGAGGTAATCACTCGCAAAATATTCATTGAGCCGATTTTCTATTATTGCCTCAAAAATTTGGACAACAGGAATCAATGAGATCAAACGATAGCTATTCAAGGAGTGCTGGTTGTTGTTTTTAAAAACTAGAATAGTTCTGCTCAACTTCAGGACAGATGAATAGATGACGATTGAAGAGCTTTATCAAAGGACAGAATGAATTTAGCAAAATAGTATTGAAACTATATATGTCCTTACCATGCTTCATTTTTAATAATATATAGCATTTTCTTTAAAAGAGAAGCCTGGCACCTTGCTGTGGGCAAAGTTGATGCTGGCAAGGGCAACATCAACCTCTTTCTGATATTCGCAAAAAAATCGGTTAGATCATTCGGAACAAGGCCAAATGAATTCTTATTATCATGCTGTTGTTATTTATAATATCCCAAGATGACCCGGAAGTATTATTGGCGTTTCGGATATCGTCAGAATTCGCTCGTTTCTTGCTTCTGTGCCCCTGCAGACTTATACAAAATGCTAGGCTCCTCCTCCTTCATAGCACAAAGCTCATCTCCAAGCCACTCAATCCGTTTCACGTTCCGATCTATCACCTTTTTCTCGATCTCAGGAAATGCAGCATTCATCAAACCACTCAACCTATTCAAGAGCAGAAAAGAAAAATTCATTCGCACTGGTGTCATGGTTTAAGAAATGCCATTCCTCACATACGCCCCGCCATCTGAGAGGTGAATTGAGTAGCCTGTTGGATGACGGTGCCGGTCCCAAGCCTGAATAACGGAGGAGGGTTGAGCGGAGGGCTAACTAACCACCCTCGTCAAAAGAACCCAGTTATGAAATTTGCAATGGATAAAAGTAACAAACGATAAATGCAATGGAAAAGTACGATGCATATTGGAACTTGGACCATCCAGAGCTGGTACAGACCCGGAGCCTCTACAAACGCCGTGCAACAACTTGAAAACATAGGAATGGACATATCAGCAGTCCAAGAAATAGGATGGCCTGAAAACGGAAATATAAAGGAAATCTGTCATATTCTTTAGCGGTAGCAAAAACAGAAAGCACGAATTTGGAACAGGCTTTGTGATTAGAGCAGATTTGGTTCAGAGTATACTGAACTGCAAACCAATAAGTGAAAGAATATGCTACATCAGACTCAAAGGAGAATGGTACAACGTCTCGATCATCTCAGCACATGCACCAACCGAAGAGAAGGATGACGCTACCAGAGATACCTTCTACGAAGCCCTAGAAAGAACTATACATACAATGCCCAAACAAGACATGCGACTACTTTGTGGAGACTTTAACGCCAAGATAGGCAAAGAGCCTAAGCTAAGTCCAACAATAGGCAAACACAGCCTCCATAATGTATCCAATGATAATGGCCAAAGACTTATAGAAAGAGCTGCATCCAATAATATGCTGATAAAGTCAACCATGCTCCGACACAAGGACATTCACAAACAGACCTGGATCTCGAATGATCACATCACCAGAAACCAGATTGACCATATCATCACGAGAGCAACATTCTGGATGTAAGAAGCTCCAGAGGAGTAGATAGGGACACACTACTTAGTCCGAGCAAAAGTCAGAATTAGAATATCAAAACACAAATACAACAAAACCAAGTCAACCCCACAATGGAACATGGATGAACTGCAGAATGAGACAAAACAACAACAATATAGAGAAGAATTCAAACAAATACTAACCCAAACTAACCCTAATAGAAAGTAGCGAAATTGGAAAGTCTTTGGAAAAAGAAAAAGAAAGAGGACAAAAATATGGTTTGACGGAGAATGCCAAAAACAGCTAGGAAAAGGGCAAACAGAAAGAAAGAGAATGATACAACTACAAACAAACGAAAGTAGAGAGGAATATGCAAATTGCCGAAAAGAAACAAGAAAACTAATAAGAGCGAAGAAAAGAAGATATGAACGACAGAAGTACGAAGCAATGAAAAGAGATCGTCCCAAACCGGGCTCCAGAGAGTTCTACAGAGCAATTTCTTTGGAGAAGAGAGGTTTTAAGCCCAGATTCATAACAACACTGAAAAACAATCAAGGCCACATGATTCTAAATGACGAAGAATTAATTGAAAAATGGAAAGGATATTTCAAAGACCTTCTAAACGTAAAACAGGAAGAACCGCACAAAGAAGAAACATACATCACAGTGGACCTACCAGTCAAAGAACTCTCCTTTGGGGATACAAAAAAGGCATTGTATAAACTAAAGAACCCCAAGGTCTGACGAGATACCTGCCGAATTTCTAAAATATGGAGGAGAGGCACTCTATCGCCAAATGCACCGACTAATAACTCTTATATGGCGATAAGATGGAAAGAAAGCACCATAGTGCCAATCCACACGGGGACAAATTAAAATGCTCCAACTATTGTAATACTTACATATTTTGCCAGGGTCATAATACAGGAATTATCTCTTAGGCCCGGGCCGAGTTGAACCATTTTACACCAGGTCAATTTTTGGTTGGGGCCCAGTCGGATAATTTTTATGCAGAGTACCTGCTTCCCCGGGCCCACTTGGGCTATGCCTGTTATTTGGTCCTAGGTCAAATTAAAGCTAACTTATTTAAATATACTGAATATTACAAATATAGAATACATTTATTTGTGCAACACTCCCAATTATTCAGGATATTGCTAAACAATTAGGGACAAAATTCTCAAACAAATTTTTAGACAAAAGTTTTGTTAAAAAATCTGCAAGTTGTCTTTTTGTTTCTATGTACGACACTTGAACTTTACCACTTTCACATACTTCGCGCACAAAATGAACATGAATGTCTCTGTGCTTGGTCCTCTTGTGATATTCCGGGTTGTGGAATAGGCATTTGTTTAGAAAGACCATTCGTGATTCCACTTCTTTCGTTAATCAGGATGAAAATACAAAATATGTTTCGATACCGTATAATCCTCAGTATACTAGAGGACTCCAAAAAGTTTTTAAGGAAGTAGGTTTAAAATTAGTATACCAGACACAGTTTAACATTAAGAAATTAGTAGGTGGTCCAAAGGACAAAATTGAAATATTAGAAAGAAGTGGAATATATGGAATATATGAAATTGGATGTATGGATTGTAACCAAAAATATGTTGGGCAAACTAGAAGATCTATACAAACGAGATTCAAAGAACACATAGCGCATTTAAAGTATGGTAGAACAGAAAAATCAAGTGTTGCCGAGCATGCTTTTGATAATAATCATAGAATAACAATTAAAAATCAAAAATTAATTCATAATATAACTGATAGGAGATTATTAGACGCATATGAAAGTATGGAAATTATTAAATGTAAGAATACTTTAAATAGAGATAGAGGGCCTATTCCGTATAGTCCATTGTATTGGTTGATCAAGCGTGACTAGCGAGATTCCAGGATTGATTCTTTTCAGTTCCGCTTGATTAAGCAAACAGTAGTATAAAAGAGAGTTAGGTAGATTTTAATTTTAGTTTTAATCATCTCCTGATGATGCTAAGATGGTTAGCGAAACGCGCGTCGAGTGCAAAAATTCTGTTTCGGTATTGTAGATAAAACTCTGTTTTAGTTAAGGCAAGTTTGATAGCGGACTGATTGTCAACGTTAATTGTAATTAATTTTTGATCCATGCCAATTTCACCTAATAACGATTTCAGCTATAGCGCTTCTTTCGTGCCAAGTGCCAACGTAATATATTCGGTAGTGGAAAGGGCAACTACATTTTGACGTTGACTTGACCATGTGACTGGTCCATTGGAAAGCATAAAAATATACCCACTATAGTCAAAAGGGATCTTATCGTGCGGGTCCAAAGGTCACAATTTTCAGTAAAAACTTCATTCGTGGCAGATTTTGCGTGTAAAATCTGTCAAAGGAATGACATTTAATGAAAAATGTGACTTTTGAACTCGCACGGAGCGATCATTTTGCTGAGGGGAATATGGGGCAAATTGTTCGTGAACTATACCCTTTTCTTCTAAAAATTATCTGAACTGCCTACTAGTGTATTCTGTCCCATTGTCGCGTCTAAGAATTTATATTTTATTGCCCGTCTGTGTACCCACCAGTGCCTCAAAGTTTTTTAATTTTTCTAGTGTCTCGGATTTATGCCTCATAAAATAAACCTGTCTATATCCCGTGCAATCGTCTTTGAGAAGCACAAAATAACGAGATCCTCGTGGTGGTTCTATATTCATTGGTCCACACACGTCGCGTCGAAGTGAATCATTTGATCTGGGTTTTCTGCTTTTAGCCTGGCTGCAGGGTAAAACGGTTTTCTAGCTTGTTTTCCGAATTGACACGCATCACAGAAAAATTCGTTGCAACTGGTACACGGTAAATCATTGTATTGACTTACGTTTTTTACAAGCTCAACATTGACATGACCAAGACGCTCATGCCATAACTGCAGCGAATATTTAGTTGCAAAGTTACACTCAATTGCCGGTTTTAATTGAAAAAGCATTTTCCATAAATTATTGCCATGCTACGTTTTCCAATGCAGGAGATATTACCATGTCTATCACGAAATTCGCATTTGTCTTGATAAGCATAATGTATAAAATGTTTATCTGTCATTGCTCCCACTGAAAATAAACTTTTATTCACTTCGGGAATATACAATTCATTATTTATGGTGCGATCTTGCCAAGTACCATTAACCGATGCTTGAATTTCTATGGTTCCTGTTCCACTGGCGTGAATTATTTATTCTATTATCTGGTATTTTTACGGCCATATCTTTTTCCACTGGGCAAATTTTAAAAAACCAGTCTTTCTGATATGTCATGTGCATAGTAGCACCTGAGTCACAGATCCAATCAAACTGATCTTGACTAGAGCTCAATGAGTAAAGGTGCGTACAGACCTGACGCGACGCGCGCGCGACACGCACGCGACAGTCCAAATTTCTAAGTGTGGACGGGGCGTGCGCGCGGCGCTAGCGCCGCCTGTCCGAGGCGCGTCTCTACCCGTCTGCTGTCGGTTATTCGACGGCAGATCAAAGAAATAGCGAGGCGCAGTGTGGACGGGTAGTAGTAGGAGGGTAGCAATCGCGCGAGAATCAGTGAAGAAGTGCAATAGAACTTAGTCCCGTGGCGCGCGCGTCTCTCTACATGGCTCACAGCAGGCGCGCGAGAAAACCGTGCGCGTCGCGTTCGCGTAGCAGGCGTGGGGCTGGCGCGTCGCGTGCGTGTCGCGCGCGCGTCTCGTCAGGTCTGTACGCACCTTTAAGCGTTGGAATATCACAAATATAAGCGCTTTCTGAAGACTTATTCTTTTTTTTGCATTCGCGTGACCAATGCCCCTTTTCATGGCAGAAATGGCATTTGGTTATTTTCTTTAGTTGTGTGATATTTTTATTTTTACCTCCATTACTCTTTCCTTTATTCTTATAGATACCGAGTTTCAATTATTGAAGAGCATCAACTTTTAAAGCTAAACTAGAAGTTTCTTCTTCGCTTACACTCATTAGAGTTTCTTCTTTTAGGAATGGGCAACCAAATTGCCAAAAGTTTGCAGGGCTGGCGACAGATAATCCCCTAGCAGTTCTAAAAGAGTTGTATTTTGTCGGCAAACTACTAATAACTTTTGAGCAAAGTTCACTCTGATTTATCTTTTCACCTATATCCTATGGTCTGTTTAACCGTACCGAAAGAACTAATTATTGAAACTTTAGAAAGCTCACAGTATTCTACCTAATGCCAAAAACACTTGATTTGTCTTAAACATAAAAAGAGACCCTAAATATATTCCAAGAAAAGTAAACCCATGGCTGGTGCAATATCGAACAGAATAATAAAACACATCTGGTTTTCGTCTTGGAAGTTATTTGGTCCTCCAGGTCAAATTGAAGCTAACTTCTTTAAATATACTGAATATTACAAATAAAGAATACATTTTATTTGTGCAATATTCAACAAAAATGAAGCGGGGCGAGAAGGCATGATCAGCACACATTTCCCTGGGTCAAGAACGAACTGAACCGTCATGCGCAACGCATCGTTGGCATTAACGTCATATTTCTCGAAAACGCCTGCGAATGAAAATTTTAAATTGAGGGTCTTCGGAACCCTACTAAAAATGGCGAGAATCGGAAAATGGCTAGTATTCCTAAATATTTCTCTGTTTCGAAAATGACGAAAAATGTACTTTTGAGGGAAAATGTGAAAACATCGATTTATAGGTAAAAAAATTAATGTTTTAATTTTCCTTCAAAAAAAAATTTTTTTTTATAGAAAATATAAGCCAAAACCCGTAAAACAGGCCACTTTACATGCGTTTTATACAGGGTGAGCTAGTTGAATTTAAACTTTTCGCCATTTCGAATTTTGATATTGGGCCCGAATAATAAGCTCAATTTTTATTAATAGAGCCAGTTGTTTCTTATTATTAATCTGTTTCATGTTCCTCAAGAATTTATTATGAATAACAAATATTAACAAAAGATAACGTGGCCAACTAATATGCAAAATAAACGCGAATAGATTATAGTAATTTTTTCGTTCGAGCATATTTGTTAGAGTGTAAAATTTTCCACATTAATTCCTACCGTCGAAGGAGTTTTGGAAGTTTCCTATCGCGTGTTTCTAACCATCATCGATCAAACTTTCGTGCGTTACAATTAGTAATTGGATGGAAACCGGCCAGCCTATCTCGGCGGCAAATAATGAAAAACGTTTTGTATTTTGCTTGCATCGGTTAGAAAGGATCAATCACTGTTAACTCAAAAAAGGCTTTGTGTTCTTTATTAGTAGGTATTTGTGGGAAATCCTTTGATTCATCGATCATCAGAGATCCAGAAATAATAAAAATTAACAATATGCCATTCGACTTGATTAGTTTGGGTTCGGGAACGCACAAATAAAACTCACTCACTCAGGTTCCAATTTTCTTGGGGATTTAATATTTTTAGATATCTCTGATGTCTTCTATCCATCTGATCCGATTCTCTTTAAGAACATTCAAATAAGCAACGAAATTACTCGAAGATTAAATATCTTCGTCAACCAGGACTTAAAGAGAAAGGACTTTCAAGTTACCAAAGAAAGAGACTTTCATGGTACCATAAAAATGCACAAAATATTAGCTCTTCATCAATCTGGATTCGTGACTGATTAGCGTACTCTTATGGTAATAAAATGTTTTGATTTTATTGTTTTCTATTTTCTTATTTAATCATGAAAAAAATCGGTTTGGACAGATCCATAAGAAGCATCATAGTCAGCCTATTGTAATTAAATCCAGCCTTAAAAAAAAACTACTGTTATTGAAGAGCACCTTCAGGTAGAAAAAAAAACAATACAGAACCTTTAAAAATAATATTTGACGTACTTCTTTTGGCAAAACTAAATTTACCTTCAAGCGATCACTATGAGAATAATTTAAGTTCTAATAAAGGCAACTTTTTTAGACTTTTAGATCTATTATAGGCCAGTCTAATTAGGTTCTATTAAGGGGGTCACTTGGAAAAGAGTGATTTTTATCAACTTTGCTGAAAAGAGCATTATAGTAATTTTAAATCTTCCGGTACACGGAAACGATTATTTTAAATGAAAAAACGTATAGACTGATAATTATAGAGTATCAAATTATGTGTTCCACGTGTATCTTCAATTTTAAATTTGGTCAAGTAGATACCGAGAAATCTAAAATTTTTCCAAAACTTGTCATTTGCCGTTCAGTGCCCAAGAAAGGTACCCTCGCATTCCAACTCTACATGAAATAACTGAAGAAGTGGTATTCTGATTCAAATTAAAAGCATTCAAAGGTAATTAATACACGTATGAAATAATGAAGTTCATAAATATTCTGTATATGTGTGATATCACAACCACGAAATATTCTTACACGCGCGCTTTGAAGCCGCCCACGTTTGGTCCACGACTCTCCATGAAAACTGACTCGTCATTGTTTGGCCAGCGAGACATCTTTGAAGTGGCTATGGATCATTCCTTTCATGCTTTGTAATACCACTTCATGTGCTTCATGGCAATTGATACTCTCATCCCCTCCTACTCCAGTACTTCTCGACATTATCGGTTCTGCAACGGGGAAGGGATTGTGCGATAAAAACCACTTCACGAACTTCAGTACATCTGCATTGTCCCTACGAATCCTTGACACTCTCGCATCGACATGTTGCTCTGTTGTTGCAAAATTATTCCGCACAATTCTTCGATTTGGAGAGACACTTCCATCATAGCAGGCATAGATGAAACTCTTTTAGCTAACGCGCTATCTATCTGTCCTCGACTCACATCACCTTCAGTTTTCATTCAACGCATCACCGTTTGCTCTATGGTCTGGTGTGACCATATACCAGACCAGTACTTGTCAAATCTTCTGGCTGCAAAAAACCCTTTCACAACAAAACATCATAATCCTTCTGACTGAGTTTAGTTTTCAGTTCTGTCATGTCTTTTTAAGGAAAGCTGTGCCGAGTTAGCACGCCTTATAGATAGACATGCCAGTTACCACAAGTTTCAGCTTGTATGAAGGGTTTTAGTATTATCACAATTCGGAAGTACTGCACCCAAAATTCAGCAGTTAAGCCATATTCTTCTAGTTCAAGCAGTTTGTCAGAGAACTTCTCCATTACATTTCGTATATTTGGTGCTTCAATGTCTAAGGTGGGCTCATCTATGTTATCGATTACCGCTAATATGTAACTATTCTCTTCATCAGTTGTGTCTAGCATGGACATCATAAGTTTCGCTAAAGCAAGATGGGCCAATATTTGTGCCTTAACGGCTCTGGAATAAGCCTGCCCATTCATTATTTTGTCCATTGATGCAGCAGCATATGTAATGCTAAACAAATCCTGTCGACCACTTCCATCCATTATATAACCTATTGCTCCCATGAAGCACATTAACATATGAAAACCACCCAGTCGTATTATAACTGAACTTATCGGAGAATCACATCCACTAACAGCTACTATGTCCCGAGCCTTGTAATATAGCGGCTGATCAAAAGTAAGGAAACAGCAGTCTTGACCAGCCGCTTTGTACTTTTCAACTGCTGAGAACAACACAGGGTATATCGTGTCGTGTTTTAAGGTGGTGAATTTAGGAACGGCAGGCAGATCACTCGATATTTACGGAAAGGTTTACTGGCTGTGAAGTTTCCGATCAAGGAACGTCTGGTTCGGTGAGACGTTGTTCGTTAATGTCATAAATGGAGATTTTGTTGAGCCCCTCATTCGTCGTGATCTTGTGGTAAGGTATCAATGGTATGCTCCCCATCTCAGCAATAGTCTGGACCCTTGGCATCTTCGTTAACTTGGTAATACTCGACTCTGAACGTACTGAAGTATTTGGCGTTGCACATAGACAGCTTTCCATAGCGTGAATGGTTTTGCATCCATCGATGGACTCTACATTGACATCCGCATTATTATAAACAAATCGTATGAAATAAATGATCGTGATCTTGTAGCACTAATTACAGCGTGCCAAATATCCATTTGCGTTCACTCGCTGTGCACGTCTCTGTTTCTTATGCGTCACAATCGTTTGCACGAGAAGCTTCAGAGATTTCGGAATATCGTTATCCATTTCATCCACAAAAATTATCCAGTTTTGGGTAAGAATGCAGAGTGTAAATCATGGATTCCGCGTTGTGGATCGTCTGTTATCCTGGATCGTTGGTACCACTTTTCCTTTAAAATTTTGTAACCAGTGTTTCTGAAACATATGACCATAATTTTACTTTTGTCTTCGGTCACTATTATTTCATTGCCGTATTTTTTTATCAAGCAGAGTGAACTGGCATTCATCCTCATTATCTTCCAAAAACTGACAAACGTAGTCAAAGCAGCTATTTAGTGTTTCATCTTTTGGACGATGCTGGGGGCGTGAAGAAGATGGTCTGGCAAAGTACGATCTGCCACGTGTGGTGGTAGCTCACCTCTACTGGCACCAGATCATTTACGATACGAATGCGGGAAGCATGTTTTCGTCATCTCTCTGTTCAGCTGCAATAACTAAAGAATTCTTGAAGGCCAGAGTTTTGACAGACTGGACACTATCTCGGGCTTGTAGTCGTAACTTATATTGCTTTGCCAGATATGCCGCTGAGACATTTTCCCACATATCACAAAATTCAATTTAAAATAAAAAACGTTCTCTCGCTACTGGCAAGCCAACTCTCTCTCTGGTGTACAGTTTCCTGCATCTGTCATGAACCTCGATCGACTCAATATTTTTCAGTACTTCATTTTTATTGTCTTTGAATTTTTCAACTCTTAGCTATAACCGTCTTTTTTTCTAGAAACAGACCTCAACCGCAAATAAAACACTGTTCATCCATCTTCTATAGATCGAGATCGAGGAATACAACATAAAGACGAACCCGCACCACAACGAAGCAGAATACTGTAAATACTAGAAAACGGCCCAATATCGCAAATTCGTTCTCTAGAGACTGCTACATTTAGATTGTGACAGCCCGTGGCTCGACGTTTAGTTCCGCAGTGGCCAGGCAGTCTCTTCATTTAGAATTATCGTTTCCGTGTGACGGACGGTTAAGTCACTATAATGCGTTTTCATTGTATGCTGACGAATCAACGATACAATTTTCCCCAACGATCCAAGAAGGATAAGCCCTGTGCTACAGGAGGAAACAAACGAACTCACAACATGGATTACAAACTGGAGGATCAAGGTTAATGAGCGCAAAACTATACAGCGATGCAGTCTACAGGGCATAATCCTCCAGAGGTGAGAAAGGCTGCCGGACTGCACATTCTGATAAACAACATCGATGTACCTTGAAACGTCGAAGTCAAGTACCTTGGAGTGTACCTGGATCGTGACTTGACATGGAAAAGGCACATCCAAGCAGCAAGATACAAAACCAAGCGGGCAATAGCTACTGTGATAAAGACCATAGCTAGGCCTCAACTGACACATGGTTCAGCGGCCTGGGGATACGCAGCGAAAACCAGCATATAATTGGTATCAGGAACAAAGAACAAGCTAGTCAGGAGGGCAGTTCGTCAGAAATGCCGACCTGCAGGCTGACCTACAGTGGCAACCGATAAAGGACTTCATAATCGAAAAGGCTAGGCGCATATTCTAAAAAGCAGAGAACCATGCCGTTGAAGATCTGAGGCAAGCAATAGACTACGATCCAGACGACCCAGGAAGACGAAGATGGGCTAAACATAAAATACCTAGGAGTCTAATTGTGTGATCGCACAAGAGACGACCAGTGCCAAGAAGCACAAAAGCAGGAGTGGAGCATAGAGAGCGTTGCCTAGCACAAAGAGTGTTGGTTAGAGCATGTTTGCTATGGTATTCCAAATGCCAAAAAAGATTCTAAGATAGGGAATTTTGTAAATTTTGAGGCTGCAACAAGATATGATATAATTTTTCGAGAATATAACATATTCGTATCATACAAAGAGGTTTGTTGCGTGTTACTTTTAGGATGTCATGAAGGGCGAGCTGTAAAGAAGTTTTTAAGAATGAACCCATTCTCACAGTATATGATTTATATATTTTTGATGTAATTATGTACCTTTTTGCATGTATCCAGCAAATATCACTGGCGGCGATAGGGGGCCCGCAGAGCCCCCCGCGGGGAGGAAGGGAGCAGCTCCAGAAGGGGTTCCTTCGTCTTCCTTACTAAAATTCTTATTTGCTCAAAATAAAGAAATAAATATAAAATTTATAACAAGAAAAGAAAAGAGATTGGTTATTAAACAATGATTATTAGGGATCTTCTACCGAAATTTACAGAACAAATAAATTTAAATCTCTCCGAGGGGGCGAGTGTCGACGTTGCCATCAGCAAAAAAATGTGTTTGTTCAGTATAAACAATTAATTCTTAAATCATTTATCACCATAAACGAGGGGATGATAGGTAATTAACTTTATAATTAACCACTTTAATGAGGGGACTGGATCAAAATAGGTTGGTGGGGGTTTTATTCATAGGGTGTGAATTGAAACATGTATTGTAGGTATCAAGTACTTTAATAATGCAAGATTTAATTTGCATTAAATATGATGAATATATACAATGAGTGATTTCTAACTACTTCCATGCATTCATCCTTTCACACATAAAGCTAAATACTGTATATGAGGTTACCTATTAGTAGATGTCTAACAAAACTTCTTGATTATTTGAATCCACCATCAACTTCTTTCTTTACTGAATTTAATTAATGTTTTTTAAATAATTCAACTAACTGTCTTTCCGTTCACACAAAACCTTGTTATTTTGCTTCTGCAATTCTCTCAACTGTACTTCACCAGGGACATAAGACTTCGAACAGTTGATTCAAGTATCGAGGACAGGAATAGATTTGTCTACTATAAATTTCCAACCGCTATTTTACCTTCTTCTGTCTTCAGCAGGAGAGACGCTACGTATTGTCTCGAGAAAATGCGTTAAAACGCCCAAAGAGTCCTTAATTCAGTGTTGAAACAAGGGAACACAGAGTACAGCAGATATTTTCTAAATATCTGTGCAAACAAAAGAGAAAACTACTAAATACCTTGGCGTCAAACAGAGCTACGACTTGGTAGATGTTCTTGGCGCCAAACTCAAGCAGAGCGATGTCTGGATGGTTGCTTTACGGGTGAGTGTTTCTAAGGCACTAAACTGAATTTTTTCTACCGGCAGGTGGCAGATTGAAATAGAATGGGAATTGCGCGGGGTGCATTTTGAGCTGGGGGTAGAAAAATGTTCTTTCTTTATTTGACATATTGTTGTTTACACGACATTGACAGGGACAATGATATATTAAATTTAAACGTTTAAAAACGTTTTCCTTGATGGAGTGACAACTTGCTCTCCAGCGATTGTTTCATATAACGGAATCTATTATACCGACAATCCAGGTTCGAACTAAGCAGTAACTGAAATACAACGCTTTAAATGGACAAATAGCTATTTACCTGAGGTGAAATAAATCTATTCGGAGTTTAATTATGGCTCAATCATACTACGGACATACAGGGTGTTATCATCAAACTATACGATAAAAAACGACAAGTTAATACACTTGTTGGGGTGTTTCTCCAACAGTGTGTGTTCTGTCTTAACAATTTTGAAAATTACTAAATTGGTATCTAAACTGCTACAAAGTTCTACCGTTGATCTGGGACGAGCATGCGAATTATTGAGTTTCACAATAGATAAGTTTAACAGTTTTTTGTGTGCAGAAGTAACCAGTTTGGCGACATCGCGGGACATTCAACCAACATTGAACCCTAAGCGCCAAAGAATGGTCAAGACTCTTTTGATGAACTCGCATGTAACACAAAAATAGAAGATTCTCTAAGACGATTTCAAATTAAAGTCTTGGACAGTCTCTTAATATTATAATTAATCAACTCAGGCCATGATTTATCAGCATGCACGAAGTAATGAGCTATTTTTTATTTTTAAAGGCAGATGGTTTCGTTAAATTATCGAAATTATAGATCATGCCGAAAAAATATTGAAAAAATAAAGAGGTTCAAATAAAATTTGAAAAAAGAAAGCAATCTATGAATTGGCCACATATGTTATATCAGAAAATAGATGCATTTTGAGCAGTTTTCCGGATATTTGTTCATTGTTTCAACTTTTTTTGATATTACTGGTAACATCTGCTTCTGGCGAAAGAACATTTTCGAAGCTGAAGTTGATAAAAACATATTTACATATACAATGTGCGAGGTGAGACTTGTGCTTTTGGTGTAATAAGTATTGAACATGAACAGGGCCGGACGCAGGGATGTGGGGGCCCGGGGCAAAGAAAAAGGTGGAGGCTTTTTCAATTAGCAAATATCTGTTGATAATTTTATTTTTACATTTGAAAAACAAATTTTCATAATACCTCTCTGACAACTATCATTTTCGACGTCTCTGTAGAGCAAAGAAAGTAAGTCTTTTCCGTGCGCCCGAACCGGGAAAAGTTTTTCCGCTCCTTAATTTTAAGTGCTAAATTTGCAGTTATTTAGTCACAGAATAAGCATAAAGTATAATAAATTGGGTTAAAATTATACAGCGATGCAAGATTAATCTAGTATATTTTAGCGTCAATAGTCTAATTTTAAGTAAAATTATTTTTTCTTCAAACGTCAGTAAATCCGTCACTACTCGACTGTGTAGGCGGCCGTGAAGTTTCGTTTTTCCTCCGCCGGAGCTTTACTTTTCAATTTTCCGCCGGCGGAGGTAAAAGTGTTGTCATAGCAACATAGATACAATATAAACAGACAACAAAATAAGCGTCAACAACTCTAGATTTATTAAACTACAATTTGTATTTATCACTCAATTTGTGACTGCATTTCTAAAAATCACTAATTTACGAACAAATTGGTTATTATTTAATCGAACTTACTCAATAACTGCTTATCAATACGGAATTAAAACGCAATCGGAGACGCAATCTTAAAAAAATAATTATTGTTGACAGTGTCCACTGACAGCTTTATGTTACATTACTATAGCAACAACCTGTGCCTATTCACCGACATCGGTCTAAGCCGCCTTGCGAACCCACTTATCTTTAATAATAATTATTAGATATTATTACTATTAAAAAGAGATGTTTTTGCATTAATTTGTCGACATTTGAAGAAAAAACAGCATATTTTATTTGGAGGAAAAGTTTCTTTTCATGGCTTGCTCTCTGTTACCAGCCTCACTCCGTTCGGCTGTTAAACACGAGCGCGCCATGAAAAGTATCACTTTTCCTCCATATAATAGTATATTAAGATATAAGTGTATAAGAGGGCCTTTAAAGCACGCGCGACATATTTCAAAACACGACGCGCAGCGGAGTGTTTTGTAAGTCGCAAGGGCTTTAAAGGCCTCTTATACACGTATATCTTACGCTATTTTTTATTACGAATGCATCATAATCTCAAAAATGTTTTAAATATTAAACTTAAGGGATATATTGACGAATATATTAATCTGTCACATTTGACATGATCAAATGTTTCTATAGCAACCTTTAAAAAAGTAGGCGCATCATAAACATCATTTTAAGCACGCTGCAGCGTGCGATAATCGTTGATTATGATGCATGCGTAATAAAAAATAATATACTATTATTTATTCTGACCTTACTTGTCACAAATACTTCAAAATTAGCTGCCTATTCAATTACAATAAAGCATACAAACACATTTCCATAGCAACACTTGATGAATATTAGATAAATACCTGTGTCTTGCTTGTCTTGAAAGTTTGACGTTTGCTTACATTTTAATACAAAATGTATTATGACATGATTTTGGATACGTAAAATTATAATAATTTTATGTTTATGTTTTGATTTCAGAGAGGTATTATGAAAAATATCGTTCAATACACGTCCAGAAACAGCTTTTCCTGTGCTTGCAAGACTTCCGGTGTTTGGCTACACCTCACACCAGAAACTGTCATTCGCGCACCGGAAAAGCCTAGTTTCCGGACTGGTAATGAAATATACTATTCCACTATTAGAATACATATTTTTTGTCATTTTTTGAAAATCATTTTTGCAGTTGATAGCTTAGTACACAAACAAATTTTATTGTTATAAAATGTTTGAATCCAAGGTTGTGGAGGCCCTCAAAACACCTCCGTTTTGGCAATTTAACAGTGCTCCCATAAACTTTCTGTTCGTCGATTTATCAACCAATGGCTTCACTAGCACCAGACAGATTTTTGTAATTGTATGATTTAATGTTGAAGGCAATTAGCAAATTAGGGTATGTATATCATTCAGAGTGGCAGTTAAGCCAGGCGGAATTTTGTTAATTTCTAAGAAAAATGCTTTGATTACAATTTTTCTTTGGAAAATATTTGATAATAGAAATTATAGTATATACTTAATATAAGAAATGTGCACATTCTCAATTTTTCTTCAGTTACCCCATAAAGAAAACATTTCTCGGGTAGATAGAAAAACTTGAAATGAAATCGATATTTTCGAGCTTTTTCATACAAATTAGTCTCTTAGGTAATATTCTGATATTTTCAGATTTTATTTCCACATGTATGAATATTCGGTCAAAATTTGACGTATCCTTATCGCGGACACTGGCAAATATGCATACATGCTATCTAAGATATTTGAAGAATTTCGCGTTTCGTTCACCTACCTACTTTATTGTTAATAGAATAGAACTTTAAATTTGTACTACAAATTGTGTAATTATTATGTAATTATCTAACAAATAAATAAATAAACTAGTGGAAGTTGAGCTTCCCTATAAAAAATACGTCACTGCCAAGAGAACAATCAGTTTGGCAGCAATGAATTTTAAAGGGGATGTTTCAACTATCAGCCGAGGTTTAACTGAAACCGAACTAAGCTTAAGCTAGTTTTGTACAATAAAGGTATTCTACGAGCCATGCTATTTTTTCGTCACATTGTGCTATTTCTAAAGAGAAACGACAGCAGAGAGGTCCTCTTTGCGTCAAAACAAAAACTCACACAACACACTGTTGATGAGGCTTATATTAATTTTTAAGAAAGGTGTATTTTACACCATTTAATTAAGAAGTAACTAGCCTAGTAGTTTATGACGCAATCAACCAATAGTGCACATTTAATGTAAATTTACTAATTATTATTTCATTTTGTATAATATGTGTTTCACTAACCTGCTTATCAAGGATCGGGTGTTTTCTATCATATTTCGCTGCCAAAGACAAATTTACTAACCAGAACAAAACAGATAACACTCACTATTACATTGCCTTGTTGGTCCTATACCATGACAACCTGAAGCGTTCTGCCATTACTGATTTTTGATAAATCAGCAGGAATATCTTTGTTCGACATGGTAAAGGCACACGACCTGCGCTCTTTCATCAGCTGTTTTCTAATACTTGCTTTTGCGTTTTAATCCCTGAAAGGTAAAGGTTAACGTTAAAGTAAAAGTTAGGGCCCGTGGGATTGGGGATTTGTCTGAGACGTATTGATGGGGTAGTGCTAAAAATAAACCTGGCAACGGGCCAGTAGTTAAAAATTAAGTTATGAAAAAGCTGGGGATACAAGGAAACGCAGAAGCTATATGCGCGCTTTCCTTATCTAAACATCAATTTAATGTAGCAGGGAAAACCACAGCTGATTTTCAATGTTTTTGCGCGCAGTCGCTCTATCTGAACTATGAGGAGTTTTCATTGCTAAACGGTAAAAATAACGCTTTGATATTTTAAAAGCGAATTGTACAAAATTGCACATCTAACATATTCTCGCTCTATGAATGAAGTACTATCACTGATAACTTATTGATAAGCTACTGGTAAATGATATGCATTATCATAATATATCTAATAATTAAATATATACAGTATTCTCGTTCATTTTTCAAACCTGTCAGCCTCATGACACTATTTTTAATGCAAACTCTCTACCGGGCACTGCGTAGTGCATCTCCTTATCAGAGTACAAATAGACTTATTTATACTGTGTCCTTATTATCCTTCTGCAAACCCAAACCATTTACTTTTTGATTTTAATGGCCGTATTCGCCATTTTTATTCTTAAGCCAGGCTTTGTTAAACTAGGCTCTACTTTAAAGCCTGGCTTACACTTTAATGTAATGCACTGCAAGAATTAACCCAAGCTTAGCGAAGCTTCAAATAAATTTGGCAACATCTGAGTATTCTAACATTCTAAAACCTCATTTTAGTCATTTTCCAATTTTTCGTGACTTTTGTTGCTTTTTTGGGGTTTTTTATAAAATTATAATTTTGAATATTATCTAGATTAAAAAAAAATCATGAGTGAAATTAAACAATGGTGAAATCATAAAGAAAGTTCGTGTGTCGAACTTTACGGTATCAGAAAAGATCCATTTACTTCGTTTAATTGGTAATAAGTATGCTGCAATTTTGGAGGATAAGAAAACTGACCGGGCCTCATCACTTCAGAAGGAAAAAGCATAAGTAGCTATTAACGCAGAATTTAATGCAACATCAAGCAGCACCACATTTAGAAGTGCTGCATCCTTAAAAAAATGCTATGAAAATAAGAAAAGGAGCTGCGAAAATCTCTAGCAGATGAAAAGAAAGAAACACTCCTTGCTGGCGTAGGACCCATTCGAAAAACACAAAAACATGAGGGAGATGATAATATATTGATTTTAATTTTAAATAAGAAAACACTAGTGGGGCACTTTAATCCGTTCGACGATGACGCAGATATGTTACATGTTACCCATTGAACATGTCCAACACAAAGATAATCATATGAATAGAATTTGAATTTGTCGAAGACACAGGACACAGGACGAGAAAGAAACACAGGTGCAGCCTCTAAAGAATTGCCAAGAGATTCATTGCATCAGGTAAAAGTCATTTACTAAGCTTAAATCTAATTTTTTTTGTTAGACATTAGAATACGTGTGATTTTGTGAATTTTATTTTCAGACGAGTGCCTTGCTCAGCACTAACAAAGTTTACAGAATTAAAAATATAAGTTGGTACACTAAGCGCCAATTCAATGAAATCGTCATATCAAAGGTGAGCCGAAAACGCAACGCGACGGTAAAAAAATGTAGGGGGTATTGAGGCAATAAGAGCCGAGTTTGACGCGATTTACTTTGGTCAAAGCGCTATTGGGAACATAGAGTAAAATTTCCCGCTTAGTAAGTAATAAATGGAGGAATTTAAATAATGAAATATGTTTTCATTAAAATCTTGAAAAATATATTTTGTGAAGTCACAGAAAAAAATGAAAAGGTAAAGGCCTTATTTAGCATATTTAAAAAAAAAATACGGTAAATACGATTGCATATTTAAACAAAATTTGTAAAATTATATTACTTTTTACTTCAAGATTGAAATTTAATACCACGTGCAAAATTCTTTATTTTAATTTATTTTGGGGATGAACTACATCATAGTTTTGCAAAACTTTACAAATTATTTTGGAAAAAGTTTTGCAAAACTAATTGTCTACATTTTAGCAATTTCTATATTTCGTTAATTTTACCACAATAACTAATTAGCACAAAATTTAAAGTAATAGACTTTTAGATAAACCTATATTTGCACCCATCTTACATTATTTTGCAAATGCACAAAATCCGACTAAAAGGTAACCTTTTTTAGTTGGTAACACGGTTGATGGAACAGCATATGAATGTATACTAGGGTGGGCCGAAAAATGCTTTTATTTTTTTTTTTGAGAACGCTACACCGTGAAAAACTTGCCCCTAGAGTAGATAAGTAAAAAGCAAACAAACAAACATTTTTAAACGTAACTCCTAGGTAGCGCATTGCACTTGAAATTTCGATTTTTTTCCGAAATCACGATATATTACAGGATTTTTTTAGACTTTAACAGAATATTATATTGAACTGCTATAGTAAAAAAAAATATTTTCAAAGGTCGAAAAACACTCAGAAATATTAAAACAGCTATAAATTTTTCATTTCAGGTAGCGCAAAGCACAAAAATATCCTTAATTTGTCGCATTTAATATCAATAAATCGATTAATGCACATTATAATATATAACATAATTAATATATAAACTTTAACATATAACATTAATAACATATAAACGTATCTACAAATCACTGTAATCTAATTTTAAAAACTTTAAAAAACATATTTCGCTAAAAAACAAAAAACAAAATTGCACTGCGGCACCGAAATAATAAATTAATGTTTAGGTAATAGGTATCCTAGCTAGTTTCAAGACCTTAAAACTTTTAGTTAAACAATAAACATAGATCTTTATTTGGCTTTAGGCATATTGAATTCACCTTTACTAGAAAAAACTGGCATCACAGCTGTAGATAATAGAGTACTGCTAATAAAACCATCTCTGTTCTCTCAGCCGACTACTTTTTGGGATACCTCGGTGACCAGTTTTACGCACCGCTCTACTAGACAGGGGAATTTGTCAAAGTTCCATTCATTGACTGTTCCACCTGATGTGATTTTTGCCCAAATCTCTTCGTTAGACACTCTTCGCAGCAAATGTGGTGGTGAAAGAGTAGTGGTGCGCCAATCAATCATTTCCGTATATTCGCTTGCTTGAATGTTTATTTTCGGAGATTGGTATCTTCTAATTGACTTTATTTTTGAAGCTGAGTGTCTAGCTTTCATAATTATTCTATAACCTAACTCTCTGATATGGTGCCTTTTATGTACAATCATACTGAGAAGCAAGTTCTCCGGATGAGCGAAGAAGACGTTTCGTTCAGATGAACATAATATTTTGGTGACTTTTATACTTAAATCATACATGCCTGTATGGTTTAGCATTAAAGAAAGTAAGCTTTTTACCGATGGCCCAAAGCATGTTTTCGAGGTCATAAAGTCCACTAGATTTTTACCTGATAACTTAGTTGAAGTTATTAATCCCGTAATCGAACGAAACGCCTTCTTCGCTCATCCGGAGAACTTGCTTCTCAGTATGATTGTACATGAAAGGCACCATATCAGAGAGTTAGGTTATAGAATAATTATGAAAACTAGACACTCAACTTCAAAAATAATGTCAATTAGAAGATACCAATCTCCGAAAATAAACTTTCAAGCAATAGCGAATATACGGAAATGATTGATTGGAGCACCACTAATCTTTCACCACCACATTTGCTGCGAAGAGTATCTAACGAAGAGATTTGGGCAAAAATCACAACAGGTGGAACAGCCAATGAATGGAACTTTGACAAAATCCCCTGTCACACCCAAGCGGTAGAGCGGTGCGTAAAACTGGTCACCGAGGTATTCCAAAAAGTAGTCGGCTGGGAGAACAGACATGGTTTTATTAGAAATAATCTATTATCTCGAGCTGTGATGCCAGTTTTTTCTAGTAAAGGTGATTTCAATATGCCTAAAGACAAATAAAGAACTATGTTTATTGTTTAACTAAAAGTTTTAGGGTCTTGAAAACTAGATAAGATACCTATTTCCTAAACATTATTTTATTATTTCGGTGCCGCAGTGCAATTTGGTTTTTTATTTTTTAGCGAAACATGTTTTTTAAAGTTTTTAAAATTAGATTAAAGTGATTTGTAGATACGTTTATATGCTATTAATGGTATATGTTAAAGCTTATATATTAAGTATGTTATATATTATTATAATATGCATTAATCGATTTATTGATATGAAATGCGACAAATTAAGGATATTTCTGTGCTTTGCGCTACCTGAAATGAAATATTTATAACTGTTTTAATATTTCTGAGTGTTTTTCAACCTTTGAAAATATATTTTTTTACTATAGCAGTTCAATATAATATTTTGTTATATTCTAAAAAAATCCTGTAATATATCGTGATTTCGAAAAAAATTGAAATTTCAAGTGCGATGCGCTACCTAGGGGTTACGTTTAAAAATGTTTGTTTGTTTGGTTTTTACTTATCTACTCAGAGGGCAAGTTTTTCACGGTATAGCGTTTTCAAAAAAAAAAAAATAAATAAAGGCATTTTTCGGTCCACCCTAATGTATACGGCTCCTAGAAGAATCTGCAAAACTGTTTTCATTAAAATGCAAACCACACATTCTAATACGGCTATGACATTACATTGGTGTATCATTCGCATATTTGTGGGATCCTATAAATTCTAAGGCACTTTTCCAGGCTCGACACCTTCAAGTCTTTTTTTTATTACATACTCTATTGTACTCACTATAAATCGATATTAATATTGAACATTGATGGGAAGTAGGACAAATTTAACTTGAAAGATTTGACCCAAACATACAAGTGAAGTTAAATAAAAGCTTATAGTAAACCAATACAAACCTACCCTTTTGGGCACCTGAAGAGCGATATATTGTCTGCCATTCGTATTTCACAATCAACTACTGAACAAATATTTCGATTTCCGACTAGACATTTTACTCAGAAATCCACCAAAAACAAACCGCTATTTTTGAAATCTCACCCTATAGCGCCGGACCGTAAATAAATTTAAAATAAACTTAAATTACCTAGCTCTCCACTGTAGACTGGCACCAGTCTACCGGGCAGGAGGGGAGTGGCGGAGTGGAATTTGACGATGGCGCGGAGTGAATCAACTTATATTTTTAATTCTGTAAACTTTGGCACTAATGACAATGAAGTGAACGTAAATATAGAAGCTAGTCCAGGTTTAAATTTAGAAAAGGTCAATGATACATGGAATACCCACACACCAAAACAATTACAGATACCTATTAGTTCTTCACTCCAGGCAGACTAGAGTTCGGGACAAAAACATTCTCTGGGAATTTTTGATAATACAGTGAGTTTTCTTTTTTAATGTACATAACAGAAATTCCATTATATTGATATACTATCTGGTATGGTAACATAATAATATGTCTTTATAGGCTCTTGACCAGCCACCTAGCAGGAAACCGAAAGAAAAAAAATCGGCATAGACCACCTATAATTATAAAACCTCTTACATCCTCCGATATAGCATGGAAATATGACCTTTTTGATAAGAGACTTTTATTAGTTGACAAGCAGTTAAGGCATATGGACAACGAAAATGCTCTTAATTAGAAAAAGGAAATTGGAATTATAACTTCTTGAAATAGAACTGGCCTTAGAGAAAAGTCAATTACCTAAACCCTACTTTAGCTGTTGATATTTGCTTGTAATGTGTTTTTGTTTGCTGAAGCATTTTTTTAAAAGTTTCTTAATTATATCCAATGTACCACTATGTTGCAAAACAGCTGTGTCATAAAATAATATGATGTATTTTTGTTTTATTTCTATCAATATAACATAAAAAAATTAGCTGTCACTATAATAGTTATTTATTTCTTATACATTGTTGAATTAGTTATTTTATGGAAATCTTTCGGAAACTTCATTGGTTGTCTATATACTTTCTAGTTCGAATGTGTGATTCGTTATATAGCTATTCTCCAATAATAGTTACAGGATTTTCCAATGGGGTCAGTAAATATGATTTCATTGGGTAACCGCTATCCCCTAAATTATGAAAATATAATTTATAGTTATTAATTTAGGGCATAGTTAGTCATCGACAAACAAAAAACCAGGTTATGTTGTCTATAGAGGACTAAACTCGGCTTTAATGGCCGTAAGCCTCCAAAATTGAAGGCTTAAAATTAAGCGAGCTTAAGGGTCAACGTGCTTGCGGTGCATATAACAAATGCTAGTTAAGCGCGCTTAACTATTAAGCTTAGCTTTTATATATACGGCGAATACGGCTATAAAACTTATTTTTAAATAAATTAAGTCGGGAGATTTTCAGTGTCACCAACTATATCCTGAGTCTTGCCGCCCTGGGCAATAATAAATTTTGCCTTCCAACAAATATTATATTCATGTCAAAATATTCTGACACTTGTTCCTGGGTAGTGAATGAAACTGAGTCGTTATATAATGCGTCATGTCTGGTATGTAACGTGAAGCCCTCATTTCTCTCGAAAACGGCTGGGAGTGGAAATTTGGGATTTGGCACGTTTTTGGTCAACACTTGAAGATATCCGACGTACAGTTGTGACCGGAATACCCTCGGGGGGAGGGGGGGTGGGGATAGTTTGGGATTCAAAGCTGGCATACCCACTAAAACTCAGCTGTGTCCCGACCTGTGCTTTAACCCTAGTGAAGGCCGGAGTGAGGCCTTCCTGGGATTGGCTTCTAATAAGTCCGGATTTTCCTATTTTGGTGCCTCGCTGTGATTACCAAGATCACTCCTCGCTTGATTGTTGTGTCATCTTAGTTGGGATGGAAGAAGCAAGATTGGATGTTACTCCACTCCTGCTTTGTGCCTCTTGGCACTGGTCGTCTCTTGTGCGATCACACAATTAGACTCTTAGGTATTTTGTGTTTAGTCCATCTGCGTCTTCCTGGGTCGTCTGGATAGTAACCTATTGCTTGCGTCAGATCTTCATCGGCATGGTTCTCTGCTTTTTGGAATACGCGCCTAGCCTTTTCGACTATGAGGTCCTTTATCGGTTGCCATTGTAGGTCAGCCTGCAAGTCAGCATTTCTGACGAAACAAGGTGCGCTAACTGCCCTCCCGACTAGCTTGTTCTATTATGCTGGTTTTCGCTGCGTATTCTCAGGCCGTTGTACCATATGTCAGTTGAGGCCCAGCTATCGTCTTTTTGATAGTGAGCTTAGACATGTGATACGCTTCAGTGACATTTGCCCGCTTGTTTTTGTCTCTTGCCACTTGGATGTGTATTTTCCCTGTCAAGCCACGATCCAGGTGCACCCTAAGGTACGTGACTTCGTCGTTCCAGAGAACATATATTGTTTATACGAACGTGCAGTCCGGCCGGGTTTCCGCAAGACTATAATCTTCTTCTGGAAGATTATGGCCTGTGTTTTGCGCGGATTCACCCTAATTTTCCACTTTGTATGTTGACTCCTGCAGCACAGCGCTTATCCTCGGTGTATTGCTGTTGGAAAATTGTATCATTGTATCATCAGCATACAATGAAATTTGCGCGTCGTCAAATGATGATATATCATGTGTGAATATTGGATACAAGGACGGTCCAAGGGCTGATATCTGCGGTACTCCTGCTTCAAGCGTCCAGGGTATGGATGTTTTGTCTTTAATTCTCACATGAATTCTTCTGTCTGTTAGGTAGCGATTTGATCTTGATGATCCGGTCACAGTAGCCCCTGATGCCATACTCTGTCGAAGGCTCTTTCTACGTCTAGAAAGATTGCCCCTGTTGCTTGGCTGTATCAAAACCCTTACATTAGTAACTCCGATGAATGTTCATTCCCATATTGGAAACAGGGGATCGTGTCGAGTTCGATGGTTCTCAGGATCACTCTCTCAGACACCTTGCCCACAGCCGAGAGGAGACTGATGGGTCTGTAATTTTCTGGATAGGTGTTATCCTTACCTAGTTTAGGTATTACAATCACCTCAGCCTCCTCCCACCTGCCAGGAAAGTGGCCAAGTCTCATCAATGCATTGATGATGTTTGTCGTGGCTGTAACTCCTTTTTGAGAACTGTCTAGAGCATCAGGCTGCTGATTTTGTCAGCACCTGGTGCTTTTCTGACTTTCAGCCTCTTTATGATGTTTGCAACTCCATATGGTGAGGTTGGTACATCACATCTAGGCTGAATGTGTCTTTGCTCGAGACGCCTGGCTCTTTCTTGGACGTCTGCATGTAGTTTTCTTCGCCATCGTCAGGATAGTCGCTTAATCTGCTTTGGTTTTGCATGATTTCGGCATTTAAAGGCGGGATAGGAGTCTTGGCTCCTGATTAGTTATCCAAGTCTCCTTAGCCTAATTTCGACTTGAGTCATGTTTTTAAGATGTTGCTGTATTGATTTAATGTCACTCTGTATTTTTCTGCCAATTCTTGCGTATATGCGCCTTAATCTCATATTAGCTCGAATCATGCCTTTGATCTCATCAGAGAGACCATCATGTCTTCGGCTGTTAAAGAGAACTTCTAAGGCAGCACTAGTATTAAATGCCTCAATTATGCAGGTTTTCTATTCTCTATATATTCTCTATATATTTATTAAATATTCTTTTGCAGGCTCTGATTCAAATGACATTTTTATTAAAAGACTGGATTTATTTAATATTATAAGAGAGTCTGGCCAGATAAGAAATAGATAATCAAGTAGATTTTCTAAAAAACTATATTGCCAATAGCATCCCTTGCCCCCAAGAAGAATTGTCACAGTTTGCTAAAGCTTGTCGAATAGAGTCTAGATTTTTATCAAACGACGAAGAATGGCCCATTGGAGGTAAAATATACACTAAGGCCGCCACTACTGGACGTGCTAGTAGACCTACAATATATTTTGAAGACAGTTCTGATCGCTCCAAATGACACTTAGGATTTGTGGTCATGCGGCAGCACCAAAACTATAAGAAAAAATTGCTCGTTCACCCGGCCGTGTATCCAAATATATAAAAGCATATAGGTACCATCTCAGAAGAAAATTGTATTAGGCAAATGTCTGGAGAAGAAGGTTTCCACATTGATAGATGCAAAACTTAGTAAACATGTGATACGTTTCAAAGATCCACAAAGGTTTCAGGACACAAATCAGCAAAAAAATCTTATTATCCAAATCAAAATGATAGAACTATTACAGCTAAATCTGCAGAAGTAACGCGGCTTTACTAGACCATATGACTGAATGCTTACTTACTGTTCACTTCAGTACCATAGCCGAAAATTCTTTCGGCTATGTCAGTACCTTGCGCCATAATCACAAAGTCGTCTGCGTAGGCGCCCATGCTCTATCTCAGGATGCGTAGGATCTCATTTACCACCAGACACTACAGAAAGGAAGCGTAGATGTCTCTTGGAAAAATCCCTTTATACGATTTTCCCCTGCCTGAACCACACTGTTCTATTGAAATATCGGGTACTGTCACTTTTTTCCGTGTCATTTCGTGCTGTAATAAGCATAATATTAAATATTGCGATCTTGTGTACAGGATTATAGTCAAGAGCGGTCTTATCGTGCGGGTCCAAAGGTCACATTTTTCATTAAATGTCATTCCTTTGACAGATTTTACACGCAAAATCTGCCACGAATGTAGTTTTTACTGAAAATTGTGACCTTTGGACCCGCACGATAAGTTCGCTTTTGACTATATTGACTATATTTGGACCAATAGATAACTTTTTCATTTGAAAGATTAGAAAAGCGTTTAAATTAGGAGCGCTAGAATTTGATATCAGAAAAAACAATTAGCCCATACCTATATACCATAATATTATTTTTATTTCCCTCAAATAGGAAGGTATTATTTGTAATCGTGAAAAAAATCGAATTGATTTTGATATTTCTTCAGATATTTTAGATTTGAAACCTGACGTTTCGCTTTTGAGCCACCATCATATTATAAGTACATATTTATTTTTTTTTTATTATGCACCCTGGACCTGTATTATTTATTTTATTTTTGTAGCCGTTTGACTTTCTAAAAAAAAAATATATTTCACCTTTGCCAAAAATTAATTATTATAATAGGAACAGGGTATGTGCTTCAGATTGGTCTTAACTTCGTTTAAGTTTAAAGGCTCGGGTTTAGGGTTTAGATTCATAAAAATAAAAATTTACGGGGCGTTCTCGAAAAGATGGGGCTTGTGGAAGGGAAGTCATGGGAAAATGTCCTTACCAATTTTTGATCTAGTGTTTCTTAAATTCTAGGAGCCACAGAAGAGAAAACGACTTTCTGGTGCAAAATTTCGAGAGCAAAAAAAAATTAGAGTCCAACAAAGGGAGAAGATGGATGGGAGTATGAAACATTTCTTGCAAAAAAGTCAAGTTTCCAACACTGAAACGATAGAGGTAGAAGAAATTACAGTTTCTAAAGCGGCGCCATCACCTGTAACATGTGAACCATCGACATCAACACGTATTGAAAATCTACCCTCTGTAGAGTCGGCCGTCTTAACAACTACGACTACAAGTGACACTTCTGACGATGAAGCTTCTACTGAAGTGGAGACTGAGATTACTAGTATTCTTCCATCAGAAGATCCCGGTTTATGGCCCAGAAGCATTACCAACGATGAAGTCAGAATATTGGTTGATCGTGGCCCTCCCTTGATAGGACGTAATTATCAAATTCTTGCTAATAAAGACAAAAGAAAATTTTCAAGTAAGTACTTTGTTAGAAAACTAGGAAATGGAGAAGAAGCAGAAAGAATTTGGCTCATTTACTCAGTTTCGTAAAATTCGGTATTTTGTTTTTGTTGTAAACTTTTCAGTAAGACTTCTACTAGTTTTTCTGATACTCATGGTCTTTCTGATTGGCAACATTTATCCTTAGTCATTATAAGACATGAAACATCAATTGCACATAACGTTCACATGAATAAATGGATGAATTTAAAAAAATGTTAAAATTATCCGCAACTGTAAACGATCATCTCTTACGGGTTTTAGAAACTGAAAAAAAAATATTGGCATGTCGTTCTAGAAAGAATTGTTGCAGTTGTTAAATTTTTATCCAGACAGTGTCTAGCTCTCCAAGGTTCTTCTAAAATACTTTTTGAATATGATAATGGGAACTTCCTCAAAACTGTCGAGATGATTTCATCTTTTGATCCTTTGATGAGAGAGCACATTAGTCGAGTGCAAAACTCACAAACAAATTCTTTAAGAATGACCCATTATTTAGGCTACCAGATACAAAATGAAATTATTGAATTAATAGCTTCTAAAGTAACAAATAATATTTTGGATATGGTTCGAAGTTCCAAATATTATTCAATACTTTTAGATTATACACCGGATGCAAGCCATACAGAGCAAATAAGCCTCGTTTTGCGTTATGTCGTTCTAAATGACAGCTCTAAAAAGGTCCAAATACAAGAGAGTTTTATAGCGTTTAACCCAATATTCGACTCTACAGGGGAAGGGCAATTTAATTTTGTAATGAGACTTTTGAAAAATTTAAATTTAAAACTTAAAGACATGAGAGGTCAAGGGTATGATAATGGGGTGAATATGCATACTCGATGCTAATCCTAGGGCATTTTTTGTGCCATGTGCTGCACACAGCTTAAATTTAACAGTAAAGGATGCCGCTAAGGTTTCAAATGAAACAGTGAACTCTTTTAATATTGTACAAGAATTTTATGTATTTTTCACTTCATCCACAAAAAGATGGGATGTTATAAAAAAGCATGTCCCTCAGTTACATCTAAAACCCCTAAGTGATACTAGATGGTCAAGTAGGATTATAAAACCGCTAAAGTTTCATTTTAATCAAATATGGGATAGCCTTTTAGAAATAGCAGAAAACGATACTTTTAACATAGAAACTAGACATAAAGCAAGTTCTCTTTTATTTAATATTCAATCTTTTAAATTTATTTGTAGTATAATAATTTGGTCTGATGTTTTATTCCAGATTAATATTGTAAGCAAAATGATGCAAAGTGTAGCGATTGACATTAAAGTGTGCCAAATCTATTTAAAGGATTTAGTTGATCATTTTAAAAATTATAAAGATGATAATGTTTTCGAGGAAAAACTTGCTGAAGCTGGAAAACTAGAGTAAGGTTTTCCTCCATTAAATACTGTTAGACGAAAGTATAAACCAAAATTGTTCGATTATGAACACACGGATGAGACACCTCAAGATCCAAAAACCGCTTTTAAAATAAATTTCTTTTTGAAAATAATTGATCAAACACTAAGTTCTTTAAATAGTAGGTTCGATATGATATCTGATTACGATAACGTTTTAGGTTTTATTTGTGATATTTTTAAACTAAATGACGAAGATCTTTTAAAATACTATCGTGCTCTACAACAAAAGCTAACTGATCAGGAAAAGAAGGAGGCTGACGTGGAAGAAAATGATTTATTTAACGAGATAAAAGCCCTAAGATTGTTTCCATTACCTGAAGTGTCAAATCCCCTTGAAATACTACAATATATATTTAAAAACAATCTAACTTCCTCTCTACCAAATATTAGTATTGCCTTAAGAATCCTCCTCACTTTACCTGTGTCTGTTGCTTCTGGTGAGAGAGCATTCTTTAAATTAAAAATAATTAAAAATTATTTGAGATCTACCATGTCACAAGAAAGATTAACTAGTTTGGCAATCTTAGCTATAGAGCAAGAGATACTCGATAAAATTAATAATATTATAAAAGAACTTGCAGCAGCCAAATCTAGAAAAAACATTGAATTTCTGGATTGATCCTAATTAAACGTTTTATTTGTTATTTGTTTATTGTTTGGTTTATGCCTTTATAAATAATTTAAAGAAGAATAAATCTTTAGTTTTGAAGCCTCTGCCGTTTCATTACAAAATTAAAACAAAATGCGGTTTAAGTCGAATGCTTAAATAAAAAAATAAAAAATTTAAAAAATAAAGGTTGCTGATAGTTTTTTTAACCGTTCTACACTAAATTCTTAACAAAAACTGGACATTCTTGGGCGTGGCACCCAAAATTTTTTTGCCGATTATCCAGCGGCGCTTTTCTCCACCTCCCCCTTTAAGGGGCGCGAAAATTATTTCGGCACGCGGGCGTTGATAATCCTTGGGGGGCCCTAAATAGCCCTGATCTTACTTTGATGGGCAGGTTTTTCTGAGGATGGCTTAAAGAGCGAATGCAACATGAATACACATTCCACACTTTAGCAGATTTAAGGCAGAACATTTTGGAAGAAATACAGTATATTCGAATCCACCAGAAGCAGTCGTTGACGGATGCCGTCCACCACCTAAAAACGTGTTATCGTCTTTGTGTCGAACAAAATGGAGGTCACTTTGAACACCTGTTAAAGTGAATATTCAATATTAATTCTACATTTTTTGTAATAAATTCATTAGTTTTAGTTTAATATAAACAATGCTTATGTTGTTCTTGTTGAGTGTAGCCCATAATGAGTGACAATAAACTTTTTCACTTTTTCTGGATGCTTAATTATCACTGACGACAAACATTTATCGATTTTTCCATAGAAACCCCGTAATGACTTAAGTAAATTCATATACGAAGGGCGTAGAAAACATAATAATAGTGCGATTTTCAATCATCGATAGCGCGAAAACAGTTGAATGTAGGTATATGTTATATTAAATGAAATATACTCGACATTTTACGTAGAATCAGAATATGTAACATTATATAGGGCATTCAATTAAAAATAACCTAAGTTAGTCGTTTTTGACGGCTTTACGACGTTCGTTTGTTTTTTCTGATATCAAATTCTAGCGCTTTGAGCGAAATCCTACAACTTTTCTAATTTAAACGTTTTTCTAATCCTTCAAACAAAAAAGGTAACTATTGGTCCAAATATTGTCAATAACCCAATATTAAGTTTTCCATACTTCGGCAGTTTTACGAATTTGAAGAGATAATGTTGACGTATTATGTGAAATGTGAAGGAATACGTCTTCCAATAATTTGATGTTACATTTAGATTAAAATAAGTATTTTATTGCGTGAAATCATTTTAGACACTTTTTAGATTGGAAAAAATGAGTCACGATCGAAAAATTGGCCTGTTTTTGATGATTAGGAGCAGTTTCACTCAGCATCTCAAAGTATATAGTTTTTGTGGTAAGTAAGTAGATTTATTTTAAAGCGATTTTAGGCTTGGAAAATGGGTCAGTTTCGAACAATTGGGAAATTTTTTGGCGATTAATAGTAGTTTTGTGACAAAGTTTGAAATAAAATTTTATTTTCAGAATATCGATACGTAAATATATCACATTTATTTACATGAAATATTATTTAAAATGATTTGAATCAATCCGAGAAAATGAATCAGGGTCGGAGAATTTAAACATTTTTCACGAGAAAAGCAACTGTTTATGTCGATTTTATGGCCGATTTCGAGGTAAAATGTTAACTTAAACATCGAAGTCTTTAGCATTTGTGGTACATACATTCAATGTATTTGTTCATATTGCAGTTATTCGGATAATTTGTCCCATTTTTATATTCTACTATTATTTGCTATTTTTGGAACCGATAAGTAAATGCTATTTCTTATATAGTTTTTGATGCTCTTTGAAATTTTCACTTCTGTTGTGCGGTTTACACCGTTTTTGATTTATAGTTCTGAGTATTTTATCAATCAAGACTTTTCATATTATATATTGATGTGTAAACATCTTACGCGGCGGTATGAGGGTAAATCCCGGCAAATGGGACGGAAATGTGTAAACCGATGTGACATCATAACCCATGCGCATTGAGGAGCAAGCTAATCCAGGACGGCCGCAATTGCAACGACTCAAGTAGCGCTTCTAAAAAGCCGCCGCTAGGGCGGTATTAAAATTTCATGTCCATGATGTCGATATAGGGCATATGTTTACACATCACTGTCTCGAGTACTAGCAGATTGGCTCAATTTTTTTATTATTATTCTGTTCATCTTCAATAATAACAAATACTTATATCCATTAAAATTTTAAATAAATATCATTCTATTCTTGTATTTCTGGAACCATTTTTCTAGAAATTGCACTCGTTCAGGATTACCTTTTATTAGTATTATTATATTTTTGTCAGTATAAGTATAGAAGAACTAGCAGGGTTGCCGTATTTACACGTTCATCTCTAGATCTGATAGGAACTAAAATAAGTGTGTTTCCTCTCAATTAATTATTTTTTTAAACATATATTTAAGTGATTTTATATAAATATCTTGGGTTAGTTTGAGTTGGTAATAATCAAGCTTGCTGTTTTATTAGTTGTCATTTTGTAGTTTAGGTTAGTTTAGTTAATGTAGGGGCGTTGGTAAGAATTAAACACTTTTTCTTACTGTTATGATTAATTATTAATTTGGGGTTTTGTGTGATTAGTTTTGGTACATCTTTGACAAGTAAAATCTACGTGTTTCATTTTTGCCAACGAAGACTGCTTTTAATTGACCTAAAAATAACCAAAATGAATTACTTTTCTATCATAAGATACTTGAATTAATCAGCAGGACAAGCGCATTTATTGAAGGGATGGGCAAAGAAAACTGATACTAGAAGTTCCAGGTGGATATCCAAATAGAAAACATCCCGTGAGTTCGTTTCAATCATTTCGCTTACGGCTAGACACTAGACATTTGACATACATATTTCGTTGCTTCACATGGTGTTGTTTTAAGTATTTTAATTTTTACTTAAAATATCAAAAAAATCAAAGAGTTGCGATTTAAAAGGGTTCAAATTAATTGGGTTATTTTAAGAAATAATTTAAGAAATTAGATCTTAAAATTTAAGCTAGCCTTGGGAAAAACCTCACACGCCCTAACGCGCTTGCTATTTGTAATTTCGGTCAGTATTAGTTCGTTTGGTTGAGTAAAAATTGTAACGTTGTAAATGTTACAAAATAAGTAGTGCGATTTTCTCCTCTTACTGGTCGATTTGTGTTATCGATACTCTCGCTACCTTACTTCTCGCGACTTTCCTTCCGCTGTTCCAAGCAGCTCAAAGAATGAATTTGTTTGCCGCTCCACTTGACAGATGTGGTATATTTTCTTTAAAAATTATTGATAGCCCTTCTCGCCGGAACACTCAATGCTCGCCGGTAGTTTTCCGTATCTGAATTTATCGTTGCTATTTTAGACAATAAGGCTAATTACGGCCTGAATGTGTCGTTGCAGTATTTGGCAAATGAAGAAGAGTGTATAGTTTCTAAAATTATCGGCTATATAACCTATAAACGATGTGTGATGAACTAGTCCGCAGACCCTTTTTTAATGATATTTTGGACACGAGTGTTTTTATTTAAGATGGTTAAAATTGTTTACCATTTAACTAGGGTCCTTCTGTGGGATAGAAATCCTTCCGTGAGATAGAACTTCATTGACATCCGTCGGTGGTCTAGCGATTTCCTGGCGTCAGTTAGCCGTACAGCGGCCTTTTTGTCAAAGTGATACGACCACATGGTGAAGGTACCTTCACGGAAAATGCCAGTGTCTCCAAATCTACAAGATACAAGTATAATCTATTTTGTTTTATTTTAGGACCTTTATTATCAATATTGTCGTTATATATCATCTTAATTAATGATTTTATAGTTAATCGACTGTAGGTCGTTTGATGTCTATCGTTTATATTATCGTTATTTCTCGTTTTCATTTATTGATCTAGCTATTTTGCTTGTCGAACTTACTTTTAAAAAGCTGTAGGTTATCTAACTTCATGCATCATATATATTTCTGCTACTTTTCATAGTTGATGTAGAGATACTTAATTTTATCTTTATTATATCTGATATTATCTCAAGTAGAGAATTCATTTTGCTAGAGTCAGGAGAGTTATATTGATTTATTTTACTGTAATTGGCTGTAAAGCTCATGGCAGTAATTTATTTCCCATAACTGAAATTTTTAAATTTAATATGTGGCCATGTTATCGGAATCGACTTGACCTCAACTCGTTTACCTGTAGATTTTTAACGGCTATATAGTATGTGCATATTTACTTCACAGATTATCTTATTGATTTAGTATAACTAAGGAACTGTTGTTTATTGATCTACCGATATTGTCGCTGCAACGGGATTAATTTAGGCCAGGCTTGGTTAATAATCACTTCATTTATACCTGTAGATATTCACCGGCTATACCTAGACATGTGTACTACACCGGATATCTCATTAATTTTGTATAAAGCTAGTTTAGTAAAATGCTTCCTATTTATAGTATTTCATGATGTCAGACCTTTAAGAATTCAACGTTTAGTTGGAATTATTTCAAAATAGGAATTGGGCAACATTAATGTTATGACATAAATTAGAAAGTAATATCTTATTTTGCTTTGATTTAATAGTGTGATAATATATGTGAAATTCTTCTCATTAGTTTATGGCCGTTACCATAGCTTCACATTAATTTGAGATAAATTAATTGTCCTGAAAGGGCTTGTATAAGTTTTCATATTTAAATAAATAAGTTATGTGGAATCTTGATGATTATTTTGTGAAGTTTACTTCACTCAAAATAATAACTAATTCGCATATCCCCAGATTTTTCAATGTTTTTATACAAGGAATTTTTCTAAAGTTTATTACCCTATTTTCAAGGATCAATAATCATGGATAAATTTCTAGAAAAAAAAATAAATTAGTGGCGCCCTCACCTAACCACCAAGACGTAGACCCACGCTTTAAAAAATAAATCCGCTGAGTAAACCTGGCATATGAACCGTAGTAGTGTAGTTAAGTAGCATTCTTTACCTCGCTTCCTATAGTAATGAGTTGTTTATTATTGGTTAGTACCGACTAATTTTGTTTAATGTGGGGTACTTAGAATCAAGCACGCTTATTATTTTTATGAATTATAAATTTTCCGAATTAAAAATTGTCTAGTAGTAAGTTTTCAAAACGAAAAAAAAATCATTGTAAACTACTAGAAACATTGAAACTACTAATTCATTATCACCCTGTCCTCGATTTGAACTTGAAAAATATGATATAAACATTCAAGTTAATTTGTAAATAACGCGAGCGAATAGCGCAGACAATTATTATAAACGTTAAAGTTGCAATGGTTAGCAGATTTTATGACATAAATAGTCAAGCGGACCATCAGTCCGGCAGACTTTTGTGTCTCACCTAATCCGCTAAACTAATGCAGTCTATAGGGACGTGGTAGCTGTTCTAACCACATTCTAATCTTCAGACCCAACTCGGGAATTGCAGTTCACAGTAACGTATTTCTTAGGGGGTATCTGCCTGAAAGTACAAAAGTCGAATCTACAAAAATTCTGTCTAAATTCTAAGTCAAGTGATTTTTAAGGTTAAAGTTATAGTGCCTTAAAGTGCTGAGTGAAATTAAGATAAACTAAGAACCTTCCCTAATTAATAACCATACTTAAATATAAATTAAAACACAAAATCGCTCTTAAAGAACTTTGTTATAATACCTGGGCTCAAACTCAAACCGATATCACATGCGTGTTCTTCTAATCGGTTATAGTGTAAACTCATTAAGTATCTAACCAATAGATGTTGCTAATGTTTTCTGATTAAGTAGTTCGTCAATAGACGTTCTTATTGTTTTACGAAGTGCCTTATTTATTGTTTCTTCTCACCTGACGTAGATCGATCCTTAAATCTGAGCAAATAACCTGCAATCCAACCAAGGCGTGGCATCACGGATAAACTAAACGTGACAATATTTTCAAAGTATTTCTTTGTAATTTTAGTAATTGTGTTAGTTTTGGTTAGCCTGGGTTTTATGATCTATTAATTAGGTTAGTTTGATCAGTTTGGGTTAATTCAGATTAGTGTCTGGTGTAGGTAAGGATGGTAGGCTTTCTGTTTTCATTAATTATTCATTTTGGATTAATTGTGAGGAGTTTTGTTTTGTAAACATTTTTAGGCTGATAAATCTGCGTGCTTTAATGTTGTAAACCAAGACTGACCGACATTAGACTAATCTAATCAAAATTAGCTACTTTTTCAAAACGAAAAATATTGAAGAAAATGTCCAAACAAATTTGTTAAAAGAATTATTTATTAAAATATTTTCAGAATTACTAATTTTAAGTTAGAGTTAATCCGTTTGGGTTAGTAAAAAAAATTGTAAAATATCAATTTTGCGTTAATTTTGATCGATTAAAATCAAGCGCAGGTCTACGGGCTTTATTTTTAGGAATCCGGACAAACGAACCAAAATTATTATTCTAATATGAAAAGTTTAGAATGTAATAGTTTTTATTGTATTTCGATAACAACTGATTTTCACAATTTTACGTACATGTCATAAATGTTATATTATGCAGAATATTTTCTTTAAAATGTAAGTTTAGCTAAGGAGCAATTATTTTACATTGTTAAAATAACTTTCATGTGAATCAATGCAAAAATTCCCTGAATGAAGACTTTAAAATAAGATCTAATGAAGTGGAGAGATTGGATTACTTCGACATCATTGGGTTTATTGACGCTATATTATAAAAGACGTACTAAAGATATAGCCACTTCACTTAGCAATATTAAAGGCAACGTCCATTTATATGGATCCAAGAGTAAAGGGATATTAGCAAATGCGTGAAAAAAGACAGACGTTTAGTTGCTAGATCGATGACCCTCAATGAGTGGCTCTCAGATAGCACGATAGTTTGTCTCAAGAACTATAAAACTTAGATGGAATGTAGAGAGAAAATAGACCACTCACACACGAGAGGCTTTGTAACGAACCGGAGTAGTAACTGATTCTGGTTAGATTGTTTCAACAAAGTATTTTATAATTATTTTAAGTTAATTAAAAATAACTCCAAAATTGAAGACGTAATGCCCGAACCGCGTCTAAAGTTAAATTATTTTGTCTAAAGAAAATTCAGGAAAATGTACAACAACAGCACCTATCATATGCCCTACTAAAATAAAGTAACTTACTATTGGAATATATTCCAAATAAATGTTATTGTATTTAACTTCAACCGAAATCAGACTTGAACAGCAGCTCACTTTTACTTTTATTTTTTTTTCGATTGCATTATAGATGATCTAACTACACGAACTATCCTCCACTAGTTGCACGCTTCAAAAACAGCCCCTTCTCCCAACGCTTTGCTCTAAAAAGAAAACCTTGGCCAGGGAGCGCTCCTGTTAAAAATATTTCGGCTGCAAAAAACTAGGGAATGGAATGCAATTATTTTAATTATTCTAATTTTGAACACCCGACGGTACTAAAACCGATGTTGGAATTTACAAGACATGTTAAAACGCTAATTGCTACATTAAAATTTTCGGCGACTTAGGAATTTTAAGTGTTCTTATTAAAAACATTTTAATAGCTGGGCAGGTGCTGAATCCAGATTTTACGAGGAGAAAAACAAGCCTTGAAAGATGGTATAAAAATTAAAAATCGTTGGGTTAGTTACTATGCCCACAAGGGGCCTCAAAAAGTAGTTACAAAATAACCATCACAAGTTGTAGAAGGTCTCTATGTCCGAAAAGAGGCCGGAAAAGTAAATAGTACCGTTGTCAAAGAAACAATCTCCTCAAAATTCCACCCACAATCTGCAAAAGTGTAATTTTTACAATTTGATTTCGGAAAATGGAGTTTTTACAGTTTTGCTTCAGAAATATCGACTTTTTTTTACTACTGTCTACAAAAGTCGTTCTTTCACAATTTTATCTGGACGTATCGTTTTTCTACAACTTTCTAAAAAAAAGATGATTCTCCTGACTATCATATGTAAAAGTAACACTTTAACAGATTTTTTTTTCAGAACATTGATTTTTCTTAATTTTTCCCAGCCATATATTGATTTTTACAGCTGTACTTCAGAAAAATCGATCGTTTTTAGTATTACCTCCCAAGATTATCCTTTTCACCGTTTATTTCAGAATAATAATTTTTACAGTGTTATCTCTGAAAATTCGATTTGTCTGACTACTCTTGTCACAGTTTCATCTCACAAAAGCGATTTTCCATAATTTTTAACTCTTTACGGTTTTATCTCAGGAAAATTGATTATTCCGAATACTGTTTTTTGCACATTCTGGTCTCAGAAAATAGATTCCTTACAGTTTTATGGAGAAAATTTTCTTCAATCGGTTAACTTCTCCGACGATTGTTGTTGACTCATAGATTTGATTACGGCTTTATTTCAGTTGGCCTCCTACTTGGATATTTCATGAGTTAAATTCTAGAATACAATTTTACGTTAATGATTGTTGATGCACAATGTTTGCTGTTGTTCGTAAATAGCTCGAGAATCAGTCACTTCCTCCTGATCAGTTCTGCGTTGGATCCAGATTTTAAAAATTTAATTAATATGTGTGAGTCTAAAAAATAGAAGAACTACCGGTCATATTTTAGTCATTTCTATCTGAAAAACATCTTAAGCAATTATATATTTTTAATTTGAAAAATCTGTTACATTTCTATAAATGTATTTCTATGAATTTACATCTAGCCGAAGGAGATTTTTTGACATTTGCTACCTCCTGATTATATCTTGAGTATCTGAAAACTAACTTAACAATTTTTCCACTTGTTATAGACGCAAATAGTACGTTTGTAGCTTTCCCAGAAAAAAAATCAGGTGTTTTTAAGTAGCTACTCGATCTTAACCTGGTATGCATAAGCAAGCGTTCTCAAGTGCGTTTAGAAGAAAACAAGATAAAAAATTAATGATAACTGATCTCGTAATAGTTAATGATGAGAGGCTTATGTATGACATGATAATATGATTTGACCCCCAATGAACAATAATTATCAATATTAGTACCTGGAATAATGACTGTTGAAAATAATTGATGGTTCTAGAAAACGATAGATCTCGATTTGAGATATTGTACAGGCATTAGACGAGATAGAAAAAGTTTAAGTTCAAGAGTTGTAGGGTTGTTTCGTGAGCTACCAGGATTTTCATTACAAAAAATAAATGAATATCGCGAAGCTGTCTAAAGTTATCCACTTCCATTTTTCTAAATGGAACACCCCCTTTATCTAAGAGATTACATTAAGATTTTTTGGTAATATTCCAGGACGGCCTATCTACTACTGTAACTTGTAAGATCTATTGTGGCTCTCCCTGTCTTTAAAGCAGCTATCTAGTTTTGTATCTCTGATTATACTCCATAGCTTTGGTAATGGCCCTTCAGTGTAGCATGGTGGCATGTGGCTACTAGATTAGTTTCGTCCATTGGTTTGTGACGCGTCCTCACCTTAACCTCACAGTGCCATAGAACGTGGATTGCAGTTTTCTCTTCTTTTTGGCAAAATCTGCATGGTTTTATCTGTCAAACTTATCAAACTTTAGTCGACAATGGCAGGTCAGTAAATCTGCCACCATTCTAACAGCTTTTCTATTGTGGCTTAATAAGGCAACTGGGAGCTTTGCTGAGGGACTTTTAATGAATTTCTTAGATTGTCTCTGTCCTGGTTGGCCATTCCACTATTACTGAAGCTCTGCTGCTACCTATTTCGTAATGAATGCCTTAATAGTACACTTGGCTCTGGGTTCTGGTGCAACCAAAGAGCCCGATAAGCCTGCTTTGGCTATTTCATCGGCTTTCATTGCCTCTGTAGCCTTCCTGCCCCCCAAACCCAAGTTAGAGTACCTCTGTTTTTACTATTCTCATCCAATGCTATGCAGCAAGTCTCTACCCATTTAGATATTGTACTATAGACCATGATTGTCTTAAGCGCTGCGGAGCAGATTACCACCGTCTTACTGGCAGTTTTCCTGGTCTCCATTTTCTTCGTGAAGTGTTCTATGGCCGTCACATTTGCCTGAAACGCGGTGGGTTGTTATCCATAGGTATTGGGCGACCTATTTCTGTCCTTGTTTCAATATACCGGCTCCGACTTCTTCATCGGTCTTTGAGCCGTCAGTATACCAGACGAGCTCTGCCCTTAGTGGTGGACAATTTTTCCAGTCGTATTTTTCTGGTATTATGATCTTAAAATTGTTTTCAGACATGCTGTAGTAGTATAATCTGTGGGCATGCCCAACACGTAATTGTCTTAATCTCCTTCAGCATTTTTTCATTGTCGGCGCCATAATTCTTGCTTATTGGTGCTTTTCTTGCAACAATCTGTGGGCTACCGACCTAGCTTTACCTTCTAGGTAAATGTGTATTGATGGTAGATCTATTAATACCTCTAGAGCGATCGCAGTAGTTAAGTTTATGGCTCCTGTGGTACATAGACACGCTAGCCTTTGCACGCTACTCAACCCCCTGGCTTGGACTTTGTCCACTAAGTCACTGCTCTGTATGTTATTATAGGTCCCACAACCCTCGTGCATAACCATAGGGTCATCTTAGGGCTTAGACCCTAGTTTTCCCTCACGTTCTTCTACATCTGGCTGGTGCTATTGTGGCCTTCGGTGTATCATTTCAATATGTGAATTCTGTGTCAACTTTTAAAACGATTCCAAATTAATTCACCTCTGTTGAAAAGGGAATTGTTTATCTGTTGAGAACTAGTGATTTTTGTCCTTTTAGGACCCTGCCTCGTGTGAAGAGAACCAATACTGATTTCTCTAGATTGACTGAGAGCACTTACACCAGTCCCCCATGACGTTGAGAGCTCTTTGACGTCTCTCCGGGGGTGTGTCAGTGAATTTTCCTCTCACCACTATAGCTATATAATCTGAAGATCCTATGTATGAAAAACCTTAAGTAAATAGTATTCAGAACATCTTCTACCAAGGTGGCCCACAGTAGTGGAGACAAGCACTTCTCTACGCCTCTACCTACTCTAGCTGCATTGGTGGTTTCGCCCGAGGATGATATTATCATCCTATTTTCCAGGTATGACTGTACCCACTATAGTGTCTGCTAATTGCCTTTTTTCATGGTTCCTTTAATATATAGGGCTGATGCGTTGATGTAATCGCCCTATCTATATCTGGAAAAGTGATTACTACTATCGTTTTGTCCTCTATTGACTTTGATGGTAGCCAGTAAGGTTTGGGTGTATGGTCCGATATTTTGCCTACTTTTGGCAAGTATACAAAATTTATGCGTGTTCACGCATTTGTTATAAATCTCCAGAGTAAACAGTTGCAGATTTTACGCAAGTGTGGTATTAGTAAATCCTGCCTTTTGTGTAGTACTACAGGATAAATTCCATCCATCCCTGGTGAGCTGAACCTAGCATCCAGAGAGGTTGGGCTGAAAATCAATATAGGCAAAACAGAGTTCATGACAAATCTAGTTGCCAGTGAAAACCTAACAGTGAACAACTTAAACATTGAGCAAGTATACTCCTACAAATACTTAGGCCACGAGATTCGATTGGGAAGGGATAATCAAACCAGCGAAATTGGCAGAAGAATAAGTCTTACATGGGCAGCCTTTGGAAGATTGAGCTATATCTTAAGATCTGATATTCCCATGTGTCTTAAGAAGAAAGTCTTCGACCAATGTATTTTACCAGTGCTAACTTACGGAGCCGAAACACTGACTCTAATAAAGAACACCGCGAACAAGATTAGAGTAGCGCAAAGAAGCATGGAAAGAATAATGTTAGGCTTATCCCTGAGAGATAGAGTTTCAAACACAGAGGTTAGAAGGAGAAGAGGAGTAACAGATGCCTAACTGGGCGGGTCACCTAGCCAGAATAAACGACGGCAGATGGACTAGCAAAATAACTGAATGGAGACCGCGAGATCACGCTTTTCGCAGCAGAGGCAGACCGCCCACTCGTTAGTCAGATGATCTGAAGCGCATCCAAACCAACTGGTTAAATGCAGCACAGGATAGAGGGAGATGAAAAACTTTACGGGAGGCTTATGTCCAGCAGTGGACGAACATATAGCTGTGTGATGATGATGATATTCCCTGGTGATTTGAATGATTTTGATTGGTCTATAGCCCACCTGACTTTGTGAGTGTCCCTTACTAGCCTCCAGTCCAGCCTTACTTATTTTTTGCAGCGATGTAGCTGTATCCGCTCTGGATGAGGCCGAACAGTGCGCTTCTAAAAGCAATTTAAACTTTCCTCCTTAATCTCCGTGCGGATGTTGTCGTTCCTTTTGAGGGATTCGATTCCATCACTTTCCGGACTTTTCTTCGCCCTTTGTGGTTCTCGAGCAGTCTGGAGTTTCCCTATCACATTCTCGGAATCTCCTCCTTGTTTGGTTCTTTGGATTTCTTTGTTATATTCTGTGAGTGTTGACCTGTAGGTATATTAAATAGCCTTCTGACTATGACTATTTTATTCCAACATTTTTTTTTCTGGACAATTGCTTTGGTAGGCCGTACTAATCGTCTCTCCAACCAGTTCCACTGCCACATCTCAACTCGCCGTTACCTTTGAGAGAAATTCAAAGTATCCTTTCCAGTTAGTGTCTCTCGAATTATTAAATAATACTGCCTTAAGAGATGGAGTCTCTAAGTCAAACCTTATGCGCCTGTGATCCAAAGAGGATGGTTCTTTTGAGACGTGCCAATTTTTAATTATTTCATTTGTCTCCTCCGTGCACAACGTTATGCCGAGAACTTCCTTACGGGCCATCGTGATGGAACTGCGTTATTTACCTTCGTTAGCTATATTCAATCAAGTAATTGTTCAGCTCTTGCGTTGATATTACTGCTTTCCCATTATATGGTGTGCATTAGCATCACATACGATTATTAATTAGAGTTTCCTTTGCCTCCTTCAGGAACTGCGGAGGACGCGATCTCTCCTCTTACCGTATGTAGACAGAGCAGTCTTTTTCTCCTTCCTCCGTGGATAATGACAGGATTGCTGTAGCACAGTCTCCGGAGCAAAGTCCCGGGATCAGTGTACGGTTCACTCTATCGCTAACCATTGTACATGTACGAGGCCTTATATCTAATCTGTCGTACTACAGTATCTTGCCTTAACTGGATTTTGATCCTCCAATTTTTCTAGTATTTACCCAAGGCTCCTGTAGGGGGGCTATATCCAGGTCTTCTTTTTCGAAAATCTAGGATAACACGGCTGAAGCAGACTTTGTGTGCGGAAGGTTTCTCTGCAGAGTGTTAAGTTTCCCTTTCTTAATTCGGAGTTCCAGCATGTTGTTTTGGGTGCTGACTTTTCGTCCACTTCCATGCCGACGTCCTCCCTCTGATGAACAACTCTTCAGCAGCTCCCTCTTGATGGTCGGCCTCCGTTTGAACCGGTTGTGATATTTGGGCTCCTCCGCTTGTTTTTTGGGCTCTTCTTCTTCCTTCCCTTCCGAGCCCCGTTCTTTCACTTTCACAAAGAACAGCTGCATACTCTATTCCTTGCGTTCTTGCAAGGACTCCTTATCCGTAGCCGGATGGGTGTCTTACCCAAGATTGTCCACAGTTGTGTTTTTAGTCCGTGGTTTGCCACCTGCAGTGTCCTAAGGATCCTTGGAATTACAGTCAATAATAACTATAATGTGAATGTTGGCAGATATGGTGATCTGCAAATAATCCGGACCTTACACCTTTGTATTCTCTTTTATAGCGTTTCTTAAAAGAGCATGTTTACAAGGATAAAAGTGCTATTTAAACGATCATTAAAATAAAAATCCAACAAAACATTACCGTCTTCAACGAAAAAACATCCTGAGTTTATCATTCATAGCATTAATAAAGTATACATGGACTATAGAAAATGTCTACATAATCATGGAGGCACATCTTGAACACTTGTCCCGTCATTACATTTTAAATCTAAATATGCCGTGATTTTCAAATCTAGACATATTACATATTTTTTAAAACAGAAATAAAATATCTTTCATTCATAGTAATTCATAGTAATCTTTCATTCTAAAAAGCACTATACAGAGTGTTCTATTTAAAAGAACCGCAAGTTGATATTTTTACAGTTTTGCCATGCTAATTGATAAAAGAATCCTGGCAATTCATAAAAAAATCCTACAGCTCTTCTACTGAAACTTTTTTATATCTCATGTAATAATCGTTCCAAAGCTTGTCAAAATATGAGTAATAATCCTGTACATGTAATCTAGTAAGTACATACGCAAAGCTAATTTGTTGTTCAATTTGAAGCCAAACAGTATTCGTATTTGTATTCGTACACGTGAGTGGGCCCTCATGGGGCCCTCCACTGCGACCCTATGTCTATTGTGGCTTACATCTACGGTTTCCACTGGGCCAGAGGCTCGATCCTTTTCATGAAGTCGATTAGCTTTCCGGGGTGGATAGTTTTCAAACCTGCAAGTGAAATTTGAGAATATCCAAACACTGTTTGTCTGGTTTCGTCCATTGCTGGGCAGTGGCATAAAAGATGCTCCTTTGTTTCTTCGTCCTCCAAGCATAAGCGGTATTAGGTTTCGTCGAAAAGCCCTATTTTGTTCATGTAGCTTCTTAGCCGAAAATGGCCAGTGTACATGCTAACTGCAGCTTGTACCTACCTGCTGTCGGCCAAGTTGAAGAAGTTGCTGGCAGATTCACTGCCATGTTTGAATGAGTTAGGCACGGTAGCTCTTTCCATTTGTCTACAAATTGCTGTTGTGTCCATCTGGAGAGAGCTATTTTAGCTGTGTTGTAAGCTATGCACAGTATTGGTTCTGGTCCTATGAAGGCCCCGCCTGCTTCACAAGAGCATCAGCTCTCTCGTTGCCTTCATATCCTGTATATCTAAGTATCCAGTAAGTTTATTTTCTCTACCTAGTTTGTGAGAAGTTGGCAGTTCAATACTGCTTTGGATGAACAACGGCTAGATTCAAGAGCTTTCAAAGCCGCTTGGCTGTCCGAGAATATTTTGACTGACTAGTTTTTCCAGTTTTTATCGATGATCCACTGTGCAGTCATATCAATGGCTTCAACTTCAGCCTGAAAAATGATTGCATGTTTGCTTAGAGGACATTTAAGCTCAACCTTACTACTTTTATTCCATGCAGCGGCTTCTGTACCATCATTGGTCTTGGAACCAATTATTCTCTCTTGTTCTCAGATGTTTCGAGTTTTGTGTCAATTCGTTTCTCTCTGGTAGAAGCATATCATAGGCATGGTAGGCAAAACATCTGGTGGTAGACCCAACACACTGCTCTCATTGAGGCTTTTCAGCCTGTTGAGCACTACGATGATCACCTGCGGATTGTTGATCACCGCCTGTATCAATCTATACGTAGCCCATCTGGCCTCCCTTTCCAGTACGATTTGGATAGGTGGCAGATTTAGAAGACACTCAAGCGCTGCTGTGGGTGTAGTGCTGAAGGCGGCACTAATTGCCAGACAAGCTTGTCTTTGTAGGTGGATAATTTGATTCTCGCCAAGCCATACGTTACAAATGAAGTTATATCGTAAAATGAAATGTATAATTTAATAATATCTCGGAAACCTTAGATGATCTATTATTGTCATTGTAACAATACCACTGAGGAGGCCTTTACTTGGTGGAAGTTCATTATAAATAATGAGTAATTTAAACAACTAGTTTAATGTTTCCACTATTTTGAAAAACTGTGCGTTTATTCAATAATTATAAACACATTGATATGTTTCGCTACACTGTAGCTTCTTCAAAATGAAAGAAAATATGTTCTAACATGCTAAGTTATACTAGGTAACATCTGTCATCTGTAACTATAGTCAATCTTTTTTGTACTATCATAAATTTAATATGTCTATAACAATTTTTGGGAATTTTTAAGAATATTGATTTCAAGAGCTTCGAGAAAATCTAATTTGGCGTCTTTATTTTCTGTATGTATAATCGTAAAATTATGGTTAAAGTTGGCGGTTGTTTCCAATCAAGTGATTTGAATAATTGGAATCAGTTTTATTTATTATTAACGTAACTATTAAGGTGTTCTTTAGTTCTCTTATAGTACAGTCAATTTGTGCCGAAAATAGGGGTATTAAAGAAATTTGGAATAAAAAGTTAAAATTTGGTGAAGTTGAAGTTTATATGGTGTTGAACATGATTCCGTTGAGTCCCGCGACGTCCCGGCTGGGGAAATGCCGCCATCTTGAATTGGAATCTGCCATATTTAATTTTCGTCGGCAGACTTTATTTCTTTCCCATTTGGTTTCTGAATAATATTTTGTACACTGTTTTTTAGGTAATACCTCTAAGATATTGCCTTTTTATTTTCTTGACAGTAAATTACTCAGAAATGGCGAACTTTTAGCAATTTATACAAATTTTTACAATTTTTTTTTAGATTACAATTCTAGAAATAAATACCTTATAATTCTAGTATTATTAATTTTTTTAATCTATCTATACTATATAATAATTACAGCATTTTGGCAACGCTGCTGGATTAAGAAATAACTATAAATGTTGCAGGGAAGTCCTTTACTAATCCAACGTTACCGCGAGAAGACAAGGTAGTCAATCTTGCTTCTCTATCTACCACCATCAATGTTGGTGAACGGTCGGTAAAGGTCAACCCACTTTTTCTTTTCCACCGTAAAATTTGTGTGGTGAAAGATGACGGTCAATTATCAGGAATGTTTGCAGTATGAACTTGCACCCTACCCAACAGCATTATTTAGGCATGGTCCTATGAGGAAGGCTATAAAGTGAACACATCAATATTATTCCCAAAATTTGTCCTCCCGGTGAAGTTCTCCCAGAGGATACTTTCTGCAAATTGGATGCTGCATCGAGTTGCGTGGCCAAGTATTGATACTGCAATGTATAGTAAAGGATGCAAGAAATGACAACGACGTCATGGCAACGTACGGACTTAACACTATCGTAGTGTTCGACGGATATGACAGCGGCTCCACAACAAAGGATGCAGAACATCAGAAAAGCGCAAACACGTCTACAAGAGACTAAAACATTGATAGTTGTAATCCGTGAGGGTTGCGAGGGAAGCAATTTTGAGTAATTCAAGAAATAAATCCGGCTTAATTTTCCTTCTTAAAATATATTTGGAGGCTGAAGATCTAGGTGTTTTGCAAGCAAACGCAGATGGAGTCTGTATCAGTATTAGGGCAGCATTATCAAAAGCGCAGGAGGGTTGCAAAGCCGTAGTAGTTGGTCAAGACACAGATCTTCTTGTCTTGATTATTGGGCTTTCACCTGTTGATTCCAGCATTTTTATGTTGATCTCTGGACTCTTGAGCGCCAGGAAAACCAAGTAAAATATTCAGCGGATAAACTTTATCATCAGATCTTGCCGATATCTGCGAGATAATACTTTTTCTTTATGCGATGACTGGACGGGATACAACGTCCGCTTTGTTTTGAATAGGAAAGAATCGTGTCTTTAAAATTTTAAACTCAAAATAAGAAAATCGAGGAAAGTTGCTATTTTTGAAAAAGAAAATGCTGGAGGGAGCTGGCGAAGACTTTTTGGTAGACTTATATATGGGTGGGGGGGGGGGGGGGGGGTTAGATCAGACGGGCTAGATAAAAATAGATTTAAAAAAAAACGTCTCATCAGTGGCAAACCCGACCATACAAGTTGGATCTAGCTACTCTGTCACACACCACAGCGGCAGCTAAGTATAATTTCTATCGCGTTTATCACCAGGTTCAAAAGTGGTGTGGTGTGAAACTTGACTCCAGTGATTGGAGCTGGACATTCGGTGATGGTGTTTTGCCAGTAGTGACTCTAATAAAAGCATCTCCTTCTCACCTACTGAAGCTTATATTTTGCACTTGCAAGGGAGACCGCAGTAATAAATGCGAGTGTCGCCGATCAGGCCTCACTTGTAGCATGATGTGTGGAACCTGTGTAGGTGAGAACTATTTTAGCAAGGCTGAACCCATAGAGGAAATTGACGTCGATGAGGCAACTGAGGTTGACGACTTAAGGAAAGAAAGTCCGACAAACACTAAATGCACTTGGTATATTTTTACAGTACCCTTTATATAAAATTAATTCCTACTTCACTTTATATAGTTAAGAAACGGCATCTGGAGCAACAGACAACCAGCAGAATAGTAGAGATTAGGGGAGACCTTGAATAAGCATAGATTTAAAAAAAAATACGTCTCATCAGTGGCAAACCAGACCATACAAGTTGGATCTAGCTACTCTGTCACACACCACAGTGGCAGCTAAGTATAATTTCTATCGGGTTTATCACCAGGTTTAAAAGTGGTGTGGTGTGAAACTTGACCCCAGTGATTGGGGCTGGACATTCGGTGATGGTGTTTTGCCAGTAGTGACTCTAATAAACGCATCTCCTTCTCACCTACTGAAGCTTATATTTTGCACTTGCAAGGGAGACCGCAGTAATAAGTGCGAGTGTCGCCGATCAGTCCTCACTTGTAGCATGATGTGTGGAACCTGTGTAGGTGAGAACTATTTTAGCAAGGCTGAACCAATAGAGGAAATTGACGTCGATAAGGCAACTGAGGTTGACGACTTAAGGAAAGAAAGTCCGACAAACACTAAATGCACTTGGTATATTTTTATAGTACCCTTTAGATAAAATTAATACCTACTTCACTTTATATAGTTAAGAACCGGCATCTGGAACAACAGACAACCGCCCGAATAGTAGAGATTAGGGGAGACCTTGAATAAGCATAAGTTAATTTGCGATGCTACAAGTTTTTGTTCGTGAGATTTGTTGAAGTTAATATGTTTCATGCAGGATCAAGGAAGTACAGATGACAGTAACCGTAATCGTAAGCAACATATCGAACTAGGAGTCAGATCCAGGAGCTTAAGTTAAAATGAATCGCTTAAATTTTGTAATACATCATAGTAAAAAAAAATGTCCGAAACTCTATTAATTTAAATTTAAATTTAATTTAAATTTGAAATATTCTACTGTCAAGCAGTGGCGGTCGTCAGCCCTTATTTATTAGAAGGCATAATTTTCGTAAATGTAAATAGAATCAATATGTTTTACATTCATTCAATGCTGTCAATGTACTTTTTTATTTTTAGTAAAATATTGGTCCTCTTCCCACGCCTTCTCCTCCCCCTGGAGATGACGCCCATGACAAGCATATTCATTTAAGTAAAAAATTACAACTTTTTAAATTCCCAAGAGAAAACTAAAACGAAAAATTTTAATTAGATCTCAAAAGAGAGTGATCAAATAACTGTTTACTGGAAACAAATATGGCGGTTTTTAAATTAACATGGCGGCGTTTCCCCAACCGGGATATCATGGGACTCGATGAAACCATGCTCAGAACTGTTTGAACTATTACTAAACCAAGTTTCAACTTTTTATTCTGAATTTCTTTATTAAAACACATTTTTACTGTACTATTAGAAAAAGTTCTTCCAGTTTGCTCGATGTAAATTTTAGGGCAATCGTCACAAGTTAGTTTATGAACTCCAGATTTGCTACCTTGTTTAAACTTGAATTTATTATTTTTTATGATTTTTCCTAATGAATTGAAAGTATTAAATGCAATATTTAGTTAAGTTTCTTAAAGAATGTTGAAATTTTATTACTTGTGTGACCGATATATGATAATATGCTATATTTCTTAACCTCTTTAATTTTTGGGTACATCATCTTTAAGGTATTTTTATAAAGTTTTTTATTAAAAATTTTGTTCACCATTTTTGTATTGTGACCATTATTAATAGCAATTTGTTTTATGATGTTTAATTCTTAATTGCAATTAAAGGAGTTTAAAGGGACCGTGACTAATCCATAGATCATACTATGAAAGGCAGCTAATTTATGTTCTGTTGGATAACATGAATTAATGTTTATTGTGGTATCAGTATGTGTAGGTTTATGAAAAATTGAAAAATTGTGTTTAGAATTAGGGGTTCGCGAGACCGAGACCGAGACCGAGACCTGGCAAGTCTCGGTCTTGGTCTCGAAGAAAAAATTTAGTCTCGGTCTCGGTCTCGGTCTTGTCTCGGTTTGGTCTCGGTCTCGGTTTGAGCAAATAAAAAGTAATTAAATAATTTACTGTTTTATTTCGTTAATAGCACAAACGTTTCTTCGGACAGTTAAGTTAAATGAAACATCTAATAAGTGTCTTTTGTGTATCAGTTCTTGATGTAGATGTTATATTAGGGATAAACTTCTTAAATGATTTTACATTTTTTGTTTGCAACAGTTGTTTGGATAATAATAGTTAACTTAAATAGGTACCTACTAATATTTTAATATATTTCATGTTAGTTTCTAAATTGTTGTTTTGATATAAAAATGTTTACTTCTAATGTAGGTAGGTATACAAGTGATAGGGATATTTAAGTATGCACACATAAAAACTACCGATTTATGTCCATTTTGTTGTCAAAGTACTTAAGTATTTAACTTTCAAAAATCTCTTTTTAAAAATTATTTATTAGGAGCTAACTACAGTTTGACTTTACTTGACAATAGCTAAATAGAGAATGATCATACATAAAATTTATCTTAGGAGGTAAATTACATTACATTGCTTAAATCTAGTTCCCATCGGTGCATCTGCTGACTGGGCAGTCACACGGGCTCGGTTTCATGCTGAATGGCCAATTCCCACAGGTTGTGGTGACTTAACTCCTCCATCCTTAAGATTCGAAAATTACGGAGTGTTTTTTCGAAGGAATGCTTTCCATGGGTGTGGCTTCTTCTTCATCCCTAGGTTTCTGATTTTGGGTGGATCTCCATAACTGGTAGATTTTTCTTCTTTGTGTTATTGCTAGAATTATAATAATTAGGGAGCAAAACACAAGGGTAATGTAAAATGACGTATTTTGGGGTTGCTGGCTGTCAATACTAAACGAAGTCAGCTGATTGGCTGCATCCTTGAGGCGATATATTTCGTCAAGATTAATTTTGGTTATATTTGGCATTTTCAAAATAGTTTCGTGCGTTATCGCAGACAGTTTGATTTCTGGCAGGATTAATGGTTTTCCTTCTTGAAGTTTCACATCATTGAGGAATTTTCTTCCATTGATTTGGATCTCGCAGCTTTCAGGTATTTTGACTAGAACTGATTGTTCGATTGGCAAATATTGATCGCTGCTACATTTGGCTAATACTTTTTCGGCTTTAATTGGCAGGATTAGAACCATTTCCTTTGTGATTTGTTCTACGATTGCTTCTTCAATATTGATTTTGAAAGTTGGACAGTCGGCTGTCGGTGTGTTCATCAATAAACTGTTGACACATTCGTCACGAGGGTGAAATTCTTCCAGACAGAAGTATGTTTCTTCAACGGTCGGGCAAACGTTGTTGGAAAATTGTTTCTTTTCTTCATTTTGTGCCAGGTAAGGGTATTTTGGGATAAATATCATTTGATTTTGGATTACTGGATAAATATGAAAAAAGGTAAAAGGTTCGGGTCTCAGTATTGGTACATGAATAGCAAAGATAAGCTTTGAATTTGAAAAAGTTATTTGCGTACCAAGAAATTGACAATAAGACAATATATTTTGGAACCTTGGAATTTCATTTTTCCTGTAAATCTTTGTTAAGTATTTTAACATTTCATTTAAGTCAGAACTTGAAAGAAGACTATTATGAAGAGCGTTTATTTTTGCGAACATAATAGCGTTTTCTAAATTGTCCAAAAACATAATTACATTTTGGCAATCTAAATTTAATTGCGTAAGAATACCTTGAAAACTAAGATAATCTCCTAAGGACTTTATTTCTCGTTCCATTGTATTGCGAAGCGCTTTTAAACCAAGTTGAAGTTTGTCTTGATTTTTGCTAAGAGTAATAATCGTGTTGTTATAATTCTTTATTAGATTTTTTGAGAGTGAAATTTGCAATTTTATTTCATTGGCAATTTGTTTTTGATTTGTATTCAAAATATTTATTGCTTCATCATATCGTTGACTATCTTCCGAATCTAACGTACCAAATAGCCATTTACTTGCTTTTCCAATAATATTTATTAATCCTCGTTCTTTTCTGATATGTGGGTGTAAATTTTGTAACTTATTGCTCGCGATTTGAATTAAATATTCTGTTCTAACAAGTAAGTTTTCCGCTAAGCCATGATAAGAAATATGATTCGTAGCATTTGATAATAATAAATGATTTCTAATTATTAAGAAATTATTTTCGATATCATCTAATTGATTAATTAAGTAACTTAAATCTATATAATGCAAAAACGTATGTCTATTATATACTATTCTAGAGTTTCCTAATTTTATAGGAAGGATAGGGTTATTTAAGTTTGTTACTTGAATGTCAGCTCCTATCGTCAGTCCTATGTGAAGTACTAGGAACAGAGTCGTCAACTTTTTCAGCATCGTTAACCTGAAAAGATTGTTTCATTTTAATTTTAGGTTTCCTAGCGCTACTCTTATGATATGATGTTTTATTTGTTTTCAGTTTGATGTCTGTTTGACCTTTTAAATTTACTTTCTTAAATTTAGGATACATTTTTCCTCGCTGTTTATTTTTTATATAGGCGATTTTTTGCGATTGAAAATCTGGGAGTTCGTTTCTAGTTTCATTTCGCTTTTCGATTATGTCTTGTTTAGTTTGCTCGTTGACTTCTTTTATACGTTCATAGAGCTTATTCGATGTTTCTTTATGAGTTTGTACATAGTTTGAAATTATCATATTATCATTAAGATCGAACGGATTTATTGATTTTATATGTCCTGTGATAATTTCGAATGGGGTATATTTCGTAACACTATGTATTGAATAGATTTTCTATCAGTTCTACTCCGGTAATAGCTTTAAGAGGGTAGGCTTGTCCATATCGAGAAAATGAGTCGATACCGGTGACAAAAGCTTCGCTATTAATTCTGAAAGTGTCCACATGAATGTGTTCAAATGGTTTTGAGGCTGTTGGAGTGAGGTTAAATTTGATTATTGGTGGATCTCTATCGTACTTATTCTTTTGGCAAGTCTCGCAATTGTTTATATAGTTTTCTATATCTATAGACTTTCTTGGCCAATAGAATATTCGGCTGAGTGCTGCTTTCATTTCATTCATTCCTCTATGACATGTTTTAGTCGTGTGATACATTTCTAACTTTTCTTTCTGATCAGAAAGCTTCTCAATGTCTTCTAGAAATGTAGTGCAATGTACTAATTTATATGCAGAGTTTCGAAATAGATTTTGTAGAGTCACAGTAAAATTTCGTGCTAATAAATCGTTTCTAAAGAAAATTGCATAAACTCGTTTAGGGTCTATATTTTCTTTTAGTAATTTTACGATATGAGGTGTTGGATTTCTATTAGAGATAGTGACATACATCCTATTATTTTCAAAGACTTTTTCTCTTCGTATTTGAATATTTTCTACTTCTCCGTCGGTGATTATTATTTGATTTTTATATTCATTGATCGGTCTTTCGGATATTGGTATTGCAAATATCGGGTTTTCTACTGACGTATGCACTGTTTCATTGTCAGTGGATGGTTGAACTACTGGTGATTGAATATTTGGTGGTTTAATTTGAATATCGCTTATAATTTTTATTTTTGGCTCATTGATATTCAATTTCAAAAGTTCTTCGACTGTTTGATCGTCTAAATTAGGTAAATCTTCTTCACTTCGATGTAACAAAAATTCTTCTATGATTTCGTCTGAGTCGCCTAAATTGTTAAATATTGATTCTGTCTCTATGGCGTTGACATCTACAGGGTGTCTTGGGTGCGTCTGCTGCTTGGTTTGTTTTTCCTTTCTTATATTTTACAGTTATATATTTATCATGGGGACTTTGAATTTCTAGAATAGCAAATCCGTTATTTGCACGAGAAAGTGCGGGTGGAATTATTAATTTATCTAGCTGTGTTGTTTTTACAATAATATCGCCTTCATAAATATTAACTGGAATATTCTTTAGTACTTTTTCGTTTGGATTAAGAGTGATTGAAAAATCTGTTTCCAAATTTTCTCTATATTTGAATGGAATTTCGATATCAGGTCCAATCAATCTTTGATTAATTAGATCAATATTTAGACTCATATTCTTTAAGTCAGTTAGTCCTATAACTCCGTCAAAAAAGTCATGAAAGTCAAAAAGAATAAAATTGATTTCATGATTGTTACCATATTTTAGGAAAATTGGAATATCGGCTTGAAATTGGGTATTTTCACTTCCTATGGCAGTTTTAATAATATTTTGAGAACGATAAATACATTGTGGGAAACATTGTTCAGCCACTGTAGGTCTTAGAATAGAACGAAAACTGCCTGTGTCGATTAATAATTTTATTTTCGGGTATTCGAGTTGTATATATGGTAAAGCGTTACTAGAGGAAATATTAATTTCTGTCAGGCTTGTGGTTTTGATGGGCCTGGGTCTAGAAAATTTTCATTATTATCGTTTACAGATAATTCGTGAATTTGTTCTATTTGGGCATTATCGTCATAATCGATTTGATTATTAGTATTTATAGGATTTTGTTCTTCATATTGAATTTCGTCACAATACGTATCGGAATATGAAATTGAGAAATTATTCGATTCATCTTCCTCGAATTCATTTGAATAAAGTTCTTCGAAAACGTATTTTGGGTTTTGATATGGTTGAACTTGCCTTTGATATTGATTAATTGGTCTAGAAAATGTATGATTTTGGGGATTTATTTTGGTGAATCCATTTGTATTTCTAGATACAATTGACATAGGAGTTGGTTTTGGAAGTTGATTTGGTGGAGTTTGATTTGGCTTGAATACATTACGAGGTGGTCCAAATACTTCTCGATTGGTTGGATAACGTTTGGTCGTCATTTGTTTCGGTTGACTATTTATAGGTTGTGAGGGCCATGAAGGTTTTAAAGACATATTAGATTGATTTTGGCTACTAAAATTTGGGTTCACGCGATTAAAATTTGGTTGGAAATTTGCGTTTGTCTGCGACTGAAAATATTGGGGATTTTGATGATTAAATAGAGTTATTTATTTTATTAGGATTTCCTGTTTGTCCTAAGTTTCCATATAATCGTTCAAAATTTTCAAATTCAGCTACATAACCCATAGCATCTTCCAGAGAGTCTGGTTTTCTAATATACATATTATTTTTCAGAATTCCTGAACAACCTGCTATAAAAGTGTTAAGCGCTGTTTTGTCGTATAGATTTATATGACAAAGTTTTTGATTTTGATCAAGAGTATTATCATTGCTAATACGTTGTATAACACTACTTCTTAATAATTGCAACCTACTACCAAAATTTAATAAATGCTCTCCCTTGAAGGGTCTCGTTCGCGTTAATTCTTGTATTAAACAATCTAAATCTCTCCTATCAGCAAAACATTGTATTAAAGCTAATTTTAAATCATTCCAATTTGTTAATTCGGATCTATTTCCTACTAAAATTTCGGCTTTTCCGATTAGTTTTTCCTGAAAACAGTCAAAAATATGCTGATTCAATTCATCATCGTTTAATACCGCATAAGATCTTATTAAGTTCTCGCATTTTAAAATAAATTTGTTTAAAGTATTACTATCGCCATCGTAGGGCTTAATATTATCCAATTTGGATTTAAAAAGATTCCAATTCATATTATTTCTAACTTGATTATCTTCGTTTCCGTTAGGCATGCTGCCAATTATATCTGTGCTTGCAGTACTAGATATAATTTCGTCTACAATCGCTGTACCTACGGTACTATTACTACTTAATTCTAATATTGTACTTGCAGTACTGTTTTTCTTAAAACTTAACGAATTTAGTTTCTCTACGAGATCGTCTAATTCGCTCATAAAATTATTTTATTTTTTAATTTAATAATTATTATTTTTCATTTATTTCGATTAAGAAATAAAAATAAAATTCTTTGATTGATTAATTCACTAACCTAATTGTCTTCAATAGATTGCGAAAATTTGTCTCCAATAGACTGAAATTAAAATTAAATTGCTTATCTATACCTTCCGAGTACCTTATACAGAGGGTCAAAAGGGAACGAAAGGAATGGCACTTACAGTTTGCTGTAGTCTCCGCTTCCTTCCCGATTCTCTCGCTGGTTTGTCTGGTCTGCTGTAGCTTCGTCCCTTTGATTGCGCTGAAGGGCTGGATAACCCAAGTAGTGGATCTGGCCTTAAGATTCTGGTCGTTTTCTGATGAACACTACCGCACAATCCTACCGACTGCGCCACTTAAGTATTTAACTTTCAAAAATCTCTTTTTAAAAATTATTTATTAGGAGCTAACTACAGTTTGACTTTACTTGACAATAGCTAAATAGAGAATGATCATACATAAAATTTATCTTAGGAGGTAAATTACATTAAATTGCTTAAATCTAGTTCCCATCGGTGCATCTGCTGACTGGGCAGTCACACGGGCTCGGTTTCATGCTGAATGGCCAATTCCCACAGGTTGTGGTGACTTAACTAAGTCAACGCTTTTTCTTCTTATTTTTTACATTTCTTATCAGTTGTAGCGTAGCCATACAAAGTGATGTCATTTTCAAACATTCTGTATTATATGGAAAAATTTATTTTGATAATCCTTAAAATTTAACGGTATACAGGGTGTCGCGAAATTAGTGGACGAAACATCTACCATGTATTTATCGGTCAAAAATAACTAAAATTTTTTATATAAATATATATCGGGAAGGGAGCTAGAGCCTCTTAAAAATGGGCCCCTAAATATGGTTTTCTTTAATTATTTCCGAAACGGTGTAAAATAGAGTTTTAAAATTTTGGGATTCTACTAACTTTAATATTCTGAATTTAAAAATAGAATTAAAAATTAAAAATTTTAGTCAGGTGCGAACATTTTAGGGAGTGAATCTAAAAATTAACTTTTTTTTGGGCTAACTTTTTATATATTTTTTCTTCAAATTTTGAAAATTTAAATTTTTTTCCGCGAAAAAGTGCCTCTTAGTTTGTTTCTCTAGGACGCAGCGCTTTTGAGAAAAACGGATGTAAAATGAAGCTTATAATTTTTGATATTCCCCAAAAATTCCTTTTGACGTTATAAAACTTCATATTATTATAAAATAGTAGAAACACTTGTTCCAGAAGAAAGTTATGACAGATTTTCAAAATGTGATAAACCATAGCATTCAATTTACACCCGTTTTTGGCAGTCGGAATACATTTATAATCCGTTTTTCTCAAAACCCTGCGTCCTAAAGATACGAAATGAGAGGCACTTTTTTACGTAAAAAAATGAAATTTTCAAAATTTGAAAAGAAAATAAAAAAATAGCAGACAAAAAAGTTGACGTTAATTTTTTAGATTCACTCCCAAGATGTTAAGCACCTGACCTGACTAAATTTTCTATTTCTTATTCCATTTCCGAATTCTAAATATTAAACTTAGTTTACTTAGGGGAATTCCAAAATTTTAAACCTCTATTTTACACAATTTTGGAAATAATTAGAAAAGAAAACATTTTTAGGGGCCCACCTTTAAGAGGCTCTAGCTCCCGTAGGGGGCGTTTCCCGATATATGTTTATAGAAAAAATTTAAGGCATTTTTGATCTATAACTACAGGGCTAATGTTTCGTCCACTAATTTTGAGACACTCTGTATAGGTATACGGTATATACTGTATAAGTGGATATGGTCAAAGGTGGCCATTCATCTTTTAATATACTAATCTGGCACGGTTGTACCAGAAGCAGATGTCCAGTTGTTTTAATGGATACGCAATGTTTTAATACCTTGTAGATATTACGAAAAATGTGAAAACTCATAGCTGTTTATTGCTTGGAAATGGCTCAAAATAAGTTATCTACATAATATGTATGTACAGAGTGGCCCGTCTAAGAGGGGCCTATACCTTATCTCGAAAACTACGGGGGTTGGGAAAAATTTAAAATACAAAAGTTATTCCTAATAAAATGAACTTTTTTTTTTTTGTATTGTTTTAATCGTCACTTTTTTATATACAGGATGGTCAAAGAAAGTACAAGGTACAAAAAAAAATTAAGATCATTTTACTAGGAACAACTTTTGTATTTAATTTTTTTTTCCAACCCCCGTAGTTTTCGAGATAAGGTATAGGCCCCTATTAAACGGGCCACCCTGTACATAACAGTATAACATTTCTTCTAAAATCGTAAAAAGAAACAGCCCAATTTAAAATAAACAAGCGCTATACCCGGATTTGCACGATTTTTCAATTTTTTGGTTGATTGGACCCCGTTGGCATAAATTGCCAATAACATACATAAAAATTTGATTTTTTCAGAAAAATAAGTTTTGAAAATTCAACAAATAAAAATAGTTTTCGAGACCGAGACCGAGACCGAGAGTCTCGTTACCTTGGTCTCGGTCTCGATAGGTAAGTCTCGGTCTCGGTCTCGATTTTAATTTCCAGGTCTCGGCCTCGGTCTCGGTCTCGTTTTCGAGACCGAGACCGAGACAAGACCGAGACCTAGACCATAGTCTCGCGAACCCCTATTTAGAATAGAATAGGAAAAATACATTTACATCATCTACATACATCTTTTTCCTAGTGTACCTATAAAATATACTATTATTCTCGTAGAAAAACTTCTTACTTTAAACAACACAAACATCATAATAAAACAAGAAATTCTAGAATCTCTCTTAGTTTAACAATAATTATTACTCGAGTGACAATGGTTTAATTATGGGAAATCTCCTTAGCCAATTACTGGCTGAAATATTCATGGATTCTATGGAAAAAATAGTTGAAAGTCACCCTGTTTTTAAAAACTTCATTTACTGGTACAGATATGTTGATGATGTCATTACATGTTTTACAGGTACCACACGACAACTTACACAGTTCCTTAGTTTCATAAATAAAATTAATCCTTTAATTAAGTTCACAATAGAAGAAGAAACTGACAAATCAATAAACTTTCTGGACCTTACGATAACTAAAGTCAACAATAAACATAATTTTTCAATTTTTCATAAATCTACACATACTGACACCACAATAAACATTAATTCATTTCATTCAACAGAACATAAATTAGCTGCCTTCCATAGTATGATCTATAGATTAGTCACACGCCCTCTAATCTCCTCTAATTTCAATAAAGAATTAAACATCATAAACCAAATTGCTATTAATAATGGTTACAATACCAAAATGATCAACCCAATTTTTAATAAAAAAACTTTATAAAAATGCCTTAATGATAATCTACCCAATAATTAAAGAAGTTAAGAAATATAGCATATTATCATATATCGGTCACACAAGTAATAAAATTTCAAAATTCTTTAAGAGACAACATAAATACTGCATTTAAGACTTTGAATTCATTAGGAAAAATCATAAAAAATAATAAATCCAAGTTAAAAGAAGATAACAATACTGGAGTTTATAATCTAACGTGTGACGATTGCCTTAAAGTTTACATCGGGCAAACTGGAAAAAGTTTTTCTAAGAGAATTAACGAACACCATAATAGTTACGTTAATAATAGAACTGATTCCAATTATTCAAATCACTTGATTGAATACAACCACATCTTTAACCATAATTTTCCGACTTTACATACAGAAAATAAAGGCGCCAAATTAAATCTTCTCGAAGCTCTTGAAATCAATAAACTTAAAAATTTCCAAAATTTGTTAAATTACCAGGTAGACATAAAAACTTCCCCGCATTGTTAAATTTATAGTAGTACAAAAAAGATTGACTATAGTTCTAGATATTTATTACAGGTAGATTCCAGATGTTAGCTAGTATAACTTAGCATGTAAGAACATATTTTCTTTCATTCTGAAGAAGCTACAGTGTAGCGAAACATGTGTTTATAATTGAATGAATAAACGCACAGTTTTCCAAAATAGTGGAAACATTAAACTAGTTGTCTAATTACTCATTATTTATTGTCATTGTCGTTACATAGAAAACAATATTTATATGGTCTTTAAAGAAATTGCTACAACAAAATTACGGCTGAACCATCAAGAATAGTTTTACAGAAGGATGATGTTAAAATTAAAATTATCCTTTAATTAGTGCCTTAAAGTAGGTACTTGAAGTACAATAATTTTAATATGAAACTAATCATTATCTTATGTGCAAAGTTACATTTCCTTTCATCCCTGACTATGTAAGGATCTAAATTAATATAATAAAATAACTGTATTCCTTGGCCTCAAAAACATTAATAATTTTATTATTATAAATTACTATGTTGAAAAAGCTTGTTTGGGATTTCGCAGAACGAAACTTAGACTTGGTGTTTATCCCGATTTTTTCCCCGTTTTGAACTTGGGCTAATACAAGACTCAGTAAAATATTGGCATTGGTTTCGATAAGTCCTGTTTTTATCCTGGTATTATCTATGTTAATCATTTGACATGTATCTTCGGTGTTTCGAAATTTTGTTTGTTTTTTCCATGTTTTTAACAACATTTTAATTCGCGCAACCTATATAACCTTTAGGTCCATCTGTTGATAATTTTACTGAGCATATGAACATGACTGATGTCTGCTAGAGAGAGGCCAATCTCATATCGATCGGAAAAACCTGGGCTTTTATTTTACTCAAGATATGTCTCCTAGATGTCGTGATTCATTCTGAGCGGAATGAATTCTTCGTATCGATAGCAGTAAATAATGCTGAGAATTACTAAACATTATTAAGCATTGATGTTAATTCTTTTCTGAACCTCTAGACCGGTTGGATGATATCTTTTGTCATTACAGATTGGATGTTGTATGTTGTTGAATGTTACCAGTTAATTTTTATTTTAAATTTTTTGCTGATGTATATATGTAGATACGTGTCTTTTTATTTTTAGGGAAAAAATGCATCAAGAATTCTTAAAATGATGCTCTTAAATGGACCGAACTAGGATTCTTCAAGATAAGTCGAAGCATAGATCATCGACAGTTATGGTTCAAAAGTACCTTCTGTTGAGATCGGCATATAATTTGTTATAGTGAAAATTATCTATTTTGTGCTTGGAATTATATTAAAATTTATGTAGCAGAGTACTTTCGGTCCTAGGCCATCATCAGTGCTATTCGTCAGGTAATAGCACAGGAGTATACACTTAGTAGAAACATTTAAAAATGGAGATGGCCACTATTTCCCATTGAACTTTAAACCATAACATGTGGTGAATCAACAAACGCTCTCCCTAATGGTAAAAAGGGGCCATCCCCAATTTAAAACTGCGCTTTTTAATTTTTAAACGTTTTTACTAAGTCTATATAGTATATACTGATTCTTCTTCTTTGTTATGAGTCCTGTGCTATTACCTGATAGTAGCACTGATGATGACCTAGGGCCGAAAGCGCTATGCTACATAAATTCTAATTTAATTCTATGCACGAAATACAAAGTTTTCTCTACACTATATCACAAAGTGTGCACACAGCCGTCAACTAGTTCCCATATAATTTCTTTAATAAAACTGTCACATTAAATTTAACTTATTAGGACCCGCATCCTGACCGCAATCTCTTCTTATATAGAATATAAGAAGAAATATATAAGAAACTAGTCTTAAATGCTGACGTAATTTTTCTTGAAGTATATACAAAAGCATTTTTCATTTTAGTATTGAACTATATACTCTTGCTTTTTCTGCTCTTGTCCCGTTTGCAGCGCAAGCGATAATAAAAGGATAGTTATTCATTTAATAAATGTGTTTTTTTTTCTTCTAGACATAATCCTAATAAGTTATGGGCCTAGAACGTTTGATCGGATATTATGAATGAATGAATGATCTAGGTCGCAGTATGACCTGTCCAGATCTATTGTGTTCCCTTTCCATGTTGGTTTCGTTGATGTGATTCTCAATCAGACTACCTCATCCAGCTTCAGTGCATTGATAAAAGCTAGTAGTCTGGATGGTTCTATGGATGAAAGCTCCTCTTATTCGATGAAGCAGGTTATTCGCCTGTTCGGTTCGCGACCGCCTCGCACTCCATGAAAAGATGTTCCGGTGATTCCCCCCCTCTTTACAGAATGGGCAACTGTCCTCGTTTTCAATTTTTAATCTCTCTGTTCAAAAACCACTTGAACACGTTTTCAAATCTAACGATTTAATTCGTATTATATTTACATTCCACGCCACTGCGTTCGCATTCCAAAGAAATCAAAGAAAGCTCGGCAATACTACTAACGCCATCTCTTGTTACAACGTTTATCTACTGCATCAGCCAGTCTAGAGCATTTTAAAATTCTTTACACAAGTAGAGCACTATGTAAAAATTGACCTCTCCTATTGGTCGATCCATCTCGTATTACAATATGTCTTCGTGATGCAATCGATTTGACGCAAGAGCTCTCGTGGTCGAGAGGTTTAGATGGTTAGGTCTCATCTGGAGGGCCCGGCCCGGGTTCAAACCCTGTTGCTTTTTTTTATTATTTTTTTTAAGATTATGTTTATAAACTGTTTTTTTCTTGATTTTGGGTATGTTTTGGGTTAGCACCTGGTTAGTTTCCTTTTCTTGAGCTCCCGTAGCGAGCGAAGCGAGCGGAGGGCCATGCGGATCGACCAATAGGAGAGGCCGATTTTTACATAGTGCTCTACTTGTGTAAATGATCTTAAAATACCAGTCTAGATAGCTAAAAGCAAAGCGGCCTCGAAAGGCATCCGACCAATCACAGCGCTTCCTACCCCGGCGATATTCCTAGCGCCATCTGTTGTAACAACGTTTACACATCTGTACGCGACCGCTCAACCTACGCCGAGTCGGCCAATCACTGAGCTTTCACAAGCGTTTAGCGCAGGTAGGTAATCAAGTTAGCTCCTAAATTTCCGATCTTTAATAATCGAATTTTATAAAAAATAATTAACATATTTCGACCCTCTGTTAAAATTCATAAGGTGATTTTAGACAATCGCTGATTTTATATTTTATATAACTTCTCTGTAGTTACATAATTTGCCCTCTTCTAGTTCCGAAGTGATGCACCCTCCCGCCAGAAAGGGAGGAGTCAACGCCTTCGAAGTGATCTAGTTCTCACGTTCTAGAATTCAGTAGCATCTTGAACCCCAACCAAATAGCCGCGCTGAAGCGCGCTTCCGCTGGTATGGCCACATTGGCCATGCCAGGCAGGTTTCACGTGTTGAGATCGCCTAATCTCTCAAGATCTATCCAAGTGGCATTGTGGTATCCTGCCATTGCGACATATCGTCGTCGTCGTCTCAAGACTACAAGTAAAGGTGTTTATTGGCACCCAGCCATCTCTCTCTCACAACTAAGACGCTGTACCGATAGAGGTATTAAGCGTCCCCATTAGTGATGCACGGTCCGAATATTACCATCAGAAGTTACGGTAATATTACGTAATATTCCGTAATATTACCATTCCCCTTGAGTAACATTCCTTTGTTACCGTAATATTCCCTAAAAGTTTCGGTAATTTTCCGGGTAATATTATCGGTAATATTCGGTTTAATGTTACGTACTCGGTTACGTAAAATTCAGCGCGTTTTAAAATTCATTATGGATTTTTTGCTTGTTGCGAAACACGTGTAGCGATAGCGCGCTGGTCCACATGATATGCAATGCGCAAGGTTTCTTTTAAGTTTTCTTTTTTGATTTTATTTTTTTATATACGCAAGTGGCGCAAGTTGCTGCTACCTTTTTTATGTATTTACTATTTGCTTTTTTAAATATTTTTTTAAGGTTGTTTGCTATGAAATTTGGGTTCATTGTACAGCAAAATATTTTGTTATTTTATTTTTTAATATACTTGTACAGGGTGACTCAAATTAGGGCAAAATTGAGCATTTAGGTGCCTAACAATATGCCATTTAGAAAGTTTTAAAATTGTGAGTATTTCCGGAGATATCCGAAAAAAAATCCAAAGTTTTGACAAATCCGACGTTTCGTCCTCAAGGGGTCATCATCAACTTTTTTTTTAAATACGAACTTAAATTTTTTTATATCGTTTTTCAGTTGATTTTGGCGTTATTAATATGAACATGTGTTTTTATATTTTTTTAAATTTTCTTTTAGTTACTTATTTTGCTTTGGCGTAATTTGAAATAGTTTAAAGTTATTTTTGAAATGTTCATATTCTATAAAACATTTTATTTTGTTTTTTGTTAAGTGGAAAATTGGAACCTTTATTTTCAATAAAAATAAAAAAATAGTAAAATTAAATAAACAGGTTCGTTTATTTTTTACCCAGAATTAAAATAAATAATTAAAAGAAAAATAATAAAAAAAAAGAATAAAGAAAAACAAAAACACATATTCTTATTAATAACGCCAATATCATCTGAAAAACGATAAAAAAATCATATTTAAAAAAAGAAAGTTGATGATGACCCCTTGAAGACGAAACGTCGGATTCTATGCTGGATGTCACCATTGGATAGAGCGGAAAAAGTGGCAATGCAAAAGTGCAATTCAATTTCAAATCAGTTTTTAAATAAGCTCAGGAAAAAATAAAACGATTTTTCAATATTTCTGTTTTATTCCGGATATCTCCGGAAATACTCGGAGTTTTAAAACTTTCTAAACGGCGCGGCATATTGTTAGGTACCTAAATGCGCAATTTTGCCCTAATTTGACAGACACTGTATCTTCTTACGGGTTTTGAGTTCTCCATACCTATACTAAAATACCTGTACATAAATGTAACCGATTTGTCTTTTTTGGTACTTAGGTTGAAAATTTGTATTAGACCGTGATGAAAGTTTAAAGTTCAATTATGTATGTTATCAAGCTTTTTGAAGCCATCTACTTAGGGCAATTATCAGTTAATTTAGCGAAGCTCTGTTCTCTCGGTGGATCGGCCCTTTCTCCTATGCATATTTTAAAAAGAGAGCTTTTTCGACGCTGTTTAGTAATATTACCGAAAGTTACGTAATATTACCAATATTCTTACCAAAAAATAAATTACCAGTAATTTTGCATCACTAGTCCCCATAGCAATCGCCCATGGGGGTTCATTTCTCTCTATGCTTTATTCTAATATATAGATTCTCACAATCGAGTCTTGTCTCGAACCCCAAGTAAGTAAACTCACACGTTTACAATCACAAAGGCTGTACCGAGCGAGGTATTAGGCGTCCCCGTGGCAATCGCCCATGGGGGTTCATTTCTCTCTATGCTTTATTATAATATAAAGATTCTCACAAATGCTATTTCCAATACACGGCTTTTAGCTCACCTATGCGACCTGCATAGCGTGTTTTTAGTATCTATTTTTACGTGTATAAATACCGCATTTCACAAAGGCATCCATGTCATGCCATTATGCATATAGCTGCATAACACATCAATCTACTATCAATCGAGTCATTCTTATCTGCAAGAAATCGAAGTACATTCTATATAGAAGCTACACCAGATACTTAGTAAGTGTTTTTAAGTAACTTTCTCCATGTGCTTCTTAGAGAAGGATACTATGGTTGTTTTCGATGGGTTTATATCCAGCTCCACTGTTTGGCACTATTCATCCGTGGCTTTAGGTCCACCTTGAATGAGTTCACATAGTGTACCCTCAAAGTTCCATCTTGCTGTGAAGACAATATCATCGGCATACTCAAAACAATGTAGGTCGAGGTCTGTCAGTATTTCCAGTAGTTCGTCCACCACTAGACTCCACATTAGTGGTGAGCATACTCCGCCCTGTGGCGTACCTCGAGTGGTGCTCACTTCAATACGCTGATAGCCTACTGAAGTTTCTGCTGTCCTCGTGGCAAACATCTCACACATCCATCGAGATATTGTGTCGTTCACTCCCCTTTTCGTTAGTACCCTCTTTACAGCCACGTGGGATGTATTATCGAAGGCTCCCGCCATGTCTACGAAGGCGCAGAGAACGATTTAAAACTTCTCATTTAGAGTTTCTTGTATCATGCTGGTCAGTTGCAACAGTGCAGTCTTTGTGGACCTATCCGTTACGTATGCATGCTGGTTTGCATTCGAGGGTCGCGTTCCTAAGGCAATGGATCTGATGTAATTGTCTGCTGCCTTCTCCATCGTCTTGAATAAGAATGACGTGGGACTGATTGGTCTGAAGGATTTGGGGTCTGTCCCATCCTTCTTTCCTATCTTTGGGAGGAAGATGACTTTCGCCCTTCTCCATACTTTTGGTATGTATGCCATGGTCATATTGCTTCTGGTGATATCTACAGGGTGTGGCAAAATTTCTCTTTTCTCTTGTAAAAGGGCTGGGAAGATTTCATCCACCCCTGGCGATTTGAGTGGTTCAAATGTATTCAATGCCCATTCGAGTCGCCCAGCAGTGATTACCGTTTTTGCGATTATCCAGTCATCCCTAATGGGTCGCCTTGGGCTAGCTACTTCTTCACTTAGGTTTCTTGGTTGACTACGTGGGAAGGAATATTAAAAGAGGAACATTAGTTATACACTTTTTGTGTAAACAAACTATAGTGCTGTTAGTGCCTAACTAGTAAAAATAGAAAGCAAGAAAAAGATGTGACATAATATTACCACTTTTAGCGGAAATAATTATTCCATACGGAAATTCCGCATAAAACCTCTAATCGCAGAAGAGGGCGCATCGCCAGTGTTTGCTAAAAGTTCACCTGGCAACTATCTGGAAGATGGCAACAAATGGAATTAATAGCTATTTAAGCAATGTGATGATAGGCGTGATTACCGAAGAAGAAACTGCTCTTGAAGTATTACAGAAGCTAGACACAATTTATGAAGGAAAGATCCTAGCTGCTCAGCTTGCTATATAAATGAAATTGTTGAGTTTTAAATTTAAGCAAGATACCTCTTTTATTGAGCATTTTATTAAATTTGTTGAAATGATAGTGGAATTAAAGTCCGCAGGTGCTACTTTAAGTTTACTTGAGAGTTTCAAACTTGCTCTTAACATTGCCACATGTGATGGATTGAAATTTTATTAGAAGACACCACCAACTTAGCTTTTGCAAAAAACACGTTAGTTAGGGTAGTTTGGATAAGATATAAAAGTACAACAGAAGAGCGGAGACACAAGCAGCAAAGTTTTACACGTGGAGACATCAGCCGTAACACCATTTAAGCACGTAACTGAATTCCACGTGAAAAATTCGATGGGCGACAATCTTTAGCATAATGTAGCTACGAGGAGTGGCCAAAAAATGCAGATTCCAAAATCGCCTGTAACTATTTGTGAGCTACTTTATGATGAATTGTTTTTACTTGCTCAGTCACTAGTTTGTGAGGGTAGTTAATTTATTTAATTTAATTAATCATGAAATTAGGGCGTGGATTAGACTATTTCTCTTGTCAACTATAGTATTTTTTAATTGTGGGCGCCAGGCGCCAATGCAACATAAAATATAGAATATTTTGATATCAATAATTTTGAATTTATGAAGATAAGAATAATTCGTGTCTTATAGACTGGGCCTGCAGTAAATCAAAGAAAGTGCTTTAAAAACAATCTATATTAATCTAACAACTAATTTACAAGTATAAATGATGAAGTTAAAAAAAAATTGTTGAAGTTCATATAATCGGATGTAAATATAACTTATAATATAATTTTATGAAGTTTAAGCTTTGACTAAATTGACTAGCAATGCGAGCAATAAAACAAATTTAATTATTACAGTTAGTTGGTTATTCCAAAAAAAACTCTCCTTGGACGTTCTAATACTTAACTTGTTCAGTTATCTGCAACCATGTGATCGGTTGGGACCTCCACGAGAAACCTCTTCCGCCTGTACCTAAGCTCACCCGCTATTATAGCGGGTGAGCTATGGAGAAAGGCAGTAATCCGTTTTATGGTAACTTTGAATAGCTTGAGTTATTTTGTACCCAAATTCAACGCAAAAAAGCAGTATATTATTTAACTTTGTGTATATATTCGAAAAAACACTTACTGCTTTCTGGAAAAAGTAAGCGTTTGCAAGTCAAAATGGCAGTAAGTGCAATATACAAGAAGGCAGTATTTATCATGTGGCTTTTAGATACTGCCTTTTCGTGATGCATCGACTGATTTTAAATTTGACTTGCTGCCTTATTACAACACTCAAGATTCAGTTTCTTTTAAACCGCCGTAGCGTCGGTTGTTATTCTTCGGCACGGTAGTTATAAAAACGTTGAATCTTTGAATTATTTTTATGTCGTACTGTGTAGAAAGTAAAAAATGGATAGAAAAAGGTAAGGAATAATAACGATAATATATTAACGCCTTTTGTAGCCTAATTAGCAATTTGATTTAAGTTTAACATAGGTACCTTTTCTAACTACAATATAATTTCGTAGTGTCTAACGTTACAGTACCGTATTCTATACTCGGTAACGGTAAACAACTCGTTGTTAATGTTTTTTTTTTGTTTTTTTTTATTATAATTTTAGTAAATAACGGTCGGTAACCGAGTAGAATATTTAGATTTTGTTTACCTTATTTTTTTTAAAGGTATAACGCGAAAAACTGTTTATAAATAAAAGTCTGTCCCACATGACACGTTTTGACCAATCAAAACCGTTTACCGTAACAGA
>MU182193.1:0-22314 GCA_016904865.1 Pissodes strobi
TGTTATTATAATTTGCACGAACGCAAGTGATACTGAAATTGCTGCAGCATCAATAACACCTATATTGAGTCGGTATTGATCTGATACCATTCCAGGCGAATACAGCAGGCTGTATTTTGTTTTTGTAGCTGTCAATCGATGTATCTTAATAGCTCTTTTTGTTTTAATATATTTGATTGCATTACTAAAATGTGACTAATCTAAACTAAAAGGTATTGGACATGTTCAATCTCATCATCCAGCTATTTCCATATGTTGACACTATATATCAGCAACTATATATATAGCCATGAAACATCAATTCTAGTCTGCACAACTTCAATTTAATATCACATATGATGACGTTCTACTTTTACCGATAAATTATTATGCTTCCATTGTGGCGTTATAGCGTTTAAAGGCAAAAAATTAATTGCATTCATATTACTTCAGGATGTGGTGATTGAATATGATGAGAAAGTGGCTCATTCAGATTTGTATTTAGGTATTTGGAGTCACTACTTGCAGAATAGACATTCAGGATTCGACAGGTCTGAATCCGGTAAGACAAAGTGCCTCCACTATGACACAGGCAGTTACAGTGTCTAGTAGTGTCGCTAGCTTGGCGATGGGTAAATCTAGCGGAACCAGTTCTATTGTCACAGGTTTGTATTGATTTGAAATTTTATTAGAACTACTTCATATGTTTGCCAAATTGAGCGTCACATCAATAACCTTCCAAATTTGAGATTGATATTCCAAACTATAATGAAAAGGGTAGGAAAGGATTCGATATGTTATTTTTCTTTTTAGGTGGTACGGCAGAATATGGTCAAGAGGTTGAAATTCACAATCTACTCATTATCGATCAGAATACATTCGAAGTATTAGCTGCTCATCAGTTTATGCAGACGGAGTATGCTATGTCTTTAATTTCTTGCTCATTGAGCAATGACTCTAATACATATTTTGTGGTTGGTAAGTTCAAAAGTGTGTTGATTTCATATGATTCATTAACCAATAGTAAAAATTGCAGGGTAAACTGATAATAAGTTGAAGTGAGAAATAATATTTTGGCACCATTTTCAAAACAGCTTATTTAAAAAAAAAATATTATTACACCTGTGTTTAAGAAGGGAGATAAAGAACAGGTTACAAACTATAGGCCAATTTCATTACTGCCCATTATATCAAAAATATTTGAAAAGATCATGGCAAAACAACTTGTTGAACACTTTGAGACCAACAATTTATTCAGTTATCATCAATTTGGCTTCAGATTAAAGAAGAGCACAGTAATGGGAGTTCTTGAGCTTGTGGATGCAGTTATGGGCTCATTCGAAGGCTTAGAATATTTTGATGCCCTATTCTGCGACCTCAGCAAGGCTTTTGACTGTGTCACACACTTTCTCTTATTAGAAAAATTAAAGTCCTATAATTTTAGTGAAAACAGTATAAAATTGATGCAGTCATACCTTGCTGACAGGTACCAGAGGGTGCAGGTGCGTGGAGTGTTGTCTATGGAAGTGCTCTTGGATATTGGTGTACCACAGGGATCGGTATTGGGCCCAATTCTGTTTCTGATTTTCATGAATGATCTCCCACTTAGCTTTAAAAGTGCAAAATTTGTGCTTTTCGCAGACGATACAACTGTTGGAGTGCGTGGTGAGACTGTGTGGGATGTAGAGAGAAATTTATTGGAGGCTCGGGAAGCTGTGGGAGAGTGATTCCTATCAAATAGCTTGCTTCTTAATGCAGAAAAGACCCAAAGCATGATATTTTCGCCGAGAGAGATCAATGGTGACCAATGCGAATCTGTCAGATTTCTTGGAGTGGATCTGGATTCAAGATTGATCTGGAAGCCACAGGTTGTAGGGTTGTGTGATAGACTTAGGTCTGGGGTTTTTGCTTTGAGGAATCTAGTGGTATGTGTATCCCAGGAAACGCTGAGAACTGCATATTTTCCTGTTTTCCACAGTAAGATGACCTATGCTGTTTTGGCCTGGGGTGTTTCATCACATTCGGCCCGCGTTTTTGGGCTCCAAAGAAGGGCTCTGAGGTTCATGTCGGGTCTGAGTTACAGGGAGGATTGCAGGGTTGCATTTACACAGTGGGGTGAACTGACTTTTCCCTGTGCATATATCCTGGAACACCTCTTGCACATAAAAAATAATAGGGACAAATATAGAACATATGAGAGATAACACTAGAGGAAGGTTCAATCTGCTTGCACCCTATAGCAGACTGGAAAGGTGCCAATGTCGGCCAGATTTCCTTGGTGTTAAACTTTTTAACAAATTTGTATTTTTAATTAAAGAGGCGTTCAATTTTATTACTTTTAAGCTTTAACTGGAAAATTGTATAAAAAAGAATTATAAAAATTAATAAGGCGCAGATTTTTACAAGATAATTTTCACCTTCTTTTTTGGAATCCGTGTGCTTGATGTTATCTTGCCAGCTATTACGAAATGATCCCTTGCTAAAGATACACGCTCGTCTATGAAAACTGGAATAATACCTTCTGGACCTAAATTTTTATGTTTAATGTATTCCCCTTAAAAGGTGATTTTGTATGTGCAATGTTTGGTAAGTCCTTTGAAACCAATACTTTTTTATCCATCTTCTTAGATAGTTTATTGAATATTGAAAATATTAATTTGGTTATTTGGAATTTTGCTTTATTGTTGCCAATGTCCCATATTCTTTTCTGGCGTACATTGTGTCCTTAATTACATTTTTAAATAGTTTCTAATATTGGTTTTGCCTGTCTTTTACCTTAAGACATATTAGACGCGTAAGTTTTGTCTGATTTTTTCCCATTCTTCTTAATATTTGCAATTGCTTACTCAATTTCCTTGCATCCGCTGCTCGTTGTACATTCTCAACTTGAAGTGCGATTCCGTTTTGGACTTTCCAGTTGAAAAAAGTTAAGCTGCGTTTGTTCATTATATTTATTATATCTTTTTCGCGGTATTTTTTAAAACTCAAAAATAGCTTTGACAACAAACTGACAAATTTATGTCGTGGCGGTTATTTCAGGTAAAATATAAAGGATAAAAAATGATTAATGATCCAATTTTTCCTAAAGATTTGTCACCGCTGTTTGAAATATACTAAAAAAAAAGTTAAACACAAATGACGTCATTACAAAGGGGAACAATTACGATTTTAAAAGCTTTTTCAGATTCTAGTCAATTTTCGATAACTTATAACTGTAGCTGCTAATGGACAAAAATATGGAAGTTGCATCAAATTCCTATTTCGCAGAAGATTTCTATAATTTTTAGGTATTAAACTATTAAAATTATATTCAAATAATGTGGAGTTTAGGAAATAATTGAACTGATGATAATTGCAGTTAGTCTGAAAAATTGTATTATGCATGCAAAAAGAAATTGAAATGTCTTCACTGTCCTGCTCGGAATGCCATAGTACATGTTTCTTTAAAGCTAGACCCAGTGACAATGAACTTGCTGTTGTGACATTTGTTGTAAAGTGATTTGCAAAAAATGTTCCAAAACAACAACAACCGAAGCTCACGCAATCACGGTTAGAGATCGAGTTATTTTATTCTTATGCGCGCACTGCTAACTGTGCCTAAAAGATATACCTAATTATGAAAAACTTATAACAGCTTATGATAGTCTTAAAGCGCAGACTGCTAAAAAGGATACCAGCATGCATTATTTAAACCAACAGATAGAAGATCTAACTCAAGAAATGCAAGAAGAAATCAAGCAGTTTGGAGACGGCCAACCGCGATAACGACAATTTTATCAAAAAACTTCAAAGAAGAACACAACTCTGAAAGGAACCTGGAAGCAACCATTAAGACTCTGGAAGCAGATAAGTTGACACTTAATAAGGAAGTCGTGTCCTTGATGGCCAAAAACAAAAAAACTGCAGGAGGAATTAGATTAATTACGTGATGGGGCTGTAAAGTTTAATAAAGAACTTGTTGAATATAAGAACACGATAAACCAAATGAAAGTATCCATCGAAACCCTCACAGAAGAAAACACTGTTTATGTAAAGGATTTAGAAAAGCTCATCTAGATCTGTTTACTATAAAAGAGTCTATAACGCTTGCAAAAGCAAATAGTTCATCACATCCAAATGAAAACACACCTGTACAGTGCTACAGCCCAAAGATACATGCTACCAATCATACCTCTGCCAAAAATGAAGACAAGCCGAAGAGCAACAAAGTCATTATTTTGACTGGTTTCGCAAAAAACATTTATCCCTACTTAACACAAGTACTCATAAACTTTAATATCCAAGTGATAAGTAAACCCTTTTCCAAATTTAGTGACCTAGTTCAAACAAGGATTGTTATATATCAGATTTGTGAGTTAACGATTATGTTATAGTTTAATAATAGTTTATTAATATAAGAACATCTTATATAACTCTCTTAGCAAATAAGTGTTTTCATACAAATTCACAATCTGCAGTCTTCCTTTTCTGTACAACACTTTGTACAACAAAAATGTATTTGCTGAAACTAAAGTCTGTTACCATGAATCTAAGAAGGTTTTCAATTAATATTGACTTTTTAGATTTGTCTCATCAATTTTCATACAAAGACTTCACACATTCAAAACCCTATGTTAATAAGAAAGGGTTGACTAAACTGGCAAAGTTGATGAAAAATAGTGCTGCTAATTTTAATTCATTTAAACTTACTAACCTAATTTATGCTAAATCTGACCTAAATAATTATCAAGTTGCCTCCAATGTGACTGCATTCGGATCTAATGAGGATTCACCTAATATTGGCACATCAAAAATAAAACCCCGGATAAAAATTACTTAAATAAGAATTATGTGTGGCTGTTACTTCTAAATGTCCAGTGTTTACGTAATAAAGTTGATGAATTTGAAATTTTTATTGAATCTATTGGCTCTCCAGACTTATTGCTTGTCACTGAACACTGGCTGAGACCTGATGAACCTGGTGACTTTAATATTGATTTCCTGACTGAATCGAATGAATCTCAGTGCCTTATAAATCTACTTGACTCTTTTAATTTGCAAATGCTTGTCTCACAGGTCACAAGGGTTACATCTTATTCACAAACATTTAATTTCATGTTCAAATTTTCCCGCTGAAGCCGTGTGATGCCTGCAGGTCACATTGGAGGCAACTTGATAATTATTTAGGTCAGATTTAGCATAAATTAGGTTAGTAAGTTTAAATGAATTAAAATTAGCAGCACTATTTTTCATCAACTTTGCCAGTTTAGTCAACCCTTTCTTATTAACATAGGGTTTTGAATGTGTGAAGTCTTTGTATGAAAATTGATGAGACAAATCTAAAAAGTCAATATTAATTGAAAACCTTCTTCAGACTTTAGTTTCATGTTAACAGCAAATACATTTTTGTTGGACAGAAAGGAAAGACTGCAGAAAATTAAATGTGAATGAAATCACTTATTTGCTAAGAGAGTTATATAAGATGTTCTTATTGCACTATCATTTAAGTCCGCTAAAACTATAACATAATCGTTAACTGACAAATCTGATATATAACAATCCATGTTTGAACTAGAGGTCACTAAATTTGGAAAAGGGTTTACTTATCACTTGGATATTATAGTTTATGAGTACTTGTGCTAAGTAGGAATAAATGTTTTTTTGCGAAATCATCAGTCAAAATAATGACTTTGTTGCTCTTCGGCTTGTCTTCATTTTTGGTAGAGGGGCATGATTGGTAGCATGTATCTTTGGGCTGTAGCACTGTACGGGTGTGTATGCATTTGGATGTGATGAACTATTTGCTTTTGCAAGCGTTATAGACTCTTTTATAGTAAACAGGTCTAGATGAGATTTTTTGAACATTAGAGGACATTTTACAGTGTTTGCTGACGATACAACAATCTTATGGTCGGATTGTAATCAGCAATCACTGATGAGAAGTGTGTCTGAAGACTTAATAAAGGTTAAACAATGGTATGACGCTAACCTCATATCCTTAAATGTTGATAAGATTAAATTATTGGGCTTCAAATTCACTTGTACCGACCGAATAGTAATAAACGATAAATATTTAGAAATTAGTAGCTGTGATAGGTTCCTTGGAGTGGTCATTGACGATAAATTGAACAAATTTCAATCTTGAGACAGAAAGTAGCTAGTGGATGTTACGCTGTCATGGTTGTGGCAAAAGAGCTGGGTTTGGAGGCTGCCAGAAATGTTTATTATTCCCTTGTAGACAGTCGTCTGAGTTACGGAATTGCGTTTTGGGACTTCTGCAGTCGGTATCTTTTTAACTCTGTTTTTGTCCTGCAGAAAAGGGCTAGGTATGTTGGTCGCATTGGCCCAAGAGAAACATGTAGGCCCCTTAATATTTATCTATGATGTAACCTTTTATTCAGAGACTTAAAGATATTGACATTGTGCTGTCTATTTATAGTGGAAACTTGCTGCCTAATATATAAACAATTTAAGATGTATCTGGACACCTTTGGCTCTGAAAGACACCATAATACGCGACAAAATAGTAATATCCCAATGTCCATTCCAAAAAGCGAATTAACCACGAACTCCCTAATTTATTTAAGCATTAAAATATTTAACCATCTACCGATCATATAAAAAATGCGGGAACTCTTATAAGTTTTATGGGATCAATGGGAACATCCCTAAAAAGAAGGACATTATATAGCTTGGAGGAGTTTTTGCAGATGGCTGGGAGTAAACTCTCTCGCTTTTTTTTTGTTTTATTTTCTTTATTATATACAGTTTAGGTGTCCGTTTAATTGATGAATTTGTTCATGTATATTGCCTCTTTAAACAATTTTTATTTTCTACATTAGTTACATACTTATCTAATTTAATAAGCTACAAATACTATGTATTTATGATAATAAAGCAAGTGTGAATCTGAATCAGCATTACCTTTTCAGGAACGTCTACCGTTAATCCCGAAGAATCCGAACCCAAGCAAGGCCGTATATTGGTTTTTCAATGGACTGACAACAAACTGGCCCTATTATCAGAAAAAGAAATTAAGGGCGCCTGTTATTCCCTTGCGGAGTTCAACGGTAAATTATTGGCGAGTATTAACAGCACCGTGAGGCTTTTCGAATGGACCGCTGAAAAGGAACTAAGACTTGAATGCTCGCACTTCAACAATATTGTATCCCTATATTTAAAAACAAAGGGCGATTTTATCCTTGTTGGCGATCTTATGCGCAGTATTACTCTGCTGCAGTATAAAACTATGGAAGGCAGTTTTGAAGAAATAGGTATGTAATGGTGTATTGAATTATTATTTTTTTCATAACTGATTTTGACACAGCCTGCCACATATATATACTCAAATCTGGCGTACATGTCAAAATATAAAATCACTGCCAGTTGCTTGAATACGGTATATGCTCGAGTAACTAGTCTCTTACTGAACTGTAGCAGATTCTATCGGTGAAAGACAGTAAACAATAACATATAGATTCGGTAGACAGCTCAACAAAATGGTTTTTCTTTGTTTTTGTTGTTGGACATTCATAATAAAAAGAACTATATTGTATGCCCCCAATTCTTAAACATTTCAACAGCAAGCCATAATGAATCTTTGCCGCGGAATTGTAACAAGGTAACTGTAATTTCCTTTTTTTTCAGCAAGGGATTACAATCCAAATTGGATGACAGCTGTAGAATTCTTAGACGACGAAATATATCTGGGAGCAGAAAATTGCTTTAACATGTTTGTGTGTCAAAAAGACAGTGCGGCGACTACAGATGAGGAACGATCTCAGATGCATCAAGTAGGACACTTCCACATAGGTGATATGGTTAACGTGTTTAGACATGGATCCTTGGTCATGCAGAATATTGGAGAGACATCAACGCCCACAAGGGGCTGCGTTTTATTTGGAACAGTTGGTGGAGCTATAGGTAAGAAGATAAAATAGTGCTTAATTTGAGACAGGCAGGCAGAATTGGGTGACTTGATTCCTCTGATAATTTCGTTACATGTTTATCGTTTTCTTTTGAATATTCGTATACAAAGCCAGCGCAAAGCGTCAATTTATATCGAAATTATGTCACATTGAATGTCCAGAACCAATATTTGTGTGTATCTTCTTTTTAATAGTGACTTGTCTTTGTTGATTAATAGCTTTTGCTCCTTTCAAGGGCAATTTGCCTAATAGTTTTTGTTTCTCGGCTATTGGGAATTCTACCAGTTCATTTACTAGCTGTGGTTCAAATGTCCTAAGCATATTCGATGCAATTCGATTGTGGGGTAAATTAAGAGGCCATTCTACATGTGAATACAGTTATGTTTTAGGTACATAGATAGAAACACATGAATTAAAATAGTTGGATAGATGTGTCGAAAAAACGGGTGTCAGATTTCATGATGAAGACTTTAAAGTATCGGCCGAAATCGAAAAAGTGTGTGAAACAATAGGATCGTTATCTGCCAAATAATAAACAACAATAAATAAACATAAACATTCCATTCTATTGTGTGCTGCTGAGATCAGGTAAATAAATCTGTACAGGGTACACCAAAAATCTGGATAATGGAAGAGCCTTCTAATGGGCAAATTTTTAATCTTCTACAAACGGTTTTAAAAAAGACCGAAGAAACAAAAGAAGAACTCAAGTGCGAATTTCTTAAGGTTATCGAAAAAATAACTCAGGAAATAAAAGATTTACAAACAAAAAATTCATTTGTAGAGCAGGAGAACTAAATCAACTGTCCTTCTATTTGGGAAAAAACAAAGATCGTTCACTTTTCAAGAACAGTATTAATATTAATAATGAAAACATCAATGTAGCCGAAAGTGCTAAGAATCTTAGTATAATTATGGATAGCTCATTGAGGTATCATCAGCATACAGATAGGAGTGTACAGAAGACATATGGAGCCCTTAGACTCTTGTACCCACATCGTTATTATTTAACCCAAAAATCAAAAGTCATGTTATGTGAAACCTTGGTGCTTTCCCAATTCAATTATTGCTCACCTGTATATGGGCCATGTCTTGATGTTGACACCTCCAAAAATTTCAGCAAATTCAAAATGCATGTGCAAGATTTATTTATGGTCTTAAAAAATTTGATCACATCTCGCACAAAATAGATGAACTGGGTTGGCTTACAATGAAAAATAGACGAAAACTGCATGCTTTGTGTTTATACCACAAAATATTATTGACCAAGAGGCCGGGCTATCTTTTCAAGAAAATTGTATTAGGAACTGACGTGCATGATCGAAATACCAGGTTCAATAAACGGCTGAATCTTCCAATCCACAGAACTGCACTATTCGAACGCTTTCTTAGCTACAATATAGCACAAATGTACAACAAAGTACCTGACAATCTAAGGGTTTTGAATCTGCAACTTTTAGAAGGATTTTGTTGCTGCTGTTTTGCCATGACCGAGTTTATGAATATATCTCAATTATGTTACTTATCCTGATCTTGCAAAAAAAAGAAACCCTAATATGTCATATGTGCACCCTATTTAGACTGATTTATATGTGAGCCTCTCTTATATTGTATTATATGATGTTGTATTATATTGTATTGTAGTGTATCATTATTATTGTTGTTGGTAATATTATTTTTTATTGTCAATTATGTATATGTAAGTGTTGTACCCATGGGCAAGTGTAAGAGCACAAACTACTGTGAACTTCCCAATTTTTGGTAATAGGTCTAAGTAAATGTATATATTTATATGTTTATGTAACTACCAAAATAAAGGCATTAACAAATAAATAAAATATAGTTTCCCCAAAAGGAATTCGAAGAACGCCGCTCGCTGTTCGACAGCTTCATCATTGTGACTAATTTCATAATCAAGTTAATCTTGGAACCTGAAAGGAATTGCAGTTTTAATCCCCAAGTGAAAATTCTACAATGTAACGAATTTGTAATTTTCTACCTACCACTTCTATTCGAATTTGCTGTGACACCCTGTTTTGAATTGAACATGTCTGGCTCTTATAAATTCTGAAAAATGACGTCTGGTCGTCACTCTTCATATATAATTTCATATTAAAAAACTTAATAAGCTTTGACCCTGAAATCACATTTTTAAGATTTCCCCGTAACATTTTTGAGCCAGAATGCCATTAATTTGCTATATAGATCCATATTGCTGTGGACGCTGTAGATCTCATTTCAGATTTTTTGTTCCAGAACATATATAATATTGATATTATTACAGGTTTGGTAACGCAAATTTCTCAAGAATTTTATGAATCCCTTCGAGACTTGCAAAACAAATTGGCATCTACAATTAAGTCAGTAGGACGGATAAGTCATCAGTTTTGGAGGGCGTTTCATACCGATATAAAGACTGAAAATAGTGAGGGTTTTATTGACGGTGATTTGATCGAAAGCTTTTTGGATCTATCGCCAGATAAAATGAGAGAAGTTGCAGACAGTTTAGGAGTAAGTTCAGTCAAATAGATAAACAAGCAGGTTATTTATTTATTTAAGTTTGATAACATTTACAGAATAAAAGTTGGATAAAGCATTTAGCGAAAACTATGATAGTTCAATATATTGAGATAAAATGTTTACATATATGCTAATTAACTTTTTTTAAATTCTAGGTGACTGTTGAGCACTTAATTAAGACAGTAGAAGATTTAACTAGGATTCATTAAGTCTCAGAAGTGGTTTCCCTATAAAGATGTGACTTTCCTTTTAAAATAGTCTCAGTTTTATAACGGTGTGTTTCGCCATGACCACTAATTGTATTTTATGTGTTATAATTTTAGTGTTACGTGTACATATTGATCAATTGCATGTTGCTAATATTGAATTTTTCAACACAATTGTTTTATTTTGGCACTCCTGTAATTGATGATATCTGTAGTTTGCAGCAGTAAAATTTGCTACTATATGTTCAATAGAGCACTGAAGATGACATCTGACGTAGATGAACAGAGGTAAGATGCTATGCCAAATATTCTGGTTCTAAAACCGGAATATATACTTATGTGTTTCATTGCATTATGGTTGAATATTCTGTCTGAACCTCCGCCACCACATAAATTTTTAAAATAACTATAGTTTTTATTTAAACATAATTTTGAGATATGCACTTGAATATTATGCTGGTTTTGCATAAACCTCATTTAATTACCAACATGTTTTAACAAAAGAAGTTAGTAAATATGCATGATATTCTATGCCCTGGGGTGAGCTATCTCAAAACAGGAAAACTTAATATATAATGACCATTTTTTATGCAAGGATGAATAATAGTATATTATATACCTAGGTTGAGAAGTAAGCCATTATTTACCGAGCACTTTTATATCCTGAGGCGCGGAGCGCCGAAGGATATAATGTGCGAGGTTAATAATGGCCTTCTCAACCGAGGTATATATAGAATTTTTTTTACTACTAACACTGATATATTACCATATTTGATTCGATTTGATTTTTATATTAGTCATTTTCTACTTATTTTTCAAATAGTTCGAAATATCAAGTAGCCTGGAAGTTCAGTTGTCTAACTGACAGATATCGTAACAAGAAGCGTTTTTTCGCGAGCTAACTACAATTAACCACGGCATACTACAGGATACTACTTTGTTTTCACGAGGATTAATTTAATTGTGGTAAGTGAGGGGAAGTTTCGTGACGTCACTATTAATCATCATTTTTCAACTACGGCTTACTACAACTTACATACGTGACGAGGTGTGGTACTCGAGGTTTGATGGAGTCATGGCGGATTAATTTTGAAACGTTAAACATGTGAAATGTTTGTTTTTCCATTCTGAACAAGTTTGTAAATTATACGTTCATGAAATTCTTCTATAGAAGCCTCATACGCATCGGAATTCCTACACAAATGTGCCCCAAATATTATTTGGGCAGCATAAAGTATCCTAAACATATTCATCGAAAAAATACCATTAGTCTGCTTATCTCCAGAGGCCACCATTCTATCATTAAAAATATGAGTAAACGTTCTGCACTGATCAAACTGATCATTTTCAAATAAATATGCAAAGTATCTATATTCTTTTCTAGCAATGCAAGATTTAACTATGGTATTTTGGCGAAGACAGAAGCAGACAGTACAATTTGTGGTGGGGTGCCCGCTTGGCACTTACTTTAGTATTACTTGTAGTTAACCGTGGTTACTCGCCAAAAAACGCTAATAATCTCCTGACAGCTCCATACATACAAAGTACCTTCTTTCCATCTAAATTTTGACAAAATCGCATTATTAATAAGAATATTATGGGGAGTCATGAAAAGTGAGTCATACTGTATATATTTTTTTTACTAATAGCACTGATACAATCCTTATCATTATTTGAATTGATTATATTTTGAAATTAATCATTTCCTACTCATTTTTCAAATAATCCGAAATGACAACTAGTTGTCAAACTAACAAGTTTGACATTTTGATATTTTCCGTTTCCGTTTCATTATTGACCTAGGTTTTTTTTAATATTATTATTTACCTAGGGTGAGAAATGTTACTTCTCATTTGAGGAATGGAGTAAATAATGGTGATTTATCATGTTAGTAGTAAAAAAATATCTTACCATTGGCACCAATATGGGGATTACCAAGCCACAATTATAACACTTTGTATTAAAAACAACTTATGTTGTTTCAAAACCGCATTGCCAACACGAATGTAATAATAATAGAACTTCTTTACTGTTGGAGAACAGCAAAAAATATAAAATTAAGTGTCACTGGCCACAGTTCCGTCAGTTTTCGGATTGCACCAACACTGGTACAAGTTTATACCAAATGCTGAATAACAACAAGTTAAAAACTGATTGAAGTGGTTATTGCCCCATCAGAAAACTTGCAATTGCACAGTAATTATCAGTAGTACACTAATTTTGCCTCAGTGTTTAACTACTTTTATAATAAAAAAAAGAAAGGATGCAATTGCACAATAACTATCAATAGGCCATTAATTTTGCCTCAGTGTTTAACTAGTTTACCAACAAAATAAAAATAGATTAGTTTACGATAATGAAATGGCTTATTAGAGATCTGAAAATATAACAAAATACTATGTACCATGTATATAAATTCTTGAAAATTTAATGCATCTTAGAAAAAAAGTGGACTTGTATGAAGATATACACAGGTGTAGGCTAAAACATTTTGACAGGTAGGTGCCGGCTAAGGTCACAAGACTGACCAAATCGATATTGTCCAACATTGTTTAATATGCTTACCAGTGCCGTGAGAACACTATCATTAAAGAGCTTTAAACGATATGTATTAAGCCTTAAAAAGTAATGTTGGATGATTTTTTAAATATAAATTTGGAATATCTTTTAATAACATAGAATATGGTCAGATCTCAATGTTCGAAATTGTTTTAGGTTTATTTTACTTTGGAAAACCTCTTGACTACACAGAAAGTTGCTTACAGGCATTGATGCCTCCATTGATTGTTTGCTATAATATAGGGGGTTCTTAAATCGTAATAGAAAATTTGACGTTTATTGAAATTTCTTTTATTTAACATCAAATCTCGAAATCATACTTGCTATTGTATAAAACACAATATTAAAACAGGAATTAATATGTCACTTTAAACATTAGCTATACCACGTTCTACCCGATATTCTTCATAGGCAAATTCTTCAACATGTCTAGGATCATATTCTAAGCCAATATAATCTATTTCCAGTGAAAACTCTCCTCCATGCCTATCTTGAGCTGATATACCAAATGCTGAAATCTTATTCAAAGGTAATGGATATTGATGGTCCTGAATTCTTCCTTTTGATGCAAAAAAGAACTTTGAGAAAGGGATCTAAATAACAAAAAATATATTTATTATAAATGAGTCTTAGCAAATTAGTGATTGGTGTTGTAAGATTAAAATGCATCATCCAAACATGTCCGACATTTCGCTACATCAAACCTACTTTTCAAATCTCTGATAATACTGAGCTGGTAAGATCATTTTCTTAATGGTTAGGTGTTACCTAAATAATATGAATTATATTATAATTATTTATTTATTTATTTATTTATTCATCAACGTATCAACATTTTCAAGTAAGTAATTAGTTATTACATTTACACTAATCTAAACTAATCTAAAATTATCCGTTTAGCCTCACTCTTAAAACGAACCTTTGAACTATTAAAGAAATTCAGCCTTTCACAATGCTTGTTTACATTAGCTGAAATCCTATTGATGGGGCTGAACAGCAAGTACCACGCTCTACAGTAAGGTATGTGAAGAAGTGTTTTACTTCGTGTTCGGTAAGTAGGAATGTGAAATTGAAAGAGTTCCAGGCACTCGGGGCTTTTTATGAAACCATTGATAATATTAAAAGCAAAACAGGCATCGAAGTATTCCCTCCTACAGGATAATGAAATCAATCCCAGGTATGACATAGTCTGCTCTTCACCAAGATAAATGTTTTGAAGGAGAAGTTTGTACTTTGCAAATTTAATAAATTTATGTTGTACCTGTTCGAGTCTATTTATGTGGGTCTGATAATATGGAGACCACACAATGCAAGAGAATTCCAGAATAGATCTAACAAGTGACATATATAGTACCTTTAATGCGTTCACACCAGTGAAATATCTGCAAGACCTCTTAATAAATCCCAACATTCTATTGGCCCTGCCAACAATAATTTCGAAATGCTCAGTGTACGTCAATTTAGTGTCCAAGTAAACACCGAGATCCTTGACTATAGATACTTCTTTAACTGGAATATCGTTTATATGATATTGGACAGGAAGTCTACATAGAAGCCTACTAAACCTCATGAAAAAGCATTTTTTAATATTGAGCAGCATATAATTGCGCTGGCACCAGTCAGAAATCAAACACAGATCATTCTGCAAGATCAATACATCCTGAATGGATAATACTTGACAGAATAATTTCATGTCATCAGCAAACATTAAGAAATGTGATGACAGACAAACACCAAGATCATTTATAAATAAACTAAAAAGAAATGGCCCCAAACGTGATCCCTGAGGCACACCAGAGGTGGAACAGAAAGGTACTGACAAATAACCATCAATTTTCACTTGCTGTTTTCTGTTAGATAAGTATGATTCCAGCCAAGAGAATAAAGACCCGGAGACCCCATAACATGCCAACTTCGAGAGCAACAAACTGTGGTTAACCTTGTCAAAAGCCTTACTGAAATCAGTATATATAGCATGGGTCTCACAATTCTCCTCAAATGTTCTATTAATAAAGTTTGTAAAAAGAAATAAATTTGTATCTACAGACCTACCAGAAATAAAACCATGCTGTTGACTCAGGATTATGTTATAAAACGTGTACGAGAGATGCCTCTCAACGTGACGCTCAAACAACATTGGTATTGCAGAGATAATACTAATAGGCCTATAGTTACTCACATCTCCCTTGCTACCAGATTTGTGTATAGGAGTTACGTAGGATAGTTTCCAGACTTCAGGAAAAAGACCAGTAGCAAGGGATTGTGAGAAGATGTGCATTAGAGGAATATAGAGGGTACGAGAGCATGATCTCAGAGCGAGATTTGGGATGCCATCAGGACCAGGCCCCTTACTTATATCAGCCTCAGACAACAACCTTTCCAAGTCACTGGCGGTTAAAGGGATTTTAGAGATAATATCATTCTCACTCAAAACAGATATATTATTTGATAGTCTTTTCGGATTGTACACAGATGCAAAAAACTCTGCAAAGAGATTCGCAATATCAACGCCATTATTGGCACTGCTTGTATTAAGAAACATTTCCCCTGGAACTGTACCCTGGTCCCTCTGATTTCTTATGTACTTCCAAAAAGACTTTACATTGGAAGAAATAGAGTTTTCAGTATTCTTTATGTATTGATCGTAACATTCCCTAGTTAGAGCCCTGCATTGGTTGCGCAGCACACTGAAAGAATCATAATCAGCAATACAATTTGAGATCTTGAAAATTCTGTGTGCTTTTTTCTTTTCAAGTATTTTATTCTTTAAGGTATTCGAAAACCAGACAGGAAAACGTTCACCAAAGCGGCGCCGTTTTAGAGGTACGAACATATTGAAACAGTCGTACACTACAGAATAGAAATTTCCGACAGAAATATCCATGTCATCATCTAAAATTGAGAGCCAGTCAAAATTAAGAAAGTAATTGTTAATCACGCAAAATTCGGCTTTTTCGAAGTCATAACAGACACAATCTGCAGGGCTCAAACATGCCCTCTCACTCTGAGATAAAGACAACTCTAACGCCGGATGGTAAGGATCACAATTGACTAAACCACCGCATCTAGCAATTGAGTGAGGCTCAAAATTTGCGAAACATAAGTCTAAAATAGCATTATTAACATTGGTTATATCATTATATTGGGATAGACCCAAATACGCAGTAGTATCACACAATAAAGCGTCCGTAACAGATCTTACATTTCCCGGTAATAAACCTAAGAGGTCCTCATTTAAACACCAAGTTATGTGTGAAAGATTATAATCGCCTATGACGAATACATTGTCAAATAATTCACAAGCTTGAGTTACCGATTTTAAATGCAACTCATAGTAAGTCATATCCATAGAGGGAGGAATATACACACAACCCATACAGTATCCAAATTTTAGAATCAAAATCAAAATTTTCAAATACTAAGTACCTACTTTAATATTGCACGTCATTTGTGAGTCCAAAAATTCTCAGTTATATTAACATAATTACTGTAGATGTTTAATTACAACCATAAAATGCCATTGGTTGCAGCTGGTAGTTACATCTACAGAATATATTTAATTAAACTTACTTTTGCGACTTGCCAGTAAGGACCACCTCTTGTATATAATTGATAATGATACATATCATTCCATGAAACATCATAAAAGCCTCTTGTAGAAATATTTAATAAGTAAGTTCTACCATCCCCTCTAATCTTCATAACTAATGTGTTGTAAGGGGTCCAATCCAAATAGGTTTCTCTTTTAAATGATTTCTAAAAATTGAATATCAATACTTTAGTGAGAGTACATAATTTAAATGAGCATAATATTACAAATAGATGATTCAATATAATTTTAATTACAAAAAGGTTACCCGAGCACGCATTGTCCTAATATTGCAATATCCCGCTCTTTTCACTTTCCCATCTTTTGGAACTTTCAAGTTAATGTTTCCACTAAATACCGCATTTTTATAAGTATTTCGAGTAAAGCTACAATGGCTATATCCTTCATTATGATCAGAGTCGCAAGTAGCTATCCATTTATCCAATGAATCGTCAGCCTTAAACCTCCATGCTACATCCGTTTCTCCAGGGCGATAGATAAGTAAAGGGTCAGCTGCATAATAATAAATCAAAGTTATTTAAAAAAACTGACATCATTACTCGCTCACTTGCCTTCTATTTTGTCTTTAATTTCTTGACACCACACTTTGACTTCTTTTTTCAATTCCGCAAGCCCAATTCTCATTCTTTCTTTCAGTGGTGGAAGGGGTTGAGTCGGTTTATAACCACCCTTATCATCTCGTTCCCAAAAAGTACATAACTTATCGGTGGTACTTATAGTTCTGGTTCCTAGTTTATTCACTATTGCAGATGAAGAAATAATACTTCGTAGTAGTGTATTCATTCTCACGACTTGTCACGAATTAAATTCAAGATTGTATTGTAATATGTTATAGAGTTTCATTAGAGGCCTTTAAAAACTTTTAAATTTAATCCCGAGTATTTTGACTATTTTGGGAACATTTTGTAATCAAAGGGGTAGATAATGAGGTTAAGTCTAATCCCAATCCCCCTTAATATTTTTCTATGGTCTCCAGATGTTTGACATTTATGACATAAACGGTAGTGTTTAAAGATACAATGCAACGGTAAAAAGTACTGCTAAATCCGTATGCACGAATCTCAACGTTCCCATTGGGCGCATCAGAAGAGCACATCGAATAGTAATCGATGACAAATCGTAAAACGCGCTGAAATTGTGCGATGAATAATCGAAAATTTTTTCTATCGCGTCAAAAATACGATTAGTGATTTGTTTACCCACCAGATTTAATTCTCTCTTTTGCTAATATTCACAAAATGTTATATTTTATGAGTCATCTCAGAATTAAAATGATCCTAGAGTCAATGCAATAACATATTAAACATTTCTAAAGAAATAGAGCTGCTTACGAATCAGAATAAAGTGAACTTATAATAGGGCATTGTGGATACTAAGAAAATTGAAGAAACTTCCACCTTTTAACAAGACGGTGCGAAGACCGGGTTACAAGCCTTCAGAGTTACCAGCGTCTTCAGACTGCGGTCTGGTTTGATCTTTTCTGGTGACCTTCGGCGACTGGCCGAATGTCGGCAATAATTAAGTTGTTTCGTATGGGCCTCCGCTCGCTCTACGGGGGCTCAAGGAAAGGAAACCAACCAAACCTAACCCCGGGCATACCCAAAATCAAGAAAAAAAAATTCTTGCAAACATATCCTAAAAAAGAATTAAAAACATGGCTTGGCACTGACGGGATCGAACCAGCAACCTTTGCATCACAAACACTATCTAACCACTGACCTATCAGACGGCTACAAAGGATCCAGTGTACCAGACACACAGCATTCATCTACTGAGCTATAAGATCAGTTGTAAGCTATTCGCTGGACCAAAAGATATGGTGTTTGTCCAAAATCCGTAATCACAAGTTACGAGGCCTGTTCATTTGGTCTGCTCTCACTACTCTAAGCGGCTTGGAGCAGGTGATCGATGTGCATTTGGCTCGAGCAGCTGATATTTTTATGTTCGCTTGGGATGGAGCAATGTGTTCGTCATCAGTTAGATCATCCTCTACTTGCACCTAGTCTGGAGGTGGAGCAGTTAGAGCAAAAGCAGAAAGATGACAGATAATCGACAAAAACCCCGGAATATAAAATAGTAATATAACCCCACTTTATGCATTTATGGCATTTCGTGTTCTGCTCCAAGCCGATTTCTTTGATTTTCCGAGCAGGTTGAGCTTGAGAAAAGCCAACTGAACAGGCCTACGGATTTTGGTGTTTGTCAACAATGCAATGTAATGCGCGCGCAACTCTGAAGGCCAGTGACCGGGGTCTGGGAAACGTCTACTAACCTTTTAATAGAAAATTATACATCCGTTAAACGAGACTGTTGAGATCACCATTCCAGCCACCAGTTCTATGGTCATATTAGGTTAAGTGCGTGAGTGCGTCATGTTTTTGTAAATTGTAAATAAAATAAGTGTAAATGGGCAATTTAATTTATTAATCTGTATTTGAAATTGTGGTAATATGTGGTCATTTTTCTCGCGAGATCCTTCTAAAGACTTTAATTTTGAAATTGGTGAAGTTGTTCCAGGTTTTGAAAATCGAAGTGTATGGACACTTCATAAGGGAAAGAAAAAGGTAATAGCCTTAATTTATTGAGCATATTAAAATTTCATAATGGAAAATGATTTGTAGGGCACTAACGAAGAAGTGTCTGTCTTTGTATATGGTCTTAAAAGCGGTTCTGAGTCGCAGCTGGAAATTGCCAAAGCAGCTATCAAAAGATTGAAGACACTTCGCCATCCTAGTATTCTTACATATCTTGATAGTTTAGAGTCAGAAAAGGTTTTATATCTAGTCACAGAATATGTAGAACCATTAGGTACGCATTTAGATAAACTCCAACTTGAAGAGCCTCGTAAGGATTTATATGTAGCTTGGGGAGTATTCCAGATTACTGTAAGTATCTATTTTACTTAGTTTTATTTATTTATAGCATCTACAGCAAATATATCAATTACAGATACCATACTTACTAGCTATCAGAATATACATAGTATACAAATGCACATAATGAGCCAGATCTATCTAGCAAGTCTGGGCCTGAGTCGCAAATAATTTTCGATAAATAACATCCACAAACTTACTCATACTAATACTGTCCACATCCAAATCATCGGCATACACATTGAAATAATAACACATTCTATAAATTGAAGAATTTTTATAAAGAATTATTCTTGGAAAGTCCAAAGAGGTCTTGTATTGCCAACATCTAGTGAGAATGGTAATTGACAAATAATATCAGGACAGTCTACTTGATTCTTCAAAACTTTAATAAGATAAATCAGACATGACTTTATCGCCTATTTTCCAGTGATAGTATGTTGAATAGATTTAGCAAATTAAAGTGGTTGTAATCCTGTTTAGGGTAGTAACCATATTTTTTAAACAACAAACTTTCAAAATTTTATGCTTCACTCGCTCAACACTCCGACTTCAAACATCATATTCTGGAGACCATATTAAGCTTCCGTACTCCTTTGAGCAACACAAGACTGTCAAATCGCCTTAGGCAAAAGTCAACACCGAAATGTTTAGTAGATCTGACGATGAAACCTGTGAGCCTCATTAATTTTGGTTGTGATATGCTCTGTAAAAGTCAAAAAGCTATCAAATGTAATTCCCAAATCTTTTTGTGAGGAAACTTGTTGAGCCAAATCATTGATATTACCTATATTCATTTCTCACTATGTTTTATATTAAGGGTAAAAGACATTGTTGTGCATTTTTTAGTATTAAAGTTAAGATCATTTGCCACATACCAGTCCACAACATTATTCAGATCCTCCTGCAAACAGACATAATCATCCCTTGTCCCAATCTCCACAAACAGCTTGAAGTTATCAGCAAACAACAATGCATTTGAATGCTTCACAACCCGACATATATCATTAACTGCTACTAAAAACAGCAGAGGACCCAGATTTGACCCCTGACACGTTTTTATATGTATTTGACTTTACCCCTTTTATCTCCACATACTGCTTTTTGTCTGTCAAGTATGAAGCTATTAAGTTTACCAAATTTTCCATTACGTCCATTCTGTATAGTGAATCAATTATGATACCATGCTTAACCTTATCAAACGCCTTTTCCATATCAGTATAGGTTACATCAAATTGTGTTTTATTGTTAAAATAATTATGAATAAATTGTAAGGAAGTTAGTAAATTACAAAGAGTAAATTTATTTGGTAAAAATCCATGTTGGTATTGAGAAATATTATGTTTTACTTCCTTATAATTAGTTATTAAGGACACTGGATCATTAATTTTTTACACATAGTTAATTCTAATAAAAAACAAAATACCTATCACCTATGTGTTCTATAAACCTTTAAACTATTCATTAGAAGTATTTATTATTATTATTATATTTTTCCAGATTAACACAAACTAGTCAGAAAATTAATTGCATATTTATAATAAGGGAAAATTACTTAATACAATTTAAGATATGATTCATTCAGGTATAATATATTTAGCAAATGATGAGATATTCTAAATGCTTCTGTAACTACTGTTATTTTTCAGAGAGCGTTATCGTTTTTAAATAATGATGGATGTTTGAGGCATAATAATGTTAATATTTGGTCAGTGTTTGTCAACAACTCTGGAGAATGGAAGCTCGGAGGGGTGGAATATGTTTCTAATGCACAAGAGATGAATATATCAATCTATAAAGTCACCACTTCCTTAGAGGTTTATGATCCTCCAGAAAAAAATGATCCAAGTAAACATCGTTCCATCACAAAATGGTAATATTTGTTACACCTTTTTGGAATTCTAAATTTTTTATATTAATTTTTAGCTCGTCTGATATGTGGGGCCTTGGATGCCTTATTTGGGAAGTTTTCCATGGACCACTTTTTCAGCAAAGTTCCCTAAGAAGTTCAGAAAAGGTTTGCATTAATATGAAATTAAATGTAATGGAGTTGTATTTCTTTATTATTCTAGCTTCCTAGGCAGCTAACAAATTTATACTCTGAACTCATAGGATCTAATCCACAGTCTAGACCTAATCCTGCTGATATTATTACCAGATGTAGAAAATTAGGTGGATATTTTAAAAATGATCTAGTGGATACATTATTGTTCTTGGAAGAAATTCAAATAAAGGATAAAAATGAAAAGAATAGATTCTTTTCAAATTTAACTCCCCATTTAGATAACTTCCCTGATAATATTTGCAAACACAAAATATTGCCTCAGCTTATAACTGCTTTTGAGTATGGAGATGCAGGATCTGCAGTTTTAGCACCAATGTTTAAGGTATCTACCCATTATTTACAATTTTCTAAAATTTGCTTAAGTGGTTATATTGTAATGCATTTATACTTTTATAGAAAATTCGAAATTAGTATTGTATTAATTAGTAATACTGGTTTTAATCTACAATTTCGACTATTGCAGAAAATAATTGTTTATAAGTTTGGGAACATTCATAACTTTTTTATTTGTTTTGTTATGTATTAATCTCTGATTATATTATTATATTTTCAGTTATACATATTATTATTATAGAGTGAATATCTGACATATATA
>MU182193.1:22324-45403 GCA_016904865.1 Pissodes strobi
ATATATTTTTAGCTCGGAAGACTTCTAGATGAGACAGAATATCAAAAGAAAATAGTTCCTTGTGTAGTAAAATTATTTGGAAGCAATGATAGAGCCACTAGGTCTCGTCTATTACAACAACTTGAACATTTCATAGGCCATTTACAAGCGAGCACTGTTAATGACCAGATATTTCCCCAAATTGCTCATGGATTTATGGACACTAATCCAACTATTCGTGAACAGACTGTCAAAGTAAGTGTAGCTATATTACCATGAGAAAAAGCAGAGCAACAATCAATTCAATGACAGAGTAGTATAATCTAGTTATGTGTAATGCATTTTTAACTCGTAACAAAATATCAAGAAAATGCTTTTGACAAGCATTTTGGAAATGCATGTCCTGTAGCAATATTTTACATACTATGTAGACAAATTTAGGATTATAAGTTTTATCGCCCCTTCATTCCTATATTAATAGTTAACATTCCAAGCACGTTTTTCTAATACCACTTAAACATTTTATGAATAGGTATTTACCTCTTAAGTTATATAGTCTTAATCAATAAAACACACGTCTAAATATTAAGGATCAAATCATGGCAACTTATGATGTTATAAGTAATAAGAAAATGAACTTACTGGCAAATTGCTCAATTTCACTCCACACTCCTGTATCACACTATCTATCTAATACTACTATCTGTATTAGTATAATTTACTTAACTTACCATGTTTGAGGGTATTGTTTATAATTGAAATATATGCTGACCTTAAAAGCTTAAGGTATATAATATACTTATTTGATTTAATAGTGCATTGTGAGTCGTTATATTCACGCTTGAGAAATGAGGTTTGTATCTCACATTAACTGTAGGTTCCGCCTAGCAAATATTGAACAATTATTAATGGCAGTATATATATGGCTAGTCAGAAGGTGATATTAAGCTGTCTGTAATTTGACCTCTTCATATCTGCTACTGCTTGGTTGTTGTCACTTACGTCGACGTGTTTTCAGTCTGTGATACACCTAGCGCCTAGGTTAAGCTACAACAATATGAATGTCGAGGTTCTGCGACATTTCGCCCGTCTCCAAGCAAAAGATGATCAAGGTGGGATTAGAACTAATACAACGGTGTGTTTGGGGAAAATTGCGCAACATCTCCATCCGCAAATTAGACAGAAAGTTCTGATATCTGCTTTTATTAGAGCTATGAGGGATCCCTTCCCTCCTGCTAGAAACGCTGGTAAGTACAAACTTGTTTAGTGTGTCGGTGTACAATAACTCATTAGCAGCTAAATTTGAGAATAACTTGAAACATAACAGTTATTGGGAAAATTAAAGAACAAATTCGCTTTATATACAGAATTAAATGTACGTTTTTCCAATTCATTCATTTATGGGTGCTATTAAATGATGGCTGGGTCCTTTAAATTTCATTCTTTTTGGGTTGCAAAATTAAGCTTTTATTTGATCCACTCACTTTTGTCATTGGTTTCAGTTTTGGTTATTTATAATCGAGTTTGAGTGTGTTTTAGAGATTTACCATGAGCCTATATATCACTTGATTGTTGTGAATCAATCATAAACGCCCTTAAATATTCAAATCGCCCCGTACCCACTGCAGTAAACTCACCTTAGCTTATTCAATTAAATAGTTATTCTTAAAAAATCAGGTTTACATGCATACGACTAATATATAATCGCTCTTTAGGTGTCTTAGCATTAGCTGCAACACAGCAGTATTACCTGCTGGCTGAAGTATCTCAAAGAATTTTACCTGCATTGTGTCATTTAGCATTAGATCCTGAAAAGTCAGTTAGAGATTCTGTCTTTAGGACTATTAAAGGATTTTTAGGAAAACTGGAGAAAGTGTCAGAAGACCCAAGTTTAAGAGAGAGCATGGGTAAGAACATAAATAGTAAATTATAAATATATAAATTGTCCATTATATTATAGCTAATGTAAAGTATCCATAACAGGTCGAAATTCATAAAATTAACAATTTAGCCCTTCTTCAACAAAAGATGTTATGTCAGCCATTTCTTTTGACCATGTCAACTCCTGGAGTTATTAGGAGTGCTTAGACTATTTAGAGGTGACTAAAAGGGCGTTAATATGTCATTTTCAAAGCCGAACCTTTTAATTATGTCCCTCTGGTCAATGTTATCCATATTTTGCAATTTTATATGAAATGGCAGCCCGAATTATAAAATCGCCAGATAGCTAGACAGACAATTCCTGAAAACATTTATTCACAATTTTGATAAATATATTTACATAACATTTTGTTTTTTTCTATTATTTGTTTCTTCTGTGATAATTTTATCTAAAACCATTTTGAACTTGAATAATGTATATTTTTGTGGGCTTTGATATGTATGTCCACAATAAAGTAGTTTGGGTTAGTAGGTAAATTTTGGTCGCTCATTTCTATTAGACATGTGTTTTAGGTAGAAACCCAATTTAATATCGTTTTATGTGATAAAATAGTAATAGGGAAATATGCTTTATAAGAGCATTATTGACATAAAATTTTGTATTTTAGAAGCTGATGTGAATACAGCTACTCCTAGTCTCAGCAACGCAGCAGCAACATGGGCTGGATGGGCAGTAACTGCAGTTACCGCCAAGTTTTATAGAAGTCAATCTGACACTGTAAAGTCTATGAACACTTTTGCGAATAAGATGCTAAATAAACCTGGATCTTTAGGTTTGTGTAATTTTTGTATTTAGTTTTGTTTCATAATGGATGATTTTTTGATACGTCACATATTAGGTGATGAATTATTTTTGCAATATTCCCATAGTTTTGATCATATAAATAAATCTCAATTTATTCGCCTTAATATAATTAATAATTTAAAGTTACATATATTTTTCTCTTTTATTTTTATCATTATTTATTCTTTTATAGAACAACCTTCAAGCAGTAGCATATCAACAACTACATCGAGCGTTACCTCAATGACCTCACTAGAACACGAAGAAGGTAGCAGAGGCAATGAGTCCGTTTCGGATTATGATTATGACCACTGGGGTGATAATGATAATTGGGGCGATATGGAAGTATGTTTAGATTGAATGGTTCTGATAATAGTTTTATGAACGCTTTTTTTAATTTGATCGTTGGATCTGGCTATTTTTTCGTCAATGACGAACAACCTCAGACGTCTCTAACGAGAGTGTGTCATTTGATCTACCCTAGAATAAGTACAATTATCAATTAGCTCAGGTAAGTCTGACAATAAGAGTTATTTTTCGTATTTATTTAGACTGGAGGTCAAATGGCAAGTAGCAGTGGAAGCGGAGGCATTACAGGAACTCAAAGCGATCCGACAAGTCCACCTTCTGGATCCGCAGGAGTAAAAGTTATTGATGGCTGGGATAATGAAGAGTGGGGCAGTTTAGAAGAAGAACCGGTAAAAATATTAGAAATGTTATTTTTATACATCTTTATTGGCCATGTCATAGTCATAAGCAAAAATAACAGACATATTTATTTCCTATATTAATACACTTGAGCACACCAACGTAAGTGCTACTTTTAGATGAGAGTTAGCTGACAGTCCATATACAATATATTAGAAATGATATAACTCAGTTATACAAAAGCACTTCTCTAAATTCCCTTACAATACATATATACTACACACTTACTTCCAGAATGTGGGATGAGTTCATACTGAAATTAGGGCCCTCAGTCAGACGATCCATTTGTGTTTGTATGACATCATAATTTTCGTCGATACCTGGCTCACCTTCTATAACAGTGATTCCGAATTGTGCTTTCAAGATTTTCATGTCCTTTGATGTGATCATAAGCTTAGAGGAGGTGTATTGATTGTCGTGCTCTAAAAATTAAAATCTAAATGAATTCGCGTAAGTTCATAAACTGTGGAACCCGTAATCTGTTCGGAACGGTATATGTGTCCAACAATCCCATCATGTACGAGGAACATTGCGGAATTGTTTTGGAGGTGGCTGATCAATTTCCAGAAAGTAACTGTATAATTTGTGGTGCCAATGTTCTCGTTTTGGAGACGGTCTGGGTGTTGGCGCCTATTTTCCTCGCCGGCCAATACTGTGTGATTCATTACAACAAGTATTCTAATTTGAATCGTCAGTTTTTAAATATGATATTTGGTAATGGTATCTTTTGCTAATAACTTCTTACTGGGTACAACACGACACCATTCAGCCTATGGTATTTCTGTACCATGCCATTTTATAAACTTTAATTTTCTTGTTATAAATGACTACACGTAAATTCTTTTTCAGAAAAGATATTAATACATTGTTGAAATCTTTTATAATTTTATATACGATGTACTTGGCTAATTTGTGCCAGTGAAACGGTGCATGTCAAGTAATTACCCAGTTTGGTTTTCAAAAGCTTCGCGATTTGGTTGTTAAAAAATGCTTATCGTCATTTTAAAGACAATGATTCCAACCAGAATGATAGAGTATTTTCTACTCTGCAGGAAAGCTTCAGGCCGCTTGCTATATGAACTATCTGGATAATATTGAACAAAAAATACCTACTAATCGTAGGCTTTTCTGCAGACATGTTAATAATTTGTTTGCAAAGTATTTTTCAACCGCTTATACCAGTGAAAATATTCAAACATTTCGATTCTATTTATAACACTGAGTGATGTTTTTGATGGTATTATCAAGTTAGAAATGTCTAATTTCCTGGCCTAGGTCATCGTCATAGTCATATATATTTCATGCCAGTACACATAGTATTTACACACGTCGAACAGTTACAATTCAAAAATCCTAATGTACTACAAATATGTAAAATCAATTAAAACCATTACATAACATAAGGAATTTAAAATGACATGTCAAACAATAAAACTATTTAAAATAACATATTATTAAATTACGCTTAACATATTAACATACAACTCACAGGCCCCAACCGCAAAATCTAAGCAAACTCAAAATTTAAGAATTCTTCACTAGAATAAAAGGCGTTGGTTACTAAAATGTGCTTTATTTTATTCTTAAATAACAAAACTGGCAACCTCATGCAGTAAGGAGGCAGCCTGTTAAAAAACTTTACAGCCAAGAAACCCGGCCCACTCCGGCACCTCATCAAGCGCTGGAAGGCAGGGACTATTTTGTTCTTGTTTCTGGTGTAGTTGTGAATGTGTCCAGGGGTTCTAAATTGATGTATGTCCCTTCGAATCCATAGAAGGCTCTCAAGAATAAAATAGTATATTTCATTACCAGTCCGGAAACTAGGCTTTTCCGGTGCGCGCACGACAGTTTCTGGTGTGAGGCGTAGCCGAACACCGGAAGTCGTGCAAGCACAGGAAAAGCTGTTTCTGGACGTGTAATGAACGATATTTTTCATAATACCTCTCTGAAATCAAGACATAAACATAAAATTATTATAATTTTACGTATCCAAAATCATGTCATAATACATTTTGTATTCAAATGAAAGCAAACGTCAAACTTGCAAGACAAGCAAGACAGTTATTTATGAAGTATTTGTGACAAGTAATGTCAGAATAAATGAAATAATTTTACTTAAAATTAGACTATTAACGCTAAAATGTACTAGATTAATCTTGTGGACTGCATCGCTGTATAATTTTAACCCAATTTATTATACTTTATGCTTATTCTGTGACTAAATAACTGCAAATTTAGCACTTAAAATCAGGGAGCGGGAAAACTTTTCCCGCTCCCTAATTAGGGACCGGGAAATTTTTTCCCGTGCCCGGACCGACAAGACTTATTTTCTTTGCTCTACAGAGACGTCGAAAATGATAGTTTTCAGAGAGGTATTATGAAAATTGAATTCCTGTCCCTCCTGCACCCAACCTGACAGGAAGTAAAGAGGTCATTTTCCTCAAAGAATCTCACTATTTGATTTGCAATGCATTTTTCCAATAATTTGAAATTATGGGCAACAGAGAAATTGATCTATAACTCTAAGCAAAGACAATCATACTACGAATAGACAATCCATCCTTATGGGCGCACGTGAAGCCGCTTGGATACATCAATGCGCTCAAAATATTTTACTTCGCGACGGCAACCCTCGGACGAATCGTGCAATTCAGGCGCCACGTTGCCAGTATTACTTTACTTATATTGCGAGGTGCGACAGGATTAGGCGACGGCACGCTCCGTTTTGTTGTCGAGCCGGGAACACGAGGGCACGCTGGCAACACCGCTCATCGGTCAACTCGCTTGCAGTTGGGATCCTTTTCGGGGGCGTTTTATTTTACATTGGATGGAATGTCTATTCGTAGTATGATTGTCTTTGCTCTGAGGTTGGTCAGGATCTCCCTTCTTATATATGGGAATCACCTGAGCGATCTTAAGTATGTGAGGAAAAACATTACTTTTGAGGCAACGATTTATTAGCTTAGTAAGGGGAGCCACAATAACATTCCTTACGGATTTGATCAACCTAACGTTTAGACCAAACATATCACGGCTTTCTTTGTTTTTTTAAGTTATCTATTATATCTCTAATCTCTATATAAGAGGCAGAAGAAAAGGAGAACCTATGCTTTGTTAAGTTTAGGCAGTCCAATATCTCAACTGTATCATTTTGAGAAATAGGTATTTTGTCTTCGACTGATATATTTGGAATGCTGTTGTTTTTTGATTTATGTACTGAACCCGTATTATTTTGTATTATATGCCACACAGCTTTTGAAGGATTTTGGGCTGCAGTTACAAACTCATCATTAGCTTTTATTTTGGCTTCTCTTATAGCTCTTTTATATTCTTTTTTAAAATCTTTAAATTGCTGTTGAAATTCTAAGGTAGCATACTGTCGTGAGGCGTCACTCAAGAATTGCAAATGTTTACGCATTAATTTCAGGTTATTAGTGAGCCAATTGTTGTTTTGATCAGATCTTACTTTAAAGTTTCTTTCGGGAAACGATCGAACAAATTCCTCTTCCAAGTTTGCCAAAAACTTTGAGTTATCGATCTCCATACACCCATCAGAAGCAAACCCCCACTCACACGAGAAGACCAGATCAAAGAACTCCATGTCTCTCAGAGTGATCGGCCTGCATATTCTGCTGAGCCGAGTCACCTTACCCTTTCTTACGTCAATAGCCAGTAGCAGCTCCTGCCCCGGATATACCAGGATCTATATTTCCGGATGCAAAGGAATCAGTACTAAAATTAATAAATATATTATCCAAACATGCCTCTAATCTTGTGTTGTCGTTTATTGTTTGTATAAAACCATAGCTCTGTAATACATCGCAGAGGTCAAGGGTCCCTGGCTGGTCCGTGTTAAAATCCACATTAAAATCACCCACCAAAACATTTTTTTTAATGTAATCCTATATTGTTTGCAATTTCCTCCAGCATACTAAGAAATGTATGAAAACTACCTGATGGAGACCTGTATACTGCTACAACATACAAATTAAAATCATTTATATATACTCCACAACATTCAAAACATTCTTCTACACAATAATCAAGAAGGTTATACTCTAATATACTAAAAAGGTTATTTACATAGATGGCCACTCCTCCGCCAGCATGGAGGCCTTGAGTAGTAACTGGCCAGATTAAAGAGGCCCAGCTGTAGACTATCAGCGCTTCATCTGCCCTTAGCCAGTGATCCGATAAGCAGACAATGTTATAGTTCAAACCCTCCAAAAAAGCTTCAAGTGCCTTGTTTCTTATGGACCGAGCATTCACACATGGAACAGTTTAATCTCTCCTGTGTTTACCAGTTGTTCGGTACTGCCATCCCTTTTTGATGTGGGGAGTTGTTCTTCTGTCTTCTTTGGGATGTTACCACTTGGCGCTGAAGATTGAGAACATGGTGAAGCATTACTTCCCTTGGTCATAACTCTTCGCTGAGGTACAGGTTCTCTCATTGAAATGCACTGTCAGTTTGAAGGAGCTTCGATACTTCTCCTTTTTTGTTTTCATCTTTTCACAGCCACTAACTCTCAGGTCTTTTGAATTTAAATACTCCACAACGTTATCAGGAGTTATTTCTGCAGCCAGACCAGTGAGAAAAAAAATACATCCTTTGAACTGCTTTCAGGATGTGGTTTTCATCACGGGACACCTTGAGGGGCTCAGGCCGCGCAGATTTTGTTTTACCTTTTTATAGATTACTTTTTTCCATTCGTCAGATTCTTTACCGTTGGTACCTTCTTCCGGGGGAGGTATTTCCTGGGTTTTTGATCTCCCGCTGTTTCTTCCGTCAAGATTTTCTGTTTTTTTATCGTTGACGTCTATATCAGCATCAAGAACGTCAACATTGTCCTTGTCACTCCGCACGAGTGGCGTCAGCGACGTTGGCCTGCCGCAAATTTTATAAGAAGTTACATTTGTTTGTTATGTAAACATTTGCCTTTTATATTTAATTTATCACTTAATGAGGGTTAACTTCCGGTTTATTGGAAAACTAATTATCTGACTCCTATTTTTAAATCAGGGAACAGGCAAGATACCGGTAATTATCGGGGTATCAGTCATACCTAAATCCGTTTGATAAGCTTGCGTTTGACTTGCTGAGTTAGACATGTAAACAGCTGTCGTAGCAGTTCTTGTTGAGGGCCTTGGAGAGGGGGTGTGTGTCGATAGTATTTACACCAACTTCTTGACGGCCATTGACAGGGTAAATCATAGACTATTATTGAAGAAGTTGAGTGTTCTTGGCTCTGGAGATTCAGTGGTGGGGGTGGTTACGCAGTTTTTTTTTATCTTTACAGACCCAATGGGTGCCCATAAGTAATTTTATTTCGAGATCTGTTCTTTCAGGAGTTCCACAGGGCTCCCATTGTGGTCCATTGTTATTTAGTTATTTATTAATTATATCGGTAATTCTTCACTTCATTCCAACTTTTTACGGGTTGTCGATGATCTGAAACTATTCGGGTGCGTTGAATTTAAGTCTTATGCTCTTGACTTGCAGTGTGATCTTGATAGATTGATTGTTTGATCTCGGCTTAATGGCCTTGACCTTAATGTTAAAAAGCATTTTTCTACCTCTTTTGGCCGATCAGATATTCAAATTCAAAAATACTTTATTAGTCCTTATTAGTTATTTACAAATGTTTAACGACAAAGCATGAGAACATATAAATAAGTTTAAAATACATATAACCAGAAAAAAAACCAAATGTACACTAACAAAAGGTTCATTACCGGAAAATTTTAAGAGTACCTCATAGAGTTAAAATTTTTGAGCCGCAAAATGTGGCCTACAAGAGTCTCTCTCACATATGTTGACAATAAATCGAAGTGCTTTTTTTTCTGGAAAATAAGAGCATATTCAAAAGTCCCTGATTGGAAAATGGGATACCATATCTCAGGTGGGACTCAAAAACCGTAAAATATACACTTCTCGCTAGTCGTAGGCCCAACTCCTCCCTAACAACTCTAATAGCAAAACAGCCGGATGAAAGTTTCTTACTCAAGGTTAAAATATGGTCCTCAAAATTTAGATCACCATCAATTAAAAACTGAAGCATCCGGAAGGTAGCAGCTCCGCCACATCACACTTAAACCCAACAATGTGAGTCTTGCTCAAGTTCAAGCAAATGCGATTAGAGTGAAACCATTCTTTAATAATCCTCAGATCACTCACTATAATTTCCTTAAGTCCCACCAGATTCCTATTCTGCCACAATATTGAGGTGTCGTCAGCAAAAATGGTAAAGAGTCCCGAGATTTTAAGGTAGACAAGATCATTGATAACAGAAACAGGATAGGACCCAAAACAGAGCCTTGCGGAACTCCGCAGTCAACTCCCAAGACAGAAGATCTTTCTCCTGAGCTTACCACAGCCTGAGAACGCCCCTCAAAATAAGATCTAAACCAGGAGTGAGCCACACCCCGGAAGCCGTACCTCTCAAGCTTTGCCAGCAGTATTCTGTGATCCACACAATCAAATGCCTTGGACAGATCACAGAAGACCGCTGCACATGTACCACCCTGATTTAATCCAAAATAAACACTCTCAAGGAAACTGTAATGTAATGGGTCCCTTTCGATGTTTGAAACCCAAATTGCTTCTCAGTTATTAGGCTGAAGGACTGAAGGTAGCTCCAGATTCTTTTCTTTACAAGTTTCTCTATAACTTTAGATAGAGTTGGGGGTCTTCCGAGTCACCACCAAGAAGGACTTCAAGCAAGCAGGAAACACTCCCCTTCACCAAGACTCATTGATACAAGCAGAGAGCGCATCCAGAGCGCTATCAGGCAACTGCGAAAGAACTTCGGCAGAGATTTTATCGTCTACACACGATTTTTTGTTTTTTTTTTTATCTCAGAAATAACTTTCCCAATCTCCTGTCTGTATGTTTCGACAAAGCCAAATGAGCCAATGGTCGATATATTTCCGAGATACGACAACGGGTCAGATTTAGGTGACAAATCCATGTTACAATAAAACTTATTGAGGTGTTCTGAATCAATATTAGGACCATTGTGAGATGGCTTAAAATTACGGAAGCTATTAATTATGGCCCAACTTTCCTTTTGCCTTTTTTTTGCTTTAGAGAGTCTGTTATTATGTGAGAAATTTTGGCAGCCTTTATGGTATTCCTGTAAATGCTACGATATTTATTGAAATAATTTATGACATTCTGGCTGTTAGTGAATTTTTAACAGTTCAGAGAGCGGAGGTTCCTACCTGAAATCCTAAGGCCTCGTGTGAGCCAAGGCTTTTCTTTTTTTTTACTTTTTTCCGAATCAACCGCACCGGAAAAGCCTCATTGAATTACTCACACATTAAGGTGTAAAAACTGGCGATTGGATCTGAAGCCTGATGCAAATTTTGCCAATTCGCACCAAGACATAAATGATTAAACTCAATGAAGTTAGCTGTACTATAAATTCTACCAGGACTACGCGAGGAGACTCGAGCCGCCTCATGATCAGACAATCCCGCATTAACAACGTAATTTGAACATAAATAATCAATTGTGGTCGAGGAACTGTCCGTGACACGAGTCGGTTCGTCAATGTGCATACATAAACCGTAGGCATCAAGCAAATTAGCAAGCATTATAGTATTAACAGAGGATTTATCAACAAAGTTATTGTCAAAATCCCCAGTCAGAATAAGATAGAAGTGAGAATAAATTTAATGTTTTTTGAATGGTGCTGTTGTGGACTCGGTTTGAAAGCTCCTGGATTTTGGCGTGCTCTCTGACAATCAATAATAGGATTATTCAGGATGGTACAAAATATCTTGGTTTTATCTCTAAATGCGGAAGTCACCTTAGTGGTCAGTCCTTTAAACTGATATATTGTTCATAAAAGTGTTGGAATCCCAAATATGAATTTGTGCTTTGGTCACTTTATTACGGTTGTCGAAGCACTTGAGTGTTAATGATACTGATTTTTCAACTGATTTGTAATACTGTAATGAGCAACTAATTATTAATTTTCATTTATTGATTCTCTAACCTGAAATAATTGCAAAAATGACAGAGCATAATCATAAAAATCTGTACACAAACGTTTTTTTAGGGCATACTGTTAACATGTGTATGTAAGCATTTAGCATACATATAAATCAAAATTTGCATCGTATCTCATTCTATTATTTTCAAGACTTAAAATACTTACACCAGCTGCAGACGGCTACAATTAAAAGTGATATTATAATGTACTTCCAATGAATAATAGGAACTGTAAGAAATTGGCAAGATTAAAACAACTTTGTTTTTGAGAAAACAACGGTTTTGAGAAAACAACGGTGTACGATAATCAACAGTTTGAGTTATTCAATGCCATTTTATATACTACATACATTACTATTGTTGATATATTCTATTTAATAAACTATTTAACAGTAAGAAAGTAAATAACTTAGGTTAGACAGATTAATAAGTAATCAAATTTATCTTTGTTTGCTTAAGGAGGCGGAGGCAGAACTAACCTCTCCATCCGATGCCTGGAGTCCTGATACAATCCCTATAATTCCGCCAAAGACAGATAACGGCAAAAGTATTCTATCAAACCGTAAACCCCAGACTGCGTGGGATGATACCGAATTTGAGCCAATCGATGAGAATTCTAGTATTGGTGAGTGTGTTCACATGTTTTGTAATTTGTTTCAGGTCCTGCCTAATAATTGGGCTTTATGCCTGTTGGGTAGGTTTTTTGTTAATAAATAAATAATAATAAATAAATAATTAATAGATTGTTTCTCACTTAATAAAAGTATATTGTTATGTCGCTCTTCAGATCCCTCTTTGTCTTGTTTGTATGTTTGTTGTTTGTTGTTTATTTATTCACGAAACAAGTCATTTACAAAGCTACCCTATAAGCTAAGTAAGTTTTTATAAATAAATACAGGACATTGCACAGGAGTACACTATTTGACTAACATTGGCAATAATAATATAGTGTCAAAAGTTACAGCGATTATAAAACCTCCAAACACAAGTACAAGACGTAACACTTAAAATGGGGTTAAAATTTATTCAACAAATATTTCAGACTATTATAGCTGATCGAGAATAAATCTATATTGTCTGGCAGCTTGTTTGCAGCTCTGGCCATTCTACTAAGAGAGGTGAAATAGCTGTAATTAGTGCTATGAAAAAGGTCATTATGACGCAGTCTTCTTGTTGCTTTCAGCCCAAAAGATAATATCAATTCAGCAGAGTCAATTTTCCCATTTAAAATTCGGTGTATAAGGCATACATCGTAGTTTTCTCTTCTTTTACTTAGTGAATTAAGGTTCAATAGTCTTTGTAAATCTATATAATTAATTTCATTCTTTGGAATATTCATTTTAAATGCTGTCAAGTGCTTTTCATATATTAAAAGATTTGTCAGCGTAGAGCGCCCTTTTGTGAAACCATGTTGGTGAATAGAAATAATATTTTTGAATTGAGTAATTTTGTCAGCTATAATGCACTCAAATACTTTAGATGGGATAGAAATTTTGGATATTGCTCTGTAGTTTTCCACATTAGACCTATCACCATTTTTAAAAATAGGGGTTATATGACTGGATTTCCATTTGGTGGGAAATACACCTTGATTTAGATAAAAGTTATAAATCTTAGAAAGTATTGGTGTAAGTATACAGATAGTTTTTTCCCAAAAGCAGACAGGTATCTCATCTGGCCCCGTTCCTAAATTAATTTTTTAATTTTAAAATGTTCTCATACACTTCAGTCTGAGTTATACACAGATTCCCTAAATTAGTTGACATGTCATAAGAGTACCCACCAACTGCTGGTCCACTTTTTGTGTAGGCTGTGGAAAAATAGTCCATAAATAGTTCAGTGGTCTCATTTAAATTTTTAGAGACCTTATTTTGAAAGTGCATCTCCGAGGGGTACTCCAAGTTGCACTTCTTAGAGTTTACGAACTTCCAATACTCGTTTCTATTGGCGAGTGTATTCTCCAAATGGGCAACATACTCGAAGTATGATGTTTCTGAGTATTTTTTGCATTCTCTCCTCAAATGCGAGAAATGTTGATAATCAATGACAGACAAAGTTTCTTTAAACCTCTTGTGCAGCTTTTTTTTTAAATCAAAGTTTTTAAATGGTTATTCATCCATTTGGGGAATTTTTGTGTTTTAGAAATACACTTAGGTACAAAGATTTCAATTGCTTGATAAAGAATGTCATAAAAAGTCTCCAAAATGAGATCCATGTCAGTGAAGTTGAAAAGTTCATCCCAGTTTACAAAAGACAAATATAGATTCATCTCATGATAGTCAACTCTCCTAAAGTTATAAAAAGAATAACTACAGTCAACAAAATCGCAGAAATTACCCTCAGGAATTTCGACAGTTAGAGCAGGATGTGGCCTGTCAAGTTTCAACAGTGGAGAATCAGAAAGTAAAACTCTTGTATTAATGTGATTTGAAAAAATTAATTAATTATATATTAGAAAAACTGTTCAATTGGAAATAGTTATGGAAAGCCATACAGGCCGCCAGGCATATGAGCCTCTTCCGATATGGTTTTACTTTCTGATCTGATATCATTACCGTTATTTGGGAGTCAATTCTCGTGTGCAGTTCTTGTGCGCACCCAATGATTGTTTTAGTTCCATCTGTATATAAAACCCAATTGACCTATTACAGGTAATCAAAAATTAGAAGATGCTAAGAAAAAACGAGAAGAAAAGAAGTTAATGCGTCAGAAAGAACTTGAGGCGAGGAGGGCAAGTCGTACTACAGGCGGGCCTATGAAATTGGGTGCCAAAAAGGTATAAAGGAATAAAGTGTGTGTATAGGTAATAATATTAAATTTACTTAAAATGACAACCGATATTTCGAATAATTATGAAATGTCTGACCTAAGCACAGTTTCTACCACAGGGAAGATTCTGTGATTTAGGTTATCATAAGGTTTTTCTATTTTTGATCTCTTGAATAGCACCATTTTAAGCCATATGATATACATACATTAGATCCTATAATGCTCTGTGCATACCACCAAGATTTTGTCTTCAATAATTGATCACAAAATCAATTATAAAAAAATAGAAGGGTATAAGAATTATTAGTCGAGACAGATGAGCTTGGTTACTACTAGCAATTATTGACCTGCTTGAATAAAAAGATAATTTGATGAAATTTGAATCACATAATGACCCATAATTTGTATTTCTGATTTTATTGAAATGTATTTCTCACTAATATTTTTTAATCTTATAAATAAACAGATATTATATTTTAAGGAAAGTGTGACTTAATCTATTAAAAATATTTTAGTTATTATTTTGTTTGTGTAAATTCGTTTATAACGTATTTTTGATGCACCAATGCCGATAGCTCATATTCCATCTACCATGGTCACTATGTACTTTGAACTCCGATTAGTAACTTTAATCGCTCGTTAAATTTATCAGTGTTTTGAATGGTGTCAATCTTAATATGGCACTAATAAGATGTCGGATATTCCAAGCTCTGATCAATCTACCAGTGACTAAAGTTTAAAGTAGGGGCACTAAGTGTTAGTAGTTTAGTTCGAGTACAAATTATTTCTAGTTTTTTGCTTCACAACAAATCTAATATTAATAATTTTTGGTACTGTATATTGTTCTCCTTGTGGACTGATATGCTTTTTATATTGTCCGTTAATTTCTAATGGTTGAAATAGATATTAGATGCTTTATTAGCATCAGTATTATTATAACAATTTACACACGTCAAAGCAGTAATCAAATTTAAAATTATTATTTACTGACATTGTAGTTAAAACGATTATTAACTAATAAAAGTTACAAATACGACCATAAATAAAAAGTTTTGGAGATGAGACCTTTTAACAGTCCTTTTGAATTGCTGTAGCGGGAGATCCCTGATCAGTTTTGTAAGCGTGATGTAAGCAGGCGCGTAGGCAGGATGGCTCAAAGAAAAAATATACAAAAATTAAAATACCTAAAATTAAAAAAATATATTGCTACCTTGGGACTGCGACTGTTAAAGCGTATTTCAAGACGATACGACACGACCTCCGAGTCATGACTCCATGCTTTTCATACGTGCTGGCTGGCCTGGGATTACGTTTTTCCGGGAATTACAGAGAAGTGACTTTCAGCAAGCTCAGTTGTACAGGGTGTCCCATTTTCGATGATATTACGGGGTATCTCACTTACGAGTAAAGATAGAGTTGCGGTTTCCGCAATACTGTGCTACTTTTTTGTGAAAAGAACGATGGTATAAACAAAATTTTCATAGCCCGCTTCGATTCTGAGATACAGGGCGAAATTGAAAATATTGCATTTTGGGACCCCCCTCGTATCTCCGTTATCCTTTAACATATCGCAAAGCTAAAAAATTGCTCTTATACAGTTTTTGACGTAGAATCCAGTGGCGTGATCAGATTTTTGCTGTGAGCTGTCAATTTTTAGCTATAAATCAAATTTATGTTATTTTAAATGGAACACCCTGTATATTTTTCTTTCGTTTGATTGGAAATATTATAAGCTTTATAAAAATATATAATACATTATATGTATTTTAAATATTAAGCCTAAAATTCATAATTTCACAAAATTTGTCTCGATACGACACTCTTGTATTTTTTTTTAATGTAACACCCTGTATATTTTTCTTTCATTTAAATGGAAATTTTATAAGCTTTATAAAAATATATAATACATGATATGTATTTTAAATAATAAGCCTAAAATCCATAATTTCACAAAATGTGTCTCTATATGACACTCTTGATGAGTATAGTATAAGCATTGTCTTTTAAACAACGGTATAAGTATTAGCAGGCAGAGACTATTAAGAACAATGGACAATGGAATGGTAATTTTTTATTGGCAAGACCTTTCAGTGGCAAATTTTATATTTTCTGTGTAATATTGTATTTTTTACGATGGCTCAAAATGAAAATTATCAAAGTTTTGAAAAATATGACATGTTAGTCTGCTTTATACAGAGCAATGAAAACTTTCGTGAAGCTTCTCAGCTATATTCCAATAAGTTTGTTTGAATATTTATTTACCTTTTGACTTATTTGGGTTTATTTTTTTAAGTATCATTTTAATTTATAGATATCCTGAAAGAAGGCATCCTGATCTTTGAATGATTTCCGGAATAAAAAAAAAAATGGTAGAACAAGGAACGTTGCCTCCGCCCTTACCCCGATTTTCCTTATTATACGTTTTTGGTAGGGATAAATGTTCCATGTTTTCTTTATTCCTGAAAACATTAAATGACCAGGTTGTCTTCTTTCAGAATATCCATAAATTAAAATGATACTTAAATAAAAAATAAACCCAAATAAGTCAAAAGGTAAATAAATATTCAAACAAACATATTGAATAATAGTTGAGAAACTTCACGGGAGTTTTCATTGCTCTGTATAAAGCAGACTAACATGTCATATTTTTCAAAATATTCATAATTTTCGTTTTCAATAATCGTAAAAAATACTATTACACAGAAAATATAAATTTTGCCATTGACAGGTCGTGTCAATAAAAAAATGATCATTCCATTGCTCTGATAATCTCTCCCTACTAATACTTATAACGTTGTTTAAAAGATAATGCTTATACTATACCTACTCATCAAGAGTGTGATATAGAGATACATTTTGTGAAATTATAAATTTTAGGCTTATTATTTAAAATACATATCATGTATTATATATTTTTAAAAAGCTTATAAAATTTCCATTCAAACGAAAGAAAAATATACAGGGTGTTCCATTTAAAAAAACATAAGTTTGATTTATAGCTTAAAATTGACAGCTCACAGCAAAAATCTGACTACGCCACTGGATTCTACGTAAAAAAGTATATAAGAGCAAGTTTTTAGCTTTGCGATATGTTAAAGGATAACGGAGATACGAGGGGGGTCCCAAAATGCAATATTTTCAATTTCGCCCTGTATCTCAGAAACGAAGCAGGCTATGAAAATTTTGTTTATACCATCGTTCTTCTCACAAAAAAGTAGCACAGTATTGCGGAAACCGCAACTCTCTATCTTTACTAGTAAGTGAGATACCCCGTAATATCATCGAAAATGGGACACCCTGTACAAGGTCGGTTGTTCGGTCCGTCTTGGCCCTTTGCCCGTTACTGTCACAAATTTTTCAGGCGGGCCCCATAAATTGGTTACAAGAGGCCTCACGACTTTTTATTTTTTAACGAGTTATCGACTTTTGCGTGGAAAATAATAATAATAATAATAATAAATGCTTTATTTGCTTAAGTACATATTATGTTTAGCATCGTCAAAAATTTACTGTATGTATGCGAATATAAAGACAAAGAAACAATGACATATTGCGATGTTAAAACCCTAAATCACAAGCTAGAAACTCCTCAATAGTGTAAGGACAGATCTCCACGATCAGTTGCTTTATTCTTTGTTTAAATTTACATGCTTGTAGGCATTTTATATCTGCTGGCAAGAAATTGAAAAGCTTTATGGCGATATTGATATAACTTTTATGTGTTAGTGAGAGCCTATGTTGTGGTAAAAGCAAATTTTCTCCATACCTTGTACTGTAGTTGTGTTGGCTATTAACTGCAGTAAATTCCAGTGCATATTTTTTGACATATTCCAGGCACTGACAGATAAAAAGCCCTGGCATAGTTAGAATTTTATACTGCTTAAAGAGTGGCCGGCAGCTGTCATAGCTCTTTTTTTCCCAAAAATTCTCACATCGGTTTTTTGTATTTTAAAAATTTGATGCCAGTCTGTTGAATTTCCCCAAAATAGGAGACAGTAACATATCTTAAATCTTTGATTGAAATAAGCCCATGTATGCCATCCTGGACACCTCAAACGGAGCCAGTTCCGTGATCCTACGCAGAAAATATAGTGTAGATGACAATTTGTTTGCCAAATGTGTGATATGGTTTTTCCAAGTTAATTTATTATCTAAATATACAGCGAGAAACTAAACATGTTTCTGATCATTTTGCTCTTTAAGAGAGAAAATAACTGTGTCCGCCTTGTCGAGATTAAGTAAGAGATTGTTATTTGCAAACCAACTATGTAAATTTTGAATAGTAGTTTGTGCTTTTATTTGAAGTTGTGCCGCGTTTGGGTGACGATGAAGGAGGGTAGTATCATCCGCATATTGCACTGTCACTACATCTGGAAAATGCATTGGCAGTTCATTTACATAAAGAGTAAACAAGAGAGGACCTAATATTGATCCTTGAGGTACGCCTGCCGTAATAGGCAAGGCGGACACCCCTTCACGATCAACCATCTGAGAGCGGCCATATAGGTAAGATGTAATCAATTCATGGCTTTTCTCCTGAGTCCGTAGTGTTCGATCTTATTAAGGAGGATTTGGTGAGACACACAGTCGAAGGCCTTCGAGAGATCCCAAAATACTGCCGAGACAGACTCTCCTCCCTCAAAAGCCCTGACCACATGTCCCACCAGCTCCCTCAAGGTATCGCTTGTGGATTTATCTTTTCTAAAGCCGAATTGAGTTGCTGAAAGTAATTTGCTTTTTTCTAAGAAATTTATTAGTCTGTTGTTTATACTTATCTCGATAGACTTCGATAATATTGGTACCAAAGAAATCGGACGGAAAGTCTCTGGGTCGTCCACTTCCCCTTTTTTAAATATAGAAATTTACTGGTTTTTAGCTTTTTTTGGAATATTCCACAGAGGAAACATTTATTTATAATGATTGTTAGGGGTAATGCAATGGCTTCACCAAGTTGTTTAAGGATTTTATTGCTTAACCTAAATATATCCAAAGCTGTGCTGTTACTCATGCCCTTTAAGATAGCCCTAATCTCATCGGGACTGACAGGGTCCAGGAATGAAGTAAGGTTATTATGGATTAATTTGGATGTTGGTTCTGAAAGCTGAGCATCACCCTTTTTAAGTTTCTTTGTGACTGTGCTCGACACATTAACAAAAAAGTTATTGAACTCTTCTGAGGTAATGGAGTTCTGATTTTTTCTAATTTTATTTTTAGGAGCATTAATGACCTTCCACATGGCCCTATGTTTGTTTGAACTATTTTGAATTTCATCAGAATAATTTTTTTTTTGCCTTCATTTATTTTATTTTTATACTCTTTTTTAAATATATTTACTAAGCCCGACATATCAATATCAGTACTTTGTCTATTATAGGCAGTTATAAGGTTTAGATTATCCCTGTAATTTTTTAATTCATTATTGAACCATTTCTTATTTTTATTAGTCTTATGTATGGTTCTTTTTTTTTTGGGAAACAACTGTCTATAATTGAAAGAAATCTGTACAAGAAAATGTCAAATGCATCATCAACATCATGGGCATTTAGGAGTAAGAACCAGCCAACCCTCTGCAATAAATTATTGCATAAAATTAGATTTTGTTCACAAAGTTGTAGTATTCGAGTGTGTTGCCAGAAAAACATATGAAACACAATCGAAGGCCTGGCCGAAGTCACAGAATAAGTACTCGTGTATTTATTCCATGTTTTCGAAAGCTTCAAGCAGACGGTCTACAAAACTCCGCAAGCCCGTGATTGTGCTGTGCCCTTTCCTGAAACCATGCTGCGCCTCCGTAAAAGGTTGTTATTATCAAAGCATTGGACTATTTGAGCAGCAATACACCCTTAAATCAATCACCTTTGAAACTTATTTTTTAAAACTTTTGATTATATCCCTAACCTCAGTGTATGTGACAGAATGAAAAAAAATCCGAGGGCCTTTTTTGTTCAATTTCATTGTTTAGACTGCAGTGAAAGTCAATAATCAATATGTCTGTCTAATAATAATATATAGGTCCTATAAGCTCGATGTTCGCTAAGTGATCTTATATCATTCAAAAAACAGTTTGAAATGGTATTATAGTAAAGAGAAGAGTGGAAAACCAATGATGTACTACATGTTCTTAAATTAGCAAAAATCTATACCATAACCTGGCTGGCGTCTCATGCACATATGTTCAGACACCAGAGAAGCGATACAATTCAGGCGCGTTGAATCTCCCATCGTATCTACTAAGTCATGGATATTCAACCTAACCAGAAAACCGTAAAATATATAATAGTAGAACTCGTTTGTACCCGGGTCATTGCGGGATCCAGGGCAATGAGGTTGCGAATTGTTTAGCCAACAAGGCATGTGTAAAAAGCCCCACAGGCCACAGCCCATCACTGCCAATTTTTTAAAGACTTTTAACATCTGTTTCTATGTCTGCCTGGGTTAGCTTCAGTTTTCGAGCAGAGACATTAAAATCGTCATCGTAAAAATGTGTAACTATCGAATACATATTACATTTAAGTAAAACATTTTATACTGCTTAAATACAGTTTCAGTCCATAAGGGAAGCTACATTTAAAGAAATAAGTTCTCATTTTTTGTCAAAAATCATAATCATAAAACGAGCATAGCTTCAATTACCTAGTAGGCGCACCTATTCACAATTTCCTAAATGACAATTTTAAAAGTAGTTTTGGAATCCATATGTAGAAATTATATTTTATATAAAAAATATTGCATTGTGCATCTCATAATTAAACGTAAATAATTATTAAAAAACAAGACATACATGTTTGGTTCAAAGACTCGGCATTTGAGGCCTACATATTCAAAATTTACCAGGTTTTATAAAAATTAATGTAATACTTATGACGAAAAAGAAATGGAATATGGAGCTATCTAACATAGAGTTAAATACATACAAATTTGGTGTGGTTGCTCTTCTCGGGTGTATCACACGTTAATGTGGTGAGTAAATATACAGATCTTTTAAACATTTTATCACTCCTATAATGTAAGATATACATAAAATATTCATATAATGTTCATATTTTCAAAACCTAAAAATGCATGATTATTCCCTTAAATATCCGGTAGATTACTGTCGCTTAAATTAAGTAAATAATTTATTATTTGATTTTATACCTGCATCCCGTTGATGAATAAGCTTCTATATATGATTAGGGATTGCCTAATAGTAATGCTAATGGGTGCAGCCAATTTCTTGTTAACACTCAGGTTATTTTGCTTTGATGTGATATATGCGTGTAAACTACCATCGTAATCAGTTATAAGGTTGACCAACGTTATAAGTAATCAGCTGGTTGCAAGGGATACATCAAACAGATTTACTATGGTTTTTCTGTAATTCAAAATAGAAAAATTATATTTTTGTTATTCTTGCCTCTGTTATTAAGTGGTTGCCGGTATCCGGCATGATAAGCGGCATATAGTGTTTTTCTAGTATTAACCAAGGTGGGGATGTGCTAATTCCCAGATGCTATTCCGACTTCCAAAATATAACAATATAAGCTCATTCAGACAAATGAGGAACTAGAACCATTTTCCTAAAGAATTCATGATTTGAATGACATGGTTATGTTTAATCCAATTTATATATAGACACAACTCTGAACAGTGCAATTAAAAATAGTTCTAAATATGTTGTGGAAGAGAAAATGTTCTCCGAGATGGAGATCTGGATGGAGTATTCATTCAATTTAATTCAATTCAAAAAGTACTTTATTATTTCAAAAATATACATTTTGTGAACAAAGCATGTGTACCAAATACATAAATTATCGAAAACAGATTAAAGATAATAAAATACGAGAGAAAACGAGTAAATACACTGTAAAACACATAGCAGAATGCAAAAAGAGTAAAAGAGCATAAAATGCGAAAAATACAACAACATTTTAATATATAACCTCCTCAAGGACACAAGAGTCTAGGGAGCAGACAGACGGAGCTATATTTCACTTTTCGCATGGCCCTCTGCTCGCTACGGGGGCTCAAGAAAAGGAAACTAACCAGGTGCTAACCAAATCTAACCCAAGATATACCCAAAATCAAGAAAAAAACTGTTTGCTAACCAAAACTAGCCCAAGACATAGCTCCATCTCTCTGTTCCCTAGAACCTTTCTCCAGGAAGTCCCGGTAGAACTCTTCCATACTATAGTATGGTTTAGTTAAAAGTAATTTTTTAAGTAATCTGCGAAAAGTCCTCAATGAATTAACTAATTGGCAGATGACCAAAAAAACTTTGCGACCCTCATAAATCTGTGACCTTTTCACCAAAGTACTTCTTGGAATCGGCAAGGGTAAATCATGAGTTTGGCGGGTCACATGCTGCGTTGTAGGACCCTGCAGCCTGCATGGTGCGATGTTTAAAAATAAGGGAAGATGTTTCCAAAATGAAAAGAGATGTCAAGGTCAAGATCTTCTGAGCCAAGAAGTGCGGTCCACAGGATTGTCTTTGAGGCACATTCACAATAAATCTCATTGCCTCTTTCTGAAGAACAAATAGGACGTTCAAAAGGCCCCGACTAGCCACACCCCAGAATGGTATACCATACCGGAGATGCGACTCAAACAAAGAAAAATAGACAGTCCTTGCCAATCGCGACCCAATTCCTCCCGAACCGCTATCACAGCAAAGCATCCCGATGACAGTTTCCTGATCAAGGCTAGTATATGGTCCTCAAACAATCATGATTCCTAGGAACATAGTTAAAGGTAAACCTGTGAGGTCACATTTAAGTCCCACCATATGTGTCTTGCTCAGATTCAAGCACAGGCGATTGCAATCGAACCACTTCCTAATAATGGTCAAGTCACTAATCATGGTCCGCTTCAGCCGCTCAATCTCTATGTCCTGCCATAAAATTGAGGTATCATCAGCAAAAAG
>MU182193.1:45803-70664 GCA_016904865.1 Pissodes strobi
AAGATCCAAACCAAGAGAGAGCCAAGCCTCGAAAGCCATATCTCTCGAGCTTCAGCAGTGGTATTCGTTGATCAACGCAATCGAACGCTTTGGACATGTCACAGAACACCGCCGCCAGAACGCCTCCCTGATTCAACCCCACATAGACATCCTCAAGAAAACTGTAGCTAGCATCATGAGTACCCTTGGCTTCTTGAAAACCAAACTGTTTAGCAGTTACAAGGTTAAATGACTGTATATAACTCCAGATCCTTTTTTTATCAGCTTTTCAATGACCTTGGACAAAGTAGGTAGTAAGGAAATTGGGCGAGAGTTAGATGGCTCTTCTGGGACCACCCTTGAATAAGGGGATCACTGTTCCAGATTTTAGGCAAGAAGGAAATACCCTGTAGCCAAGATTCATTAATAAACGCTTCCGGGCTTCATCAGGTAACCTCAAAAGTACCCCAGCTGAGATGTCATCGTCCCCACTAGATTTTTTATTTCAGACATAACCTCTCTAATTTCGCGCTTGTTTGTTGCAACAAAACAAAATGAGTTATTGTTGCTCACGTTTTTGGTTTATGAAAAACTTTTAAGTCTATAAAAATTGTGTTAAGGGATAAAACTTTTAAGTTGCTTCATAATCTGAATATTAGAAGTATCCACAGGAACTTTGATTATCTACTATACTGCTTTAACCTTCATTTTTGTGATGTTATAGTACACTATCGGCATATTTCCATAATATTTTCGGTTTTACTGCTCATTACAATAGGGGAAATTCGGTTTTACAGGGGGACTATGCATTACTGACGCAATATACAGTCTAACCTCAGAAATAGCAAGGAATTTAAATATTTATACAAAGATAGTGCAGTGTTTATAGACTTGATACCGTGCCACATAGAGAACTTTTTAGTGTCTTAGAACACTGTGGTGTTCGGAGTATTGTAAGTTTTTAAAAGACGAAGACCAATTCTTAAAGGTTGATAATAACTGTCTTAGCACATTACAAAAAAGTCGAATTGGTATTTCGCATGGCATCATTCTGGGGCCAGTGCTATTTAAAACCTATATAAATATTTTGTTGAGCATTGTATCAATGGTAAATTTTATTCTTATACTGACGACACAGCTATTTTATTTTCTGGTAATGCCTGGGATGAAGTTAGAGCGAATGTGGAAAATGGGTTTAGGATCGTAAAACATTGATTTGACTTTTTTAAATATTGAAGATAATTTAAAAAAGTCAAATCAATGTTTTATGTTAAAAAAAAACTTATTTTCATTAACAAAATGCGTCTAGACCAAATTTTAACAGTATTAAGATATACGAGAATCCGCAATTGGAAATTGCTTCGGTTTCCAAAACTCAGTACCTAGGCGTTATTATATACTGAACAATGAACATTACATAAGTAAAATCTGTAAACTGATTAGTAAATTTTATTCAGTGAGATTTTTTAAGTACCAAGTTACAGATCATTGTGTATAAATCATTGGTATACTGATGTGATCGTATTACCAGAAATTGAATAAATTGAAGCATTTTATTCACTCCTATTCAACAAGACCCAACGTGCAAAAGAAATTGATTATACTACAAAATAGAAAAACTACAAGTATAAAGTTTTGTGACTATTTGGCTCCCAAGTGTCATAATATTATAACTAACCCAAGGCATACCCAAAAATCTAAATAGAAGTATTTACTCAAATGATTCAAAAACACACGGGTATGTAGCAAAACCGACTCTAGAGGTGTTATTATATGTAGCCGATTGCACTGCATGCACGAGTTTGGAAACAAATGTTGTATTATTTTTCCGTGTTCATCAAGACCGCGATGCCATGGCATTAAAACTATAACCGTACATAGTGGTGGTTAATGTTGTCCAACAAAACATATCATTACTGAACTAAACTGTCTATATCTGCTTGCATTTGTAAAGCTCCTTCTCTCTAACCACAATTACATCTTAAATATATGTAAAAGTATCATTGATTATATGATTACGATGGTAGTGGTACAATGCAAGTTGGAAATAAACTTTATTATTTGAGATTAGTGGGATTATTATTTAAATGTTTTGTGTAAATACTATTTTCACGAAGCCGTAAAAATTGTGCTAGAAAAATATGTAACGCCCTATTTGTTCAGTGTTTATTGATGATTTTTTCTATTATATTTTTTTTATAAACTTGTATTATTACGGTATAAATGTGTTATATATTACCTATATAATTTATATAAATATAGTATGTAAGTCTAATAATTTTTACTATAAACATTTTATAATTCTGCTAAATCTGAAAAAGGATTATTTGTAAATAAAAATATCTTAAGAATATGTTCATTTATGTTGCCCTCTTTTGGTAGACCGATAACTGAACCATACAAAAAGGAGACATCTCTCTCTTACAATATTTTATTTTACATTTGTATGCTACAGGGACGCTACTGGTTTTCTCATTGTTTTTTAGAGAGTGTTCACAAGGGATTTCCTTTTCACACACGGTGTGAAACAAAAGTTTAATATATTAAATACCGACTTAGCTATAAAATTCAATATCTGTATGTAAGAGCTCATGGCGGAGCATGCTGCCAAATTTGCAGTTTTTCAGCAATTGGTATTTTTTTTTTTAAATGAGGTGCCCTGTATATTATCCAACAAAATGATTCCTTTACGAATTTTAAACAACTTTGGTATTGGGTAGGTACTTTATAATGTCTAAAAATCAACTATGTTTTTAACAAGCAAAATGAATGATAAGAACTGTTTATCTGATGGAAGTTTATGACACTGACATTAAACTTGGTTTTTATAAGGTACTTTTATTTCATGGTTTGTCAGCTTTAATAGATAGGTTAGATCTTAAGTGAAATGAATTTACTAACGGAAACACAACGATTAGAAATAATAGTGATATTCGGTTATGATGAGGGAAGGTGGTTTGTGATTAAGTCAAAAATTCGTCTTCCTGAGGTTGCAAAATAGGCCCTACAATGCCTTTTCCTTCGCTTCTGAACTTCTTTGGCTTGTCTGTAAGCTTCTTAGAGCCCTTCTTTTATATCACAATTTTAACACACATCGTACATGTCAGTAACTCGCATATTGAAGAGAATTTCCACCCACGCAAAATTAAGCTGGTTCAAGAACTCTCTTTGACTGATGTTTAGAATGCTGCGAGAGATGGAACAGTGTGATGTTAAGACAAAATTTTATTAACAAAATAATGTTTTCCGATGAATCCACGTTCTGTCTTAATGGAAATGTTAGTCGACATAATTGTTGTCATTGGGCTAGAGAAAATCCTCATTGGATTCGGGAACAGCACACCCAATTCCTGCAAAAATTGATATTTGGACTGTATACTTCGCCAATATCAGCAGCCTGACGGAGAATCTATCAGATGACAGGACAAAAGGAAAAGTGCAGATGACAAAACGGACGAGATCGTAGCGCTGCCACACGAGAAGAATAATCACGAGCCCCAGAGACATCACGAATGCCTCGATCAGACTGCACTACTTCCCGAGGACATGGAAAATTGCCAGGATCATCGTCATCGCCAAACCAAGAAAGGAGGGGAGCCAAACCTTATCGTACCGACCCGTCTCCCTGCTACCCACCCTGGGGAAGGTCTTCGAAAGGATCAACGCGGAGCTCCAAACACTAGGGACCATCATATCAGAGCAGTTCGGATTCCAACGAGGGAAAGCAACAGCCATGCAATGATAGCAAACAACACCAGGAAGACCACGACAGTGATACTTTTGGGTATGGCTTATGGCACCATATGGCGGGAGGTCATGGCCGCCAAGATGCACGAAGCAAGGGTAACACCGGCCATCACGAGAATCATCATGAGCTACCTAAAGGACAGGACGACAACAACGCTGATCAACGGGACAAAATCAAGGACACGGACAATAAGGCAGGGACTCCCTCAAGGAAGCGTGATGTCGCCGACGCTGTTCAACATATACATCAATGACCTACCAAGGAAGCAGAATAACCAAATAGCACTCTTAGCGAATGACGTAGCGGTCTATAGATCATCAACCCAGCAGATAGCGGCCACGCAGAGAATAGAGCAACATGTCAGGCAGATAGCGGAATCCTTCAAGAAGTGGAAGCTGAAGATCAACGAGGAGAAGACCCAACTGATCAATGGGACACGGATAGAGGACAAGGTCACCGTCAAGTACCTAAGAGTCACGCTGGACGCGAAGCTGACGTTCAAGGATCACTTGCAGATCACCAGGAAAAGAGCAGGATTAGCAGCGAGCGCAATATACCCCTACATCATGAGGCAATCAAGACTGGACAATAACGCCGCGCCGGTTTGGAGCTCCGCAGCAAAGACCAACATAGAGAAGCTACTCACGCTGGAACGGAAACTGCTAAGGACAATCATGAATTACAGATGGGAGGATTTCAAGACGACGAGACAGCTGTACGGAGAAGCCGGGACAAGACCGCTATAACAGAGAATACAGCGACTAAATTCTTTAGGTATACGATGAGGACGCAGGAAATAACAAGGAACATAGGAAGGATGACCATAGAGGAAATGCCATTCAGGAATATCCACGAGGTGATGCGCTAAAGAACCAGAACAAGGAATAGGACCCTAGCACGCCCCCCCCCCCCCCCCCCCCTCCCCTTTGCATGAAGCCGAAGAACATTACAAGCGTAGTGTTAAAATATCATTTAGAATTAAAATATCATGTCATTTATTTAGTTATCTTAGGTTTAGGTGGACGCTTGCTAGGTACCACCTTAATCGGTAGTATATAGGTATTTATTTGTATATATTTGTTTGTATTAGTTTTAGGTCAAATACCAAGTACCTTAAGACTTCATTATAAATAAATAACATAGGACCAAAGATAGGTTAGTTTAATTAAAGTAAATTAAAACTTGTTATATATAAAACAAAATTGAACAACGCTGCAGTACCGAATAACGAATTACTTGGTACTGCACCACCGTATTACGCCAGATAAGTACAGCTTTATCTGAACGAAGTATGTATTAATTGAAAGATGAATAGGGCGACAGGATCAATTGAGTGGCCACCTCGGCCACTAGATCTAAGTCCTCTCGATTATTTCTTGTAGGGGCATTCAAAAAATGGTAGCATATAATATACCTAATGTTTTGAATACTTTCCCGTTATATTTAGCTTGTTGTCAATAAGTAAATGAAAGGCACTTACTTTAAGCACCTAATTTAATCCATTTTTAATAAGTAAGTTTAAACAAATATCTCTTAGTAATCTTTAAATTATCAGTTTTCAAGCTCGAATATCAAAAAATCTACTTAAAATTCCTTTTGTTACATTGTATATGTCACTAGCAGATCCGCTATAAACTCTTATTTACATATACCAAATTTCAGCTGTCGGAGAGACGGTATTTAAGATATTTAAAGCGTTTTCAGACTTATGTTACCCATTATGTATCACACAGTCTGGGGCATTTGAAACAAAAGTACTGTTTAAAAAATTGTGAGTCATAAAACCCTAACGACAAGGCTGGAGATTACTCTAGATCATACTCGAATGAAGTGCAGAGACATCAGTGACAATGAATAAAATGTAAGTGTACTTTTAAAACAATAGTATATTCAATAAGATATCCATCATAAAGCAAAGCTGTACATTAAAAAAATACTGTCTAATACAATATCAACTTCTTAACAGTACTATACACATCTTACTAAGTAGAATATATCCTTAAAATTTATTATTGAATGTATTCCAACTCTAAAATTAGACCTAACTTATGTTACAAAGATCAGTTGACACATTTAAAGCAATTCTACTCATCTACAAATTATTTTAGACCGAGTCCACTATATATTTTATACAACTTCAATTTATGAAGAATTTAAAAAATACTGCTTGTTAAAAAACGCTGATATTTCATGTGCAAAACTATACCCTCCCACTTACTTAATAGAGTAAACTAACATAAATTAGGTATTTTTAAATTGATTACGGTATTTATAAAATATTATGTCCCTTGATTTTTAGGATCATCTTTAAAGTGGCAGTTTTTAAGTAAGAACATACCTTTGAATGCAAAAATAATTATTAAACAAAAATCTCAGAAAATCAATCTGATTTCATTTCATCCTATGATTTTTATATTTTCCATATGTGTATGAATATTTCATTTGAAATGAAAACTACAATAACAATATATGTCATTGCTATCTATGCGTCGAGTATTAACATGAGGTTCAAATTTTTTAAAATCAGGATAAATTTCACGATATTTACCAGAAAAACTTCTTTAAGCGAAATTTCGTGGATTTGACTCTAAATTTACTACATCTTAGATAATTTAGTTGGTACCCTTGCTATATTTTTATATATTAATTACAAGGACCATTACCAATTGAGTCTTTTTCTAATTAATCAAATTAAGATACATGGGGAGATATTTTTAATATTTCAAATGAACCAATATAGAATTCGAACAAGTAATGAGCTTGATTATTGGCAGTTCCTCGTATAATAATACAGCAGCCACGTTCCTCAGTTTAAATCTGGACATGTAATTTTATAGTAATGTCACAGTTTATACCGTACCGATTTACGGTATAAACTGTGGTAACGTAATGTGTTATTCGATGCGACAACTCTTATTATAAGGCGATAATCGTAGTTCAAAGTGGCCGTCCTGGATAACGAAGTAGCCTGAGCTTCTTATTCAAATAAAAAATAAGAATTTGTATCAATAAATTGTTGGACTGAATGAACATAACAGAATACGACAGTCCTTTCGTTTACCATTTTTTCTCAATATGAATAAAAGCAGCTGTATCAATCATATTCAGAGTAGACCTTTTTTTATAGCCTTCATATGTTAACTGTGTTAAAATAATATTAATACATCCCAATCATTTAAAGATAGATAAATGTTAACCATTATTTGGAGAAAAGTATCGTCTTGTGTATGGTGACAATTGATCATCAAATTTACTCTTTTGCAAGTTGTTGCATCGTGATGTCTGTAACCAAAGAAAAATCTACTACGACAAGAAGGCTCATCCTTATGGGCGCGCGTGAAACGACTTTAGAGTTATATCACTGTGCTCACAATAATTTACTTCGCGGCGGTAACCTTCGGACGATTCAAGCGATTCACGTGCCACGTTGCCGATGTTTCGCAATATGGGAATAAGACACGTGGCGGTAGGCGCGCCGCTAGAACTGCCGCGTTGGTTTTTGATTTCTTCTAGCGAGTTCGCCGCAGGCGCATTTCAAACGACCTTCTGTCGATGGGGCCAAGCTTCTCAGAGTCTGGCCCCATTTCGGGGATCAAATATTTAACGTGTGGTGGGTTTTCTTATCATAGTAGAATTTTCTTTGCTGTAACTCATTCTACATGTTATGGGTAACGTTTAACATTTATAAAAATAATGAGCCAAAACAATCGATGAAATACTAAGTACCTATGTTATTTAATATATAAACAATTCTAGGCGAGATTTAGTTTTCTAGAGATTAAAATATTGCAGCTATACACACCTCGAAGATATATACGAATTATTCGTATACACCTTAGAGGTGTGATGAATTACTAAATATCATTTAAAGGGATGAGCCAAAAACCTCACATTCCATTTAATTTCAGTGTCATTGTGTTTCCAATGTCAATACCTCCAAAATATTTCTGGTTGGTCTACGATCCAAAGTTGTTTCTGCAAATGCTGTTTTCAGGTGCTGTGCCGAGGTTTTCACCAAAAATGTGATTTTGGTTGGTCGTCTTCCGACAAAAATCTTGGTTTATTTATCTACTTAAAGAACATGTGCGATCTTGTGCAAGCAGCGAACTGTGAGCATCCTTCTTTGCTAAGAGGGTTTCAAAAAAATTTACCAAAAAAAAAACCTCTAATTTTCAGCTCTCCCAAGACTATTTGAAAATGTTTCCAGGTTTTCAAAAGTATATTCAACATGTCAGTTCGTGTTTAGAAGATAGTTAAGAAAATAATTGTGAATTATTTCTCGACCAGACACTAATTGAAATTAGTTATCGATTTACTATTACACTATTTCACTTTGTTTTGTTTAGTGTCGGAAAGAAAAAAAAACAATCTTATGAAACAAGAATTTATTAGGGTTTCCAGATAAACCCAAAGTCACAACACTAGAAATAAACTAACAAAAAGTGCAACACTCCATGTTGCAGAAAACGTAAAAAATAATAAAAATATATTCTCATAACATTTCGAGTCACTAGACGATTGGGTCGAATATTTAGACGCGCTAAAAATAGTAGGCATAATTTTTGTACAAACTGGCTGTTAACCAAGAAAGTAAAGCTTCCTTTGCAGTCCCCTCTGTTGTTAGATACTAGGTGGATCACGTCACGATGTACCAGCACCAAAAAGTTAATTTTGAATAAGACAGAAAACAATGTTACATGCGGTTTTTAAGTCACCAAGAAAAAAATATGGATTGTAAAAATGTATATTGTTGACATTGACATTCAATAAAAGAAGCAGAGTTCCTCAAAAACTCTGTTTCAACATCAATCGATGAGCTATACAACACTAGAATCTGAAAGTGGAAACTATTTTTTATAAAATTAAGAAACACTAGAGTTTAGTAACCATTCAGATTTTTGAGTGGAATTTATGTAAATGAGCCGAGTCTGTTTCATTTCGCACCCCCCGTATAAACATATATTTTCTTTTAAATGCGATAAGGAAGCAAAAAAGACTTCTTTCAGTCCATCCTGTATAACTTACATAAATGAATATAAAAAATAAAAATATACCTATAATCCGCCACATCCATATAGAACATATTATGTACTCTATAACTTATTGAAAGCTCTCTGAAATAATATAATATTTGATGCGTCGCGTCGTTTATTTAATAAGTTAGTAATTTTCAAGTGAATGCCGCCACAAGTCTAAGGCATAAGCAGATCTATGCTGCATTAATTCGCCTTATGGAGACCCAGTGTGCAAATTACCGGCTTAATAATCAAATAGATTCATTAAACCTGATACATATTTTGAAAACTAAAAATGTTCTCAAAGATCTTGATGTGTATAGAGGATCGTTACATAAAAAAAAAATGTTGATTTATTTTCTCCGACGCTGCAATACCGATTTGTTTTTTCCTAGTAAGATATTTTGAGTGATCAAGAAAAACCCCTACGATTAAAATTAAAACCTAAATGTTTTCTTTATTTCCTAAAATAAATCTAGCATATAGATGCGTTAAAATATACACGAAAATCAACCTATACAATGCGACTTTCTTAGACCATGTATCATATAAATTAAATTTAAAGAACTACACAGCTTAACCTACGTTAACTAATAATTAGGCCATTTTCAGTGTTGATTACGATCGCAACCCAGAGAAAATAATCAACCCATTTAAAAAAATCCGAACCACGTCAATAATACGCTTTAAGCGATAACAAGGGCCATCAACGGCCGACTTTGAGCATGAATTTAATATTCAGTAGGTTTACTTTTCTAGTTCCTTTTTTATTTTTCGCCAAGATAAGATATTATATGGCCTGTTTTTATTAAAACTAAAGACAACATTTTATTATGCTTTTAAGGCCCGTGCAGCATTATCAAGTTGTGAAACAAGGTTAGCCAGACATCAATAGCACCAGATTTTTGATTTTATTTTTTATTTTTGAAGGTGAACAGCCATACGACTTAAATAACAATTGGACCCTGCGAAAAGTATGCTTTGCATGAAATGTTATTATTTGAAAATTAACTGTTGATTATGCTCCCACAAAATTTCACTATATTGCAATCGTACTTTAAGGACCGTTTTCCTGAAAATCGCCCTCAAGCATATTCTAGACTCTTCTTGGCTCAATAGTGGTAAAATGAAAAATATGTTCAAAGTGATACACGTAAGCCCGAACTGTCGGGATTAGTGTAAATGGAAATATGGGAAATATCCGAACGTGTCTCGGAAATATTGGAAATATTTAAATCTTTTCATAAACGATTCAAATCCGATGTTTATTAATATATCATTCATATTTTGTAACCCTATAAGCACTAAACTTACTATAGAACAATTTTCACAAACACATTATATAGTGAATATACCGAGCTCGACGATTCACCAACTTATTGGCAACATCGGATTTTTACGGCTGGCGCCTGCGAAGTCCCGAGCCCGTAGGGGAATTCCCTGGTCGACATAAATATCGTATTATTTGTTAAAGCAAGGACGTGAGTGCCGCAGTGCTTCACTAGAGAATATTTTTATAAAGCATATGTTATGTAAAGTACATTTCGGAAAATTTGGAAGTTTATTTTTTGATAGCGTCGATCGTTAGTGTGTTTTAAAATGGGGAAAACAAGACATTGTTTGGAAGTATTGCATTTCTATAGGAAACAATGTTTACCACTGATGAAGGCACATTTAAGGAAAGTTTGTAAAAACTATCACAAGCAAATTAAAAGGAAATTTATGCAGCGTGACGAAGAAGAAAATGCCTCATCAAGCGACAATGACAATGAATGTGTGTTGGTATATGAAAGCATTTTAAGTGATAATTCCACTGTAATTGCCTCTGAATCAGAATGGTCAGTTCCGGAAATACTACCACCACAACCGTCAACCTCAAGTTTTACCGCTACTTGTAGTACTATTAGCAGTTCCAGTATCGACATTGGTCTTGAAATGCCGCCCCATCAACTTCCAATGTTGTGAATGAAATCATTAAACCTGCTACTTTTTTAATGAAACCTGAGACTTCTAGAAGTATTTTTGAATTTGCTGACCGAATTTCCAAAAAAGATCAAGTAAGTGTCGTAGATTATTGCTAATATACGGAAAAAAGGAAAAATAAAAAATGCGGGAGTTATAAGCACATCTAAAAGTTCTTTTAAAACTCAATCTATTTTAAATTTTATTATTTTTTATTTGAGGGGTAAACTGTAAACGATAATAAAAGGAAAAATCATCTGATTCTGAACTCGGTGTATATATGAACAAAATATGTACCTACACAGATTTGAGGATTTATTTATGCAATAAAAAGCAGCATTGGAATTTCAATAACTTAAATAAAAAGATGTCAGAAAAGCAAACTCTAAATCCATACCCTTTTTTACAAGAAAAAAAATCGAAAACTAACTAGCTTGTGCGATATACGCCAGTTACTGTCCGTGGTCCATCCTTGAGAACGCCGAATGGCTTAAGGTTTCTTCAAGATGATTCGGCCAAGTTTTGTACTACCAAGTAGTAGATATAAACTGTCGAATATAAAATTGGAAGCAGAGTTCAATCGAGTAAAGGAAAAGGTTGAAACTACAATCAATGAAAGTGAAATTCTAGGTCTGGAGCAACCAAGGTAAGGAACCAAGGAGTCATAAATTGTATAATCACTACACCATCACCGCTACTGGAAGCTTCTATCGAAACTAAGTTGCAAATACCTGTGCAGTGTGTATAGCAGAAGAAGAAATGGGGAAGATAATTGGAAAATACGGACCAAACAAATTCTTAGGGTACGTTTCAGATAATGCAAAAAATATGCAACGTGCTGGAATCATACTAAAGGAAAAATATGATATCCTTCCATATGGTTGCCTTTCTCATGGTCTCAATTTATTATGCAATGATTTTCTTAAAATCGATACTATATCGACTCTAATCGATAAAGTTACAGCTATTGCAAAAGATATCAAGAAAAAGCAAGTTCTGTATGAACTTTTACGAACAAAACAAGAAGAAAACAAAAATGTAGAGCCAAGTGCAGGTGCTATACAATTGCCATTAAAAACTCGCTGGTCTTCAATTTTGACCAGTTTAAAAAGTGCATACAGCACTAGACTCAGTTTACAAGGAGTTGCAGTTAGCCAAGAAGCAATGAAAATTGTAGAAGGAGATTATGGCACTATTCACTTTGCTGTAAAGGCATTTCGTGATATTAAAAGGGCAATTCAGAACCACCTTGCATTGTCCCCACTTAACGACACAGAGAAATCTGAATTGCTGGAGTTTGCTGACAAAAGAGAAAATTTTGTTTTAGAGCCCATACATTATGCTGCAGAATTACTAAATCCAAAATCACAAGGTTCTGAACTTGATGAAACACAAATTCTTTCAGCCATAGAATGCATACTTAATATATCAAAGAATAAACTCAATTAAACGGAGCAAGAAATAATACATGAAATAGCCAACTACCGCTGTAGAAGTGGCAAATCATTTGGAAATAACTTTATATGGAAAAGTAGTTTTGATAACCCAGTCTCCTGGTGGAAAGGACTTTGTTCTTCATCTTCATTATCACAAGTGGCGTCACGAATTTTGATGATGCCAGCATCCTCGGCGGCCTCGGAACGCAGTTTTAGCGTTTATAGTCATATTCACTCACAAAAGAGAAACACACTTACCAATGACAGAGCCGCTAACTACTCTATGTATCCCACAATGAAAACTTGCTGAAGAAAATAGAAAAGGGAGATAGGTAAATTTTTATTTCCGATACTATTGAAGATTTTGAGGAAGTAGACAGGCAAGAAGATGTTATTGAGTGTGATGACACCGATGAAGATATGCCTCTTGCTCGACTTGTTTGTCAAAAATAAGATTTTTTGAACAAGTTCTACTTTTATTTTAATTTTTTTTTTGAAGAATAACTCTTTATTTGTGTTCATGTGTAAGCATTCTGTGTTTTGTTATGTTTTCTATATATAAATATTCCTTTTTTTTTCTTATTTTTTAGTGTTTTATATAATTATAATACCTATATCCAATATTTCCATTATTTCCATATATTTTCAATGTTTCAGGAAATATTTCCGAAAATATATATCCGGAAATTTTACAACACTAGTCGGGATACATTTAAAAGTAACAGACTTTTACGTTTCAGAAAAACAAAGTTAAAAATAATTTTTACCCCCTGCATATATCTTAGTTTTAATTCTTAGAAAACCATTTAGGTACGAAAACGCAAATTTGTACTTGCTCAATTACCAAATGAATAAATGGGGAGGTAAAATCTACTTAGCGACTTATTTTAAGATATTAACTGAAATAAGCGGTACGTTATGTCGAACATGCCTACAGTTGTAATCGTGGGTTATTGGAGAGATATTGCAAACAGACATATAGGCATTCACTAACTTGACCTTCTATTGACGACTCTATACAACAAACAGGTGCATCTACTTTTCTACTTATTCTAGACCTGATATAGAAGAGCCACATTCTGTTTGTCTAGATTAATAGATAATGTAAAATTTTCATCAAACACGCATTGTCATTATTTTTGTTCTCGAGTATAACTGTTGAGAAATATTAGACAATCAAATCGTTGCGACAAATAAAATAAACAATGCAGATACGTCATAACGTGTTTGACGAAGTTACTTCTTAAAATTGTAATTTTTTATTGACAAAAACTAATTATTACTTAAGAAAATATAGATACAAACAAATTATCTCAAGGAAAAACTAAAAATGCTGCTTATATATAAAATATTTTCAACATCAATCACACAGCTGACAAACTTGCAATATATCAAAAACAAATTATTTTTTCTCACTTTAATAATGTCAACCTAATTACTGCACACCTTATCTATACACTTCTGCAATATATCTCTATTATTTAAAGGTGATGCCTTTATTCATTCTGAATTATATAGAACTTGTCAACAAATGGTAAATTAACCTGGTTTTTCTGGGTTAATTGCAATATTTTTCAGCCCATCCAAATATTGAAAATTGACCCTCTTTTTTTATTTATCGATACCGTCAGAAATCGTAGTCGTAAATTATTTTCCGACCTGAGTAATTAGTTCTTCACACTGCTAATCAGAATCCCAGAAGAACGTTCGACAAACCCCTTAATAATTGCAATTTTTTTCCCCTTAATAGACTTCAATATCCAAAAACCAAATTGGAAGCAGAAACTGGGAAAAAATACCAGAATAACGGAATTTTCTTACCCGAGAACTCATACAATTCCTCCTAAATTCGGTTATGTTCTAGTCAATACTGCTGGTAGTTAGCTTCTTTATTGATCTTAAACACAAAAAGGACAATTTAGGTTTTTACTAAACTGTCTTCTAGAATCTATGACACATATCAATGCATAAATAATATTTTATAGTTGCCAATTAACGCGTGGTACCCAAATTTGTAACAACAGAATACGAAGTTTTATAGATCTAATATAAAAACTCCCTAATTTTTACAATGAATAGTTTCTGCGGTAGAATCCTTGTGAAAGCAGTGTAGTAGTTATCCCTAATTTTTAGTTAAGCATTTGAAATTTGTTGACCGTGTTTAAATTCCCCGATATTCTCAGGTTCTTCAAGGCACTTTGTAGTGCGAGGTGTAATGTATTGGGAGTGACTTCACAAAATCTTAAACAGGAAAATAGGGACGTACAAGCAAATAATCGTAAGATTTTACATGTATACTTTTGCAAACTTTTCTGATACTTTAGCAGCATTGTATGAATCTGTTATGAAATGATTAAAAAAAAAATACATAATAACAACATGAAAATATTTAACAAGTTTTGACCTAACCATTTTAACGAAATGAGACTCGTTAAGCGTTTTAGACCTTATTTATTCAAAAAAAATATGTATCAAAAACTAGATTTTCACGTTATGAACTTCGCGCGATATCAATCTAAAATGCAGCAATGTTCAACATTGTTCTGCTTCATACACAACCTTTAATAGGACTTTTGTTCTAAACTAATAAACAAAATGTTTCTACTATGACTGACATTTTTAGGCGCTTATAGTATTTAATATTACCGATTGCTTTGGAATATTAAAAGTTAGGCAAATTATTACTATATTAGTATTTGGAATTCGTAGAATACTCAATTATTAAAAGCAGCAATAAGACTATACAGCACCAGTCAAACTGTTTGAGCTAGATATTTTAAACTTGGCAGGTTATTTTCTGAATGAATGTTAGCCTTACAACATACCTGCATCTCCCTGCCTTCGATCACGAGGTCGACAACCTACTTCAACTCCGCTCATTAAAATGAAAATGCATTTGACAATTAAAACGTATTCCATATAATAGAATACATACCACATTTTATACCATATTTAATTCTAAATGAGATATCGATATGATAGGTAAAACGTTGGACGAATTTCTGGGTTAAAAGGAAAGGGCAATTTATGAGCTCTGTTAAAACAGAGTTGGTGTCAATCAGTACAGCCTCACAAATTAGGACAGAAAAGTGTATATCATTTTGTTTCTGTAGCATTTTGGTTTTATTTTAATGAATAAAATATCATTAAGCGACTAAACACAAACTGTAAGATCAAACACTTAGGAAAAAAATTCAATTATGTGATCTAAATAGACGCCTATAATTAAAATATGTAATGGTTTACTATTCTAATCGAATTTGAATATAGAAAGATGTAGATAACTTATTCACAGTTAGCTTTAGCTAAACAAAGATAAAAAGACACAAATTCCTTCAGAAGTTTGAAATTTCTTCCTCAAATATTTGTCATAGTGTCATACGTTTTATATGTACATATTGCAATATATTATGATAACAAAAATAACGAAGGACGGATAACTTTCGATCCTGTAGACATGTTCAAAACTAAAAGTAAATAAAAATCATACCGACTATAAAGACTCAAAATACACAGGGATCCAGAGTCTAGTTAAAGACAACTGAGAATTCTGACGCGCTCAAAGCAATTCTAACAAATGTACACATCCCAACATCCTACATAGTTCAATATCGTTTGATTTATTTTAGGCACTATCGGCTTTAAAACGTCAAAATTCTCCATGCCAACACAACTATAACATAAATAATAATCGGTGAATATAATTGGCACTAAGCTTGCTAAAATAAAGATACGACTAGCACTTGTTCACGTCGGGTGGGGTGGGGAGGTACTCGTCAGCCCTTTTGTGGTCGTTTAAAGCCTTTACAGTATATTGGTCCTGGGGTAGTTCGGACTTACGACGTACTAAGGGCTTGTTAGTATTGCGGTTTTTTTTTACCTAAAATCAAAACATATACACACCATTTCTAGAGTATCGTCTGATGGATCATTTAAATGACAAAAATAAGAATATGCATTTACGAGTGGAAGAACTATCTACATAATAGGGAGGATATATCGATTAAATACTGATTTAGACTCACAATACATTAAACTATTACAATACAATAGTTTAAATTTAAGAGAAAAAATATAAATACACGTAACTTCATTAAAAACATGTATTTGATTTACAATAAAAGCAGATTTATTAATATTTGTTTGCTTTATTTTTCCCTAGGTCAAAAGAAAAATAAAAAACCTCATGCATTTCCTTTCATACTTTCTCTCATACATCCCTTCTTCATATCAACCCGTAAAGCGAATGTCTCGGAAGTACTCCTCCACTGTATAATAGGCTTTGTCTATGAGAATTTTTTTCAATTCTCTTTTGAAAACTGAGACAAAGTTTTATCTCGCAGGTAAGGTGGTATTTGATTGTAAACTTTAAAAATGTTAAAATGGAAATTTTTTTGAAGATATGAAAAGTTAGTTTTGTTTTCGAGATCATCTTTTTTTTGTGTTATAATCATGATCTCTATGTAGTGTTTTAAACAGGTCTTGATTTGATTTGATAAAAACCACTGCTTCGTATGTGTATGTGCACGCCATGGTAAGGATACCCAACCTCTTAGACATCTCTGCAGCTGTCCGTCTGTTTCATATTTAATATGCTTCTCAAACATCTTTTTTGGATGACTGCTATCCTGTCTAAGTTGCTACTTCATCTCCAAAAAATGATGTCATATCTTAGTTTGGAATGTACATAGGCATAATTGCCGTCTGCACTGATATGTTGGCGGACAGTACCTTTAGTACATAACAAAAACCTGCAACTCTCCCTGCCAGGATATCTGTGTTTGCTTTCCAATCCAATCTCGCATCCAGTTCAACACCCAGAAAGGCCGCTGATCCTCCGATTTCTAACGATTTGTTATTTTGATTGTATCTGTGGCCAATTTCATTTTGAGAGTAAGACAATCTCAACAGTTGAGTTTTATTTATATTTAAAGTCAAATTATTGGCTGTGAACCAGGCTTCGAGTCCCTCCAGGGTGCTAAACAAAAGGTTTGTTGAGTCAAGTTCTGGGTTCTTGCGTAAAATCAGTTGTGTCGTCAGCAAACTGGACTGTGAAGATTAGGCAGTTCATTCGTGTATATAAGATACAGCAAGGGCCCCAAAATTGATCCCTGGGACACTCCTTTATCTACAGTTTTTAAATCTGATTGCATAAGAATGCCATGATCGTCTCTTTCAATTACACACTGCGTTCTATTTTTTAACTATGATATGAACAGTGCTACACCCCTGATTCCATATTTCTCCAGCTTCATTAAAAGTATTTTGAGGTCCACTCTGTCAAAAGCCTTTGATAAATCTAGGAACAAGGCGAAGGGGTGGTCTTTGTTGTTTAGAGCTTGTTGTATTTCCTCGAGAGCTTGGTAAATAGCTCTGGCTGTTGATTTTTTTGCTCTAAAGCCATTTTGAAAGTCTGAGAGGATGTCCTCCCTATCCAAAAATTCCACTACCCTATTATTTATAATCTTCTCAAATATTTTGCTTACATTACTTAGTAAAGCTATTGGTCTATAATTTCCAATATTATTCGTATCCCCTTTTTTATAGATTGGCTTGATTTGTGCCTGTTTTAATTGTTCTGGAAATATGTATTCCAGCCAAAAAACAAAGATTTATAATATGAGACAATACTGGTGCACTCTGCTTTATTAGTGTTACTGGGATTTCGTCATAGCCTGTAGATTTCTTATTTTTAAAGGAGAGTATTGTTTTATAGATCTCATATGCCTCTGTAGGTCTCTGAATTTGAACTACATTTCATCTTTTTTTAGACACAACTAAGGTTTCATTCTAATTAAGAGCTGGACATGCATGAACAAAAAAGTTATTTGCCAGGTTTAATGTCTCTATATCAGATGAATTTTCCTGTTTTAGTGTTTTTAGAATATTGTTTTTACTTTTTTTATTTTGGTTTGTTAAGTTTTTTACGACAATCCACGTGGTCCTACCAATATTTTCAGAATTCACTATGGTTCTCCGTGTTTCCATTTTTTTGGCTTCGTGTATCACCCATTTGAATACTCTGACATACTCTTTGTAGTCATTTTGAGTGATTTCACCATTTTTAATTTTAAAACATAGAGATCATTTTCCCTTTGAGGAATTTTTTATACCCGGTGCTTTCCAATTTCTGTGTGTTTTTAAAGGTTTGTTTACCTTTTTTTATTGGAAAGGTAATGTCTATAGTAATTGCTTAAAAACATTGTAAAAGTTGGTATACGCTTTATTTACATCAGTTTCATTATAAATATGATCAAAATTTGCCTCTAACAATTCAAGTTTGAAGTGGTTGACCTTAGTTTTAGAGAAAATTCTTTGTTTCATGTACGTTTTGGGTTTGTCGAATACTTCATTTATTTTTATACTTACAATCTGTACTTCGTGACCTGAGAGTGACGAGTGGATAACCTTAGCATGAGATGCCCTCAAATCAGCAAGGTTTATGAAGATATTATCAATAAGTCTGAGAGTGATTTGTCATTCTTGTCGGTTCGTGTATTGTTTGTATGTAATTTAAGCCCTAAAGGAGATCAATAGCGGATCACGCCAGAGTGCCCTCAATGCTCATGTCAACCATTTGTTTTTCTAGTGCTTCGATATCAATATCTTCGTGCACCATTATGCATGATCCTCCATGTATTGAATCTTTTAGGGAAAATTGAGATATTGTTCTGTAATTCTCAATTTTTATTACCAATGCTTCATCTTTGCTATACCAGTGTTCAGTAAGACAGATGATGTCAATTTTTCCTTCGACTTCTTCCAGGAAGATTTCAATTTCGGGTATTTAATTTTTGAGGCACTGAATGTTCTGATGGAAAACTATTAATTTGTCTTTCGATGTCCTGCTTTAGCCTCCTTCGGCGGGCACCACTGTCGCCTTGTCTACGGTTCGCCAACCCCCCCTCCCCTTTGGAAGAAATCTTGTCTACGCCCATGGCTACACTAAGACTAAAGTCAGCACATTTTCCAGTTACAGGTGATGGTCGCGCCTGTATTGAGTATTTCTTTCGCTTTTCTGAGCGATTTTTTACCTCCTGCCACCCTTCACCATCTCTCTGTTCTGCTTGGGTTTGCATACATATTTGTTGGGTGTTGTGTTGGCGTCGTTTCATTAAGATTTTCTCGAGTTTTTTGGTTCAAATTTCCTTCATTTCTGTGTTTACTTGTGGAAGGATTTTGTAGGTTATTTGCGGTTTGTTTCTCAGGAGTGCGTTCGAGAATTTGCTTTAACGCAAGACTTCGAGCAGACGGATTTTTGGGTGTTAATATTTGGTTTATCCTAACCTCACTCTCTATGTGACGTCATTTTTTCTATATCATCATTGGTGCTTTCGCTTGTATGTTTAGCGTTTGGATTTCCAGATTCTTGAAATTCTGCATCTGAAACAGCTGTTGGCATTTTTTGTGCTTGACATGACCTTTGCTGTTATATATGCTGTGACCTTTGTTTTGAGTAACGTCCTCGTAATTTTTTTCTAGATTTTTTTTGACTAACCTTTTCAAATTTCAGTTTTCCTTCATATTTTCCACTTTTTCTTCTAGCAGAATATTCATGTTTGCTAGATTTCCCTTATTATTATGCATTGCAGGGTGATAACATGATTCTCGCTGCTTTTCCCATCTTCTGAGGTTAGTTATGTAGCCGGCCTCGCATTCATCACACAACAATCTTAATTTATCGATTTTTATAGTGTTTTTTGCCCAATCTCGTTTTACACATGACTCGTGGTAGGTTTTCCCACATCCCACACACACACATGCTTTACAAACTTTAGTCTTACAACAAAAATAAACAAAATTTTCTACAGACACACTTTTGCGCGTTTTTCTCAGCGGGGCGCCATCTTGCATCTTGCAATAAATATATAGGATGATGTTCGTTTACGGTGGATAAATAAATACACCACGTTAAAGCATAATGATTTTAAGAATCTGATTAGTCTGCAGGATCAGAAGGTGCATCTAAGAAATTTGCATACTGCAGCAGACTACAGGGGCGCTGGACGGCTACCAACAAAGAAAGTGTATCTTCGGTGCTCCTAAAACTATTATTATTGGAAGTAGCGCAGGTTTTCGCGTAGACAATTTAAGTTCTCGAAAACAGAAATTTGAAAACGTTAGTTATATATACATGAAGGGCAGTGGCAGATATTTATTTGCTAGAATGAACGGGTACACAGCGCTGAGTAAAAAAAAATGGCCGCAGGTCGCTACATCACAACATTCCACATACCAATTCAAATATTGTGGTAAGATATTATTAGGATGCTCTCTACATAAAAACACTTAGCTTACACATTAATGTGTATGTGCATGTTTAGAATAACCGAAAAAATCATTAAGTATATTAAATTTCAGGTAACCATATTAATATTACTTATGTATTTCCTGAGTACACAATGTTTGCATATAAATACAATAATAACAAATAGTACTATTCAAGATGGCGACGAGTGAAACGTCAGACAAATTTCAAGAGCGAAAAAGTGAAAAATTAAACTGTTTCCACTGCAAAAAAAAGTGTGGAGAGATCGGTAAAGTGCACGAAATGTCGGGAAATTTTCCACCCGTAGTGTTTAATCCAGGCAGCTAACAAAGTAAGTGCAACTTGCAATCACGAAGAAGCAGAAAGTGTGAAATCAGTAAAACCGGCTCCCGCAAACGCAGGAAAAGACGTTGAAATAGCACTCCTAAGAAAATTAGTTGAAGGAATGGAGGGAAAAAGCAAGGTACTAACAGAAAATGCATCTTTACTTAAAGGGAAAGTCAATATTTTGGAAGAAAAATTGAAAAATGCAACTAAAACAGGAAACATTCAAGGAATGCAAAACCCAAATTCCAATCATTCCATTCCCCAACCTTTGTCAAATGTGGAAAATGTGGCATCAATTTCTACTACGGCGCAAGAGCCAGCCAAACTTCGTCTCCGAAAACCGTCGGCAGGGGGAGCAAATGGGAAACTTCAACCAAAATCCCAAAAAACAGAAACACCGAAAGATCGAAAGAATAAGAAGACGTCTATAACATCGCAAGGTGTCGATATCGAGAGCAAAGATGAGCCGGTTATTATCGATAATATTTTTGACGTTCAGATTAATGGCCATTCGCACGGCCTCTCTTAACCCAAAATTAAGTTAAGGTGCACCTTATCTGGTGTATTTTTGCTGCACCATCTCTCTTAAGTGTAAAGCTTCATTTAAAAATCATATAACATTAAGCCTAGGAAGTGGTCGGGTTTAGCCTTTTATCTCATTTCTATCCTTTGTTTTGTTTGTGTTTTAACATCAGTTACCACTAAGGACCTTGCAAACTTTCTAATCGATGAAGAAGACTAATTGGATGAATTAACGTTAATAGTCTTTGGCTTCCCAGAAGAGTTTACCAACGATTAAAGTACTTTTATTCTTTCGATATCGTAACGTTTTCCAAAAGGTTTCGTTTAAGTAAACAAACAGGTCTTAATATTTTAGAGTCAATAGAAGATGAAATTGAATACCTCTACGAACCGTGTAATATGTAATATAAGCTTCAATATATAACCCGAGTATAACAAAACAAACCCACACTCTGATATAACATCGAAGTAAAAAAATTTCCCTGAACTAAAATGTCAACGCCAATAGGGGGAATAGAAAAAGCACCAGAAAAGTATCCAAAATTGCAACATTGCCAAGTTTACCTAACGTTTCGCTAAAATTTCGTTATGCCTTGGTCGCGCGAACAAAATCAATCTAAGGTGGACCTTAAAGTTGAGGTTGAGGGGGACTTACTAAAATCACGATTTTAAGCAAAGCCATGCAAACAGCCATCAGAAACCTAACCCTAATCTCAATTATGAAAATGTAAACAATACACACGAAGGTGGAAATAAAATCGACCATGATGGCGAAAACTGGACAGTAGTCGGTGAAAAACGACGAAATAAGCTACAAACAGCTAAAAAAGAAAATGAACTTAAAAAAAAACAGCGACCAGAATCAATTAGGGGAAATAAGGTACATTATGACACAGAGACTATGCCTGTGGCTCCAGACAGGTCCTCGTTTTTCATATCTGGATATGGACCTCAGGTAACACCCGTTGACTTAGCAAATTATCCAAGAACTTCACACAATTGAGGGAACCTGTGAAAAACTAAGAACTAAAAAGGGCCATTTAAAAAGCTCCTTCAAGGTAACTGTATGCAGGGAGCAGAGGGATATTATCTTAAATCCTAATGCCTGGCCAATAGGTGTCATAGTCAACCATTTTCTCAACCAAAGACGACGTTCTCACTAGAGAATCGAGATACATTTGGCGGAAACAAAAGCACAACAGAGCTGTGTCATGCACCTGAACATACGCTCTCTAAGGAATAAAATTGAAGAGTTGGAAGTGACTATGAAAATCCAACAATCGACCAAAGATTACAATGTGTTATGTCTTAGTGAACATCATCTAAACAACTAGGAAATTGAAAATTTGAAAATTGAAAACTTTAACGTTGCTTCTTTTTTTACTAGAAGCCATAAGGGACATGGGGGTACCCTCATACTGACGAAGCATGGAGTGCGTTCCCAGACCGTTGAACAATTAGTGAATATGTCCATAGAATATCATTTGGAGTTGTCAGCGGCTGAAATTAAAGGTCTGAATATTCTTGTTTTAACTATATTAGAGCTCCCGTTTAGTTTGTTTTTGGATAGATTTATAAATGTCTTAAGTTTTATTCATGAAAATAGCCGTAGAGGGTTTTGATAGTAAACGGTGACTTTAACATTCTTTTTAATACAAATAACCAAAGAAAGAAATATTTTATTGAACTGCTTGAAAGCTTTAATTTGCAACAACAAATTTTTCAAAACACAAATGGAAAAAATTGTATAGATAACATTTTCGTAAATTTTAGAAATATTTTAAAATATAGTATCTCTGCGTACGACCCTTTTCTGTCTGATCATTTGACCGTGAACATATTGATGAAAATGACGGGGGATAACTCAGAAACAAAACAAAATACACATCGACCTATCACTCAAAGGGGCCTTAACATGATGTATGAATCTTTGGAGCAACAGGATTGGAGTTTGGTTACCGACCAGGAAGAATACACACCTATTTAACAAACTGTTAACCCTGCTTAAAACTGTTATAAATAATTCATTTCCAATCAAACAAACAATAGGTAATAAAAATAATAATAAAAATATAGTCTGGTTTAATCAAGACATAAAAAACATGAGGGAAAGTTTAAAATTGTTACACGAGCTTAATAAGATAAGGCCCTCAGCCGAACTCAACCAAACAATTAAATCTTTTAGGAAAAAGTATAAAAGTAAAAATTATATTCTAAGTTTAGGAAATGCTGTAAGAACTTCCTGGGACGTGGTAAACTATTTTAGAGGTGTAAGCGAAAGAATGAATAGTGGAGTGAGTCTCAGCTGAGGATTTTAATGAATTTTTTAGTAGTATTGCAGGAGAGCTCCTAGCAGCGATTCCAGAGGGGGGACGGAATCCAGGAGAATACTTAAATGGCCTTGTGACGGACCAGAGATTTAGTTTTGGGGAGGTTAGTTTTGTGCAGGTTAGGGATGCAATAGACGCAATGAAGGTCAAGCACAGCAAGGATATCTATGAAATGAATATTCCCATGCTAAGATCTGTGAAAGATGTGTTAATCATTCCCTTAACTAAATTAATAAGCATAAGAAATAAGGTTTTTCCTGCTTGCTTTAAAAATTCAAAAGTAGTTCCAATCCATAAAAAAGGAGATAAAAATGAGGCCAATAATTACCGCTCTATATCATTAATTCCTGTTTTGTCTAAAATCTATGAATATTTATTGAAAGAACAGCTACCATTTTGAAAGGAATTAACTCTTCACTGAAAGCCAGTTTGGCTTCAGGGCCAAAAACTCCACTACTCTTGCTGTGCTGGACTTGCTAGGATTCATAGCGGATGCTTTTGAGGAGGGGCAGTATTCCTGTGCTACCTTCTGCGATCTCTCAAAGGCCTTTGATTGTGTTTCACATAGTGTACTGATAAATAAGCTTAAAAATTATGGCGTGGATGCAGGGAGTGTGTGCTTGCTTGAAAGTTACCTTAGAAATAGGCAACAAAAGACTGTACACAATGGAAAAACCTCAGAAAACTGGGCAATTGTTGAACATGGAGTGCCACAGGGCTCAATATTGGGGTCACTGCTCTATTTAATATATATCAATGATATAAATAAGGCCTCCGCAAACAGGAAAATCTTACTTTTTGCAGATGACACGTCTCTTATAACCAGTGATCAAAACAATTACAGGCTGAATGAAGAGATGACTGAAGGAATGAATGATCTGAGAAAATGGTTTGTGGCGAATAAACTTACACTGAACGAGACAAAAACAGTGAGGGCCGGAACTTAGATGGGGTGAAATTTCTGGGTATGTACCGCGATCCTGGCTTAAAATTTGAAAACCATGCTGAGTATGTAGCTGGCCGACTGACTAAAGCGGTATATTTATTAAGAAATCTAGCCAGAATACTTCCCAGGGCTCCTTCAGGCGTTCCACGCAATCTTCCAGTCGGTGGCTATCTATTTGGTTCTGGCATGGAATCACTCAGCCCACGCCAAAAGGATCTTTGCTTTACAGAAAAGGGCAGTACGCATTGTTTCCGGTATAGGTTACAGGGACGATGCTAGAGAGTGGTATACGAGTCTAGGGATACTAACAATACCATGTAGATATAT
>MU182193.1:71064-178727 GCA_016904865.1 Pissodes strobi
TGTTAAGAGATATTTGGTTGAAAAGGCCTTCTACAGCATCAGTGAGTTTCTGGATGTCTGAGAGCATTTTAAGTATTTGTGCTTTTATGTTTTAAGTGTGAAATAGTCTTATATGTTTTTTATAGTAAGTCTTGACTTTATTTTTATATATTTTGGATGTATAATGTAAGGTTTGATGTAGGATTGTGAGCTGGCACATATTGTTTTTTTTTCAGTAATGTGACGTATGAAAGATACAATGTATTAAATACCTGAATAAATATTTGAATTTCAATTTGAATTAAATTCCAAAATCACAGTGCACAATTAACATCTAAAATAGATCCAAGAGATATCAACAAAATTCAAATCAGTAACCAACCTATTAAAAGGCATGTTGCAAGTTTGCGAAGACCCTAGTAGAGAACACATTAAACTTCTATATCGGATGTAAATATGAAGCATGAAATAATACTTGAAAAAAAAACACAGATCAACATATTTTCAACGATCTCCCAGTTCGTTCAATCCAAGATATGTCCTCATCTGATCCAAAACAAGTTCTAAGCATCCGTTCTAGCTTGCAAATATCTAAAAAATATATTCTACATTGCAAATTGCAATAAGCTTTAGATAGTCTATAACGAGGATACCTGACTAGATTGATCTCATATTCCAACATTTCCAACGAAGATCGAACATAACATCGAAACGGTGTTATAATGCAACTCAAATTCGCTTTATGGTTGTCTATACTTACTGTAAAGTTATAATGACTCATAAACGAAGCATACCATCGAGAAACCCACTCAAAGCTTCCACTTCTGTGGCCCTAAACAGTTCAACATTCTTAAAAGTATTTAGCTGCGTTTAGTCTAAGGTTGTTTTCAAGACACCATCCAGTTAAGTAAGATATCCAACTTCTGCAACAATTTGCAGTTTGCAAATAAAATAATCAGAGCTGAAAAGGCATCCAATGTTACTTGCTAGGGAAAACCTTGGAACTCAATGTGACCTTTGCGATGCACTGGGAACCACGTTAAACTGAAAATAAAGATATCCGTCCAATCTCACTTACGAACCAAGAGAACAATGAACCAGTCACATCAGTCTTTGCGGTACCCAATCAAACAAATGCCTTACTGAAACTAGTGTATACAGAATGTATCTTATACTAATGAGCATGTTATATACAAAAATATTTCTAAGTTTTAGCAGAAAAAAACCATTTTTCCGAATGCTTTTAATGGGGCTCATCCACACTACATACCCAATCACTCTATAATTCTTAACGACAGCGCTGTTCCCGTCTTATTCAAGTACAACCTGTCAGGTAGTTATTACAATTTGACATAGACCATGATTCTTAGGAAAGTGATTAACATCGATATTTTGATACAAACGATAAATAGAAAGTCAGCTAGAGTACTACTATTTTAAAAAAGAGAAACATCACATTCATTATAATTGTTGTTACTTTCTTAGAAATTAACGTCTTCAAATTGTACTTTCTTGAGGGAGCTAATGGTGACTATATTGAATAATTGTATTCCTATGTGAGGACTGAGGAGCCTACATACCAAGAAGCCTATTTTGAAAAATATAAACGTGGATTAAAATTTTGAAATATTGAACGCGTAATTCATTCATAGAATATGTGAATATGTCTTTGGAATTTACCGCAAATAGCCATGACATCAAAAAAAGCACTAATAATATTATTTAGAAGGGATAATTTAGCAAATAATATCAATGACTAACTACAAGCAATTTACCTCTAGCGCCTCTTGTTCTAAATTGTCTAAGTTAACATCATCTTCACCTTCTGGGCTAGTTATCACATTGTTAAATTCAGAAGCGGTCTTTTGTCTAATTATATCATATTCTGCACTGGATTTTGCCAAATTATGGACTTTATCCCAGAGTTCTTGTCGTTGATTTTGTTTTTCCTTCTCCCTATAATAAGAAATATGGCCATATTGAAATGAAATAACCATCAAATTTTAGGCGAGATATAGAAGATAGACCAGGTGAAAAAAATATATAAAATCTGACTTGACAAAATGAAAATACTTCGCTAAACCACTTTTCAGACAAAGTACAACTGACGACATAAAAATCGGGATAAGGGGTGCAAATTGCTTATTTAAATTTCTCAGAAAATTGTATTCCTAATGAAAGTTAATGTTTATCAGAATAATCAATCAAAATGTTCAAATTTCAAATGATATATTTTTATGAGTTAATATACATTGCGTTTTGTGATAAGCATTAATTTTCAAAGAATAGTTTTTTTGAGAAATTAAAATTTAAAATTCGATCCCTTGTCCCAATTTTTATGTCGTAGCCTGTGCTCATATAAAAACCATAAATAGCGTTTTGGTTTTTGAACATCTTACTTCAAATTTGACAATGCCAAAAGTAGTTTTTCTTCATGCAACAGCTTTTATATATATACTTTTTTTAGATTGGTAAAAAATATGCATGTGTATACAATATTGCACCGTACACTTAAAATTAATAAAAGAATATTATTGAAGTAATAACCTTTGTCTCTCTTGCCGATATTGCTGAGTACATTCATCAAACAACTTCTGATTCATTTCCATAAACAGCTTCAATGCGTTGTAAATTAGACCATGGATTGTTTTGTTCCAATGACTTTTGGAATTTTTGTATAAACTAGGAAACATCAACGGTATGATCTCGGTGGCATTTTCGGCTACCAGAGACATAACATATTCATTATTCCAGTAATATAGCGCCCTTTCTGCAACTTGAAAATGTGGTGAACTGACACACTTTGCGAGTTGACGAAAAAGGGGAACCATAATCTATAAAAAAATCGTCAAAGTTAATATTCAAATTAGTGTATTCATTCTTACATATATCGTAACGTAAAATACTATGTATGATGGTTCCGTTTTACGTGTTTTTGAGTCAACTAAGTGGACACTTATTTAAGACTTTCAGATTGTAATGTGTAATAAAGAGAAGCCTATTTTCAGTAATTAACAAAGTTAGAAATCAATGAAAACCATGTTAAACAACATAAATAATAAAACCAATAATAGTTCCATCAGTAGACTTTTTATACCGTGTCTGTTATTTATTTCCATGGCTAAAGACTCTCAAGGAACGCTTGTTATTTTACTGCCAAGCTTGTGAAAATATAAGTGAAATTAACAAAACTCTCTGAAAGAATTAAGCAGACTAAAAAAGGATAGAATAATTGATAAACTAAAATTTAACTCCGAAAATGCAATAAGTAACTTCAAGATGAAATTAATTCGTTAGTTGCCGAAACGACGAAAAATGCCATATATACCTAAAGGTTAAACGCGAGGTTCTCCTGTCCGCCTCTCCATTCTTACTAAATAATCCGCAACCTTCCTCGACCTGGAAAATACAGGGTCGTGGCGCTACTATACAGCGTTGCCAAATTAGGGCTCTTTAAAAACAGCAAGATTATGAGACACCCGCATATGGCATTGGTAAGCAAACGGATGAGCTACTTAAACTGAACAAGGAAATTGTTGATTTTCTTTACAACGCAAGTTGTCGATCTGAAGTTGCACCAACTTCGATATGGTGATAATTCACTCTTTTGAAACTATTTAAATAAGGTTCAAATAATTCGCTCGCGAAAAAACAAGCTCAGGTCTCCTCTGTAGAACCTATAGCTTATCTAAGCATGTCAGTAGCGAATTCTTGTTATTGTATCCCTACTAACCTATAGGAACTAAAAATAAAAATGCTTCATGAGAAAATGACTTGGGCTCTTTAGATATAAGAGGCCAAATTTGAAAAATAACATAGTTGTCTACAACAAAAAAAATAAAATAAATAATTGTAGCATGAGTCCAACCTGTTACGCATGCAATTCCATGCGTTTCGAGGGTCAACAACGGCTGGGCGAACTATACTAACTTTACGAAAGCCAATATTATCAAATTTAGATGTGATATTGAAGGATTAGTTATTCGAGATGCTCCTGGTGGAAAACCGTTCTTCAAAAATATAAATGAAATGTTTATCAAAATTTATTGTCATCAGAAATTAAAAAACAACTTTGTGGTAGTAGTGCTGCTAAATAAATAACTCGCTTTATTTTAAACGTGTTTAATGTGATCACACTGATAAAACTAAAATGGACTGCAAACAAGTGAGATATCACCTTTCACCCTGTCAAAATTGTTCTATTAGAATGGAAAGGACATTAAGAAATCCATTTGACACACTAACTTTCGTTATTCTTTTAAAAAACATGAAATACATACTTTTTGAAATTCTGCCGGCTCAATAACATCCAGAATTTCCTCCAATTCATTTAAAAACATAACTTCTTTGGGACTGTGTGTCTTGGGCCAGTATTTCAACAAACTCCTAATAACGGGTTGGGTTAAGGATGGATCCTTTTCTAAAAACTGCACTACGCAATAGGCCAATTGTGGGTGATATACTGACAGAGATTTAACTTTATGTAAAGGCATCAATACCCGCAAAAGGAAAACTTTGTGTTCTTCCTTTAGAGGCAGCGCGAAGCCGTTAATAATTGATCCGAGAATTTCTAATAATTCTGCTATGCCATTATGATGCTCTGTTTCATATATAAACCTAAAAATAACGAGAAAATATTAAAAAATACAAAACTGAAAGTATAAAATTGTAGAACTGAATCAAAACAATTAGTTGGATTAAAACAGGCGGTTGCTTCAAAAGTTTAACCAATATAGCTCAGAGGCCACATACTGATATCAATATTTCGAAAGTCGAGTTTTTGAATAAGGTCGAAGATTGTTGGATCTAATCTCAAATATATGGATAGTAGATTTTTTGACAGAGCTTAGGATATATACAGTTTAAGGTCTCTCTTAGATAAACCCCTTGTGTCTCACTGTTCTAAAAAACATACTCATGTATGCAGATTCCGGACATAGTTAAAATTATCTGTTCTTTATGGTTGCCTCTACAAGACTCAAGGCAATTTAAGTAAAAAATTATTCTCAGTTCAGTGTTCATATGTTTACTTTTTATTATCTGCACCATAATATGATTTGGTGGAGAAACAACGAATATGCCATTAAGGGGTTCACGAAACTCAGCACAAATTTGTAAAAAAAGAAGGCCCTTTAATCCGTATACGAATCTCCGCAAGAAACAAGTAAAATGACGTCAGATCAGGTGATTAGAATGGATGATCCATACCTGCTACTTATTTTCTAAAGAATTTGTATATAAATCGCAAAACTTTGAACAAATGCGTTATTATGATATAATGTAAGATCCATTTTAAATATGCCAATCCGCCGATCACTGAGCTGTTAATGAATCAGATCAAGGTTGATCTAAGCTCGCACAATCGTCCTTCAGCTTTAGTGTCCCTGAAATTCTCTACACCACAATCGGGCAAGAACATCATATTGAACGTTTGTAATAGTGTTTATTGTTTAATTAATTAAATATAGATTCGAATCATAGGTCGTTATATATTACAAGTAAAATACCTTGCCATTCTCAGATATTTGTATGTGTAATTGAGCATAGCTTCATTTGTCATAATTCTCTAAATAACAAAAATAAATAAACTTACCTATAAAATACATTATTTATTTGTTTCCTAATAAACGCCCTTAGCCCTAAAAATTTGCCGTATATCCTATGTAATGTCGTTTTCAGCAGATCTCGTTCCCTTGGATCTTCGGAATCAAACAGATCTAAGAGTTGCAAAACAAATTGTTGATCGATGAAACGCTTCGCGACGTTCGCCTGGAAATCAGGTGCCTCGAGCACCCTTAAGAACAATTCGTACACTAGTTGCAAATGAGGCCACGCCGCTTCCAAAGTGGGCTCGTCTTCTTCAGGGTCGAATTCAGCTCCGTTCGGGTTAGAGGACGGAGGAAGTGTTCTAAAGAGGTTCACAGAAAACTGCAAAATAAAAAAAAATAGGACAAATACTAAATAGATATTTATAAATCACGACCGCCTAACAAACTGTAGATAGCAGTTACTATCTGGCTTTGCTTCAGAGTTTTTTGAATATATACATTTGAGGAGGCGACACATTGTCGGTCATTTTATTTATTCTCTGAAGTTATCATGGAAGGTCCAACCAGCAATTTCAGTATTGCCAGCGCTATGAAATCAAATACAGCCATGAACCACTATAATTAGCAAATGTTTAGAAAATGTAGTTACCATATTAACAGCCTCTGGATACACGTTCTCCGTAATAATCCCTTTGTTTTGAGTAACAAATTCTACCATTTCCGTCAATGCGGTCCTTTTGATTTCCTTCCATTTTAGATCTGACAGGGGATCTGAGGCAAAGTCGAACAGTACACAGCATTGCCTTAACTTCTGGATAAAAAGCTCTTCACGCTCAGCTGGCGCGGATTCTGTAAATTGATCATACAATAATACAATTGCATTAATATGTGTAATATTTATATTTTTTCATACCGCGACTCTAAAAAAAAAGAAATCAATTACTCATTGTGAAGAATTGAATTATTAGAAACCAATAAGTGGTAATCACAAACGTGACAAATTTAACCCAAACTGATTCTACTTTAATTTTTTTATTTTTTTGTAGTTTGGGTTAAGAAAGGCATGGGTTAACAATGCATCTGTAACATATTTAAATCTTTCATTTAAATACAAATACAACGAAAAGGGTGAAAGAACACCAGAAATGGCAGGCTACATGGCAACCTCCAAGCTGGTAGAAACAGACTCTACATGTATTTCCCCTTCCCAAAACAGTTTATACCTTCATACGGCCTTCCGTACGGTATAAATCGTGCAAAAAAACAGTTTCAGCTAGTAGTTCTTATCTTCCATTGGCTAGGGCAGTTTCAGAAGGATAAAGTTGACTTACCAATAATCATGGAGAAACTTTTAATTAAGTACACGTAACCTAGCTGTTTGGAACCAGATCCAAGTTACGTATATCTAATAATGATTTTTTGAAAATTTAGTTGGTATTCATGTGCTGCTATTATTATTCTAACTACTATCAAGCAAGAACACTTAGCTAACTAACTTAATATGACTTCTAGACGAAAGTACTGAAAACACAGACTGGTTTAGTATCTTAAAATGCCACAAAACTTGTATAATATTATGATAACTGTTTTAATCCTGGAAAATAAAATAATAAATAAATAATTAACTACAGTAAATTCGACAATACTGATTTCCATATTGATGCAGAATGATTAATCTTTAATCGAATATTTTAGAATCTATTTTGTTGCGTTAACGATGACGACAATGAGGAATGGTACTATTTTATTTATAGAATCAAACGACTTTTATAATACTTGGAAACGAATGCTAATTTAAATTCCATAGAGATCACCAGAGAAACAAAGTAAACTAAATGTATTGCTCTTATATTGCACCTAATATAACTGATCCTTGTAGGAATATCGTTTTTACAAGGTCATTGGCCACTCTCATCCTCGATATCGGTACACGTATCTCTTTTAATTACGAATTTGGTAAAAAAAAAACAATTGCAAAACTTTTAAGCCATTCTTTGAATTTCCAAAAAAATGTTTATGAAAAATCGTAATTTGATTGTTCCTAGTGGAAAAATATAAGCGTTTTGATGTTTATAAGAGTAATGGAGCTAGGGATGAAAAAATAGTTGACAATATAATTCGCTTCTGCGAGCTTGATTAGTATATGAGACAATGTATATTATGATTCCAAATGGCTCCAGCAATAAAAATCGTGTGTGGTATCAAATTACAGAAACTTTTATGCTGAAATATATTATGATACTGGTTTAATAAAAATAAATAGCACCCTAAAAGTCTAGGAAATTCCCCATAAGAAAGCTGAAAAAAAACCATGGGACATTTATAGCTTGTTCAGTGTTGGTCATTTCACTCTTTGCAGACACACTAGATTGTGGGCTGGAATATGGACAGATATATTCACTGAACAAACTTGAATGCCATTAACAAAAAGTTGAGGTGGGTTAACTCGTGGAAGAAGCATGGGTGATAGTCAACGAGCTTCATGGATATTGAGCTACCCTGCATGCTGTGCAGTTATTTCTGTTGTGAGCAATCTCACTGATGTCTCCCATGTAAGTAGTTAACAACAAATTACATATTATATTACTTCAATGCTTGGAAAATCACAATCCATTTGACTCACAGTGCGTGCTGTATAACATTTTCAGGGGGGATAGTAGACAGTTAACACAAGTTAATTGGAGTTCGAATCCAATCCAAACTGAAAGCTTTCAATTCTGTTACCATGGCAAAAAGCATCAAGCTGTCACAATGGAGATATTAAAAAAAGGTAATGTCATTGACGGAGCTAATCAGCATATTGATACAGGACTCTTCATCCAAAGAATGTCGCCTGGAAATCCTGATCAGGCAAAGTTAGAGGGGCACTTCAATTATGAATTACCTATACTTCCCCGCCTCTATTTGATCCATAAATTCAGGTATTGAGAAAAAATTGTCAAATTATCACTGACAAGAAGTTTGGAGGACATAACAACCAATTTATTTACTTATTTATTCATTCATTCCATAAAAGATCATCAATAAGATGACATACAGTTCGTCAGTAAAATAACTACAACCTATAAGTATACAAGAAAAGCTTGAAATATCAACACAATCAACATTGCAATTTGCAATATATGAAATCTACTAACATTGATACACAATACATTACAGAATGATTACACACTAAAAATATTTTTAAAAGATCAGAACCAAAGCACATTGATGACAGCATTGGCATGTTAAAGAAATCGCAAAAGAGACTATACGCTAAAGATTAAGCATGAAACTACAAGAGAAAAAAATTCTTAGATTGTAAAAACTCTGTTCAACCAATAAAGTCTTGAGTCCTCTCTTAAATACAGTCACATTTGGAATATCCTTCAAGTTTCCAGGTATGTGATTACTGAGCGTCGCCAACAAGTAAGAAGCTATCCAAGTTATATTTAGAATACAATGCACAATGTAATATATACATCGATGATCGTCAGGATGCCGAGCCCTTTGAAAAGGCCACGACTGGAGTGTCTCGGTCCCTTGAAATAAAGCACTCTGCATTCACTTTTGAAAAATTACCACTTCATTCATTCTATTTGCATTATATTTAAATGTACCAGCATTAAGTAATCAACCTTACGAGGATAAACAATACAAGTTCTGTTTTGGAAGGGTGAAGAACTAGCTCATTTAACCAGCAATAATTATATGTATGCTAGGCACTTCTTTCGGCACTATTGCTTAGAGCTGGGACAGTGTCAGCTATAACCACCGCAGTCATATAGTCTCAAACAGTGTAAGCACATCACCAATGAACACTAAAAAAATAACAGCGGGCCCAAAATGCTCCACTGAGGTACACCAGTATTTACCGGCAGCCGGTCAGAGTACCACTCCCCACTCTCCATATTGATCTTTACAATCTGTGTTATTCCATTCAAATAGGATGTAGCCAGTTCCAGGGTTGTCCCCTCACTCCTCTTTTGAAGCAGTAGCTCATGATTTACAAGATTAAAAGCACGAGTGTAGTCAAAAAAGATTCCAGCAACCTGCTTCCTCTGATCTATCATTCTAATTACCTATATAGTTAACCGATGCCAGTATAGCATCCGCAGTGGATCTACCCACTCAATAGGTGTTGTTGATCTACCCATACTGAGCATCAGGCACCAATCCATATTTATGAAAGTAACTTATAAGTCTGATGTAAAATGCTTTTTTCTTCAAACGTCAGTAAATCCGTCATTACTCGACTGTGTAGGCGGCCGTGAAGTTTCATTTTTCTTCCGCCGGAGCTTTACTTTTCACTTTTCCGCCGGCGGAGGTAAAAGTGTTACCATAGCAACATAGATACAAACAAACAACAAAGCAAGCGTCAACAACCCAAGAATTATTAAACTAAAATTTGTATTTATCACTCAATTTGTGCACTGCATTTCTAAAAATCACTAATTTAGGAACAAATTGGTTATTAACTTAATCGAACTTACTCACTAATTGCTTATCAATACGGAATTAAAACGCAATCGGAGACGCAATTTTAAAAAAATAATTATTGTTGACAGTGTCCACTGACAGCTTTATGTTACATTACTATAACAACGACCTGTGCCTATTCATCGATACCGGTCTAAGCCGCCAAACCAACTTATCTTTGATATTAATTATTATTATTACTATTAAAAAGAGATATTTTTGCATTAATTTGTCGACATTTGAAGAAAAAACAGCATATTTTATGTGGAGGAAAAGTTACTTTTCATGGCTTGCTCTCTATTACCAGCCTCACTCCGTTCGGCTGTTAGAGCGCGCCATGAAAAGTATCACTTTTCCTCCATATAAAATAATATACTATTTCATATACCTTGGAGAAGGCAGGGTGTAAGGCAGCAGTCCTGTAATTGCCCATGCTTTCCTTTTCATATTTGTTGTATATTGGTTTAATTACAGCACATTTAAGTTGTGATGGGAAAGCTCCTTCTATAAAAAATTGATTTATCAAAACTGATAATTCGAGGGCAACAATATCAGCCATTGTGCGGAGAAGTGAGCAAGGAATAGTAACCCCCCCGGCTGCAGTTTTTCCAGAAACATTGTAATTGCCAAGCAAGGACTATTTCTTTCTAATAATGGAAAAAAAACAGTGCTTTATAACTATGCTTGGGAAACCCTTGGAAGCTAATGACCACACCATGATTCATGCTACAGATGATGCTGACACTGTTGCTGATGACATCGATGTTCATATACTTTTGATTTACCATAATACACGAAATATTTGTTTGCAGTTATCTACATTCAATCATAAAGAAACGTGATATTAAATCGATGCAACATGCGTTTGGCGAAAAGGGATGCAGAATTATTCCCTTTTGACGTGCTTTAACTGGCTGCGATACCACAAAATCCTTATTTGCTAAAATTAAGTCGTCATTTTTGGAAATATGAAGAATTTAGCATTAAAAATGCAAACAGAAAGGTACTTACAGATATTTGTACCAAAGAATTGGTATCATTGTACGGCAGAAATATAAATTCAATATTTCAATACTTCATGTCCATTCACAGGCTTACATACGTCAGCAAGAATTACAAACAATTTTAAAAGATTGCAAGAATACGTATTAATAAATTAATAAACAATAAAATCATAAATCAATAAAATAATCAAAACATATGTTTACGTGACAAAGAAAGGATAAAGGTTAAAAGGCAATAAATAAAATTTAAACATTAAAAACGCCACCGTTCAGGATGGATCACTCACAGCCTACTAGAAATCTGAACTAAGAAACTCTTAGCTGGTAGAGCTCCAACATAATCTGGTAAAACATTAAAAAAATCTATAGCCCAGTAGCCTGGACCATTCTGATACCTTCTTAGAGGCCAATATGCGGGTACCAAATTGTTTTGAACGAGTGTCGTGGTCATGAACATCTTCATGAGCTCCAAACTGACCCTCATACTGCTTAACATACAACAAACACTCCAACACGTATAAAGAAGGCACAGTCATCAGACCAAGATCCACATACACACTCCTGCAGTCACCTCTGTAACCCAAACCAGACATCAGTCTCACTGTCCTTCGCAGACTAAACACCCTGTTGACCTCAGCCGAGTGTGCAAGAATCACATATAAGACATGTGTATAAAAGACAGCAAACTATGCAGTTCGTAATACATCAGCTGAGACACACTTATATAGGTTTCGGAGCACATAAAGCCCCCTGAGAACATTAATATGTTGACCCCACTGCAGCTTTGGATCTAAAACCCCTCCAAGAAAGCATACCTCCGAGGCATTCTCTATACCTGATAAATCTCTCATAGAGAATATTACTCGGCTTGTCTTGTCAGCATTCAGAAGCAGCCTGTTTGAGCAGAACCAGTTCTCAGCCCTCTCCTGTGCCGCCATTGATCCATTCAATGAATCCTCATAAGGATCTGCAGCACGAGAAATCGTCGTGTCATCAGCAAAGAATGTGATTTTTGCAAGAGTCTGCTCTTTAGGAAGATCATTTTTTATATATTAAAAAGAGAATGGGGTCCAGGACCGAGCGTTGTAACACTCCAATTTTAATTACACTCTTCGCTGACGTCACACCGGCAACCTCTACCACATGACACCTGCCCCAAAGGTAAGACTAAAGTTATAATAGTTGAGTTTTTGAAGAATGATACCACGGTCGACACAGTCAAAGGCCTTGCTGAGATCACATAGCGGAACTGAGTTGTACTGCATGTTATAAAATGCCTCTATTATGTCTGAAACAAGATTTATAATACCTAGGACAGTGCTCTTATTTTATCTGAAGCCGAATTGGCATTTGGAGAAAAGACCATTTGGTTCAAAGAAGTTTATAATTTTAACGGTCTAGAACTTTAGAGATTATAGGCAGAAGTGATACCGGCCTATAATTTTCAGGCAACGAGGGGTCACCCTTCTTGAACATTGGTACCGCAATAGCCATTTTGAGAAACGTTCTGTTGAAAACAAAAATTGATTAATCGAGTCAATGGAGTGATAATACAGTTTTTGATTGCTTTGATTAATTTTGCAGTTAAACCATAAATGTCACGGCTCTGCTTATTTTTTAGGTTATCAATTACATCCCTGACTTCATTAAAGGATACCTCAGAGAAACAGAGAGAAGTTGGTGGTGATGTGCATCCGCCAAGATAGTTCAAGGGATTATTATTTGAAAGTGGAATACCTGCGCTATATTCTGAGCTATAAAAGAGAAAAAAATATATTAAAATCATCTGGTGTTGTTATTTTTGTGATCAACTATCTCCTTACACTTGCCTCGATGTTTGTTTATTTTGTGCCACATGGTTTTAGGCGGATTTTGAGAAGAGCTAATAAGGTTGTTCGGTTCCTATAGTTATATTGACGTTATAGTTCTAAAAAGTTCAGATGCTCCCTCATCGCTTTAAGGTCATCACTAAACCAGTTGATGGTATAGGAGTGGTCAGACCGAAAAGATTTTTCTGGGAATGCTTACTGGTATGCACCTTCCAGCAATGTTGTTAAATGCTCAAACCACTCATTGACATCACTGTTTTCCCCAATAAACTCCTATGACAAATTATCTACAATATTATAGAATTGAGAGTTGAGACCCCCTTGTATTATTGGTCTACATACCTTTCGAGACTGAGTGAAGCGACCTTCAGTTATCGGAATCATGCATTCCCTTGCGACCTATGATCAGATATATTCACATCAGCCACGCTCACAGAGCATACATCTATATCAGAGCTCACAAGGATGTTGTCCAGACAATTGTCTAGTCGTGTTGGTTCAAATACTGTCTGTTTCAGGCCAAAACTCACCAGCGAGTCACACAAGCTCTAAACCTACTACGATAGAATGTGTTTGATGGAAAACTATGAACACCAATATTACCAATCCTGAAGAGTGGGGTTGGGAAAAGTGGGAAACGAACTACAGCCCACATGTAAAATTAGCCCTGCTGCATCAGATTTTTTTATTAAATATCATTCACTGCACCTGCAAAACGAACACAAATGAGCTGTGTGGTAGTGGTGGATGTACGTACCGATGTTATGGTGTGATATGTTGAAACTGTTCTGGTAGATGTTGCACAAATAGTGAACCGAAAGAAAGTGATTTAGAATAAACCGAAGAATACTATTAGATTTAGCTTTTCTCTTATGCAAAATGTAAGTCTGATTTTGATTATTAGAAATATGTTTTTTAACACTGCGGGTTTCGGTCACCATCATTTTGAAACCAATATTATAATCTTTTTCAACATGAATTTTTTCGTAATTTGATGTAACACGATTTTTTTATGATTTTGTTGAAATTTTTTCAAGATGGCGGTCAAAAAAACGATTACCAAGCAAATGATCATCGCAAAGCTTTCACCTAGGAAGAGTCAAAATTTCGCACTTTGTTCGATTTTATTTTATTTCTTGTCCTATTTAGTAAATATTTTATCATAAAAGCTAACTATATGACCGATTTCATCGTCAGATCTTAAACTGAATTAAATACTAGAAAATTTCCATTCAAATAATCAATTTGACATAGATATATATATGCAGCCAATGAAATCAATACCTCCACATGTCGCCTTTCCCACGTCCCACGAACCCTTTTTATCACCTATGTATATTAAAAAATTGAGATTATTGGATTCATGAACGCGAAATGGTTTGTTACAATTACTTTCCTCGTTTAAACTCTGCCTGGACATTTTGGGGTGTTCTAGCGGAAAAATGTTATCGGCAGGTCGAAGCTGCAGGCTTACTGCCGCCCTCCCACCAAACCCCCATTATTTGTTGGGCCAAACATTTAAAATATTTTTTACTCTCAATTAGAGTTTCTAAAACGTCAAAAACAATTTTTGCAGCAAAAATATTCTGCTTGTTCTTGCGAACGTTTCAGATAATTTTCGCATTATTGTTCACTGACCGGAAGAGAGTAGAAGGGGAGGATGAAGAATGATTCTTTCTTATTTCACTTTTTTCGCAAGTGTTTGCAAATGTTAGTGTGTGAATAATTAGCTTCATCTTTACATGTGCCCGAAATAATTAAATCTAAAATATGTCGTTATCAGTTTTTTCAGAGTCGAATTTCACAATTAATTCACACTTCACACACAGGCAGGGGTTGGCAGGAAAATGAGATGACCTGGAACTATTTGGTATTAAAATTATTAATTTTTCATGAAGTCAAGGGAAACAATTTCGATACCTAGCACTTTTCTACTACCTACATATAATGGAAATCAACATTGTTTCGAGGAAAATTACCTTTCAGCAAGGGTAATGGTTTGATGGGTGGGCGTTCCGTACTCGAGATTCTAAATGATGCCATGGCCATCCCGCCCAACTTTAATCCGTTTTGCTTTGACTCATTTGAGGATATTGCCTCGGCTCCATTCAAGCCTTAAACGATGCGTCCATTAAGATTTTGGTAATACATACTTGCCAAGGGAGTAATTTATTAATAATAATTTTATAAAATATATGGTACACATAGGTAAACCATAAACCAACACCATGAATAAAAGAAGTGACACCCAATTTTGGATGTTACTCTTGCAAAAGGATATTGGGGCATTACTGACTGAGCTGCACCAGATGAATAAACTGCTTAAGCGAAAAAATAATATCCGTAGCCTTGGAAAAGATGAATTTCAGTTAAATGAATTACAGAGATATGTGACAAGAATGCGTTATTAATTATTATGATTTTAAATCTTTTGATTTGCCGCTTCATTCTTCAACCAATTTGTATATTATGATCATATTTTCCATCTCTCTTCAGCTGGTTGCCCCAATCATGCTATTTTATGAATATCTATATTGATCATATCTAGAGATTTTAAACGCATTTCTTAGAACAATAGACACCCTTGGTACTTTTCATTCTCAAATTCTATTAATAGCTTCCTGGAGGAAAAATTGAAATTTGGACCTCGTTAAACTGTGCATGAGATTGCTTGTTTTGAATTAAAAAATGGCATCTATTAATTGACAGATTTTCCCAATTTGATTTAAAATACAGTGATGTGTGGCTCTAATTTTCACTTATGTCAGAGGAAATTGATAACCGGAAAGAAATGGAAAATGTCGATGAAGAGTTGTCCATGTCTATTTTACTTGTCTAACAAACGAAAACTTTGGATCCAAGATGATCATTTGGCCAAAGTGTTGTTTTAATATAATTCTGAAGTACTCTGTGAGTCAATCTATTCCGAATTAATCAACTATAATGTTGACTTTTTATGTTAATAGCTAGCTTAGAAGGGGCAATTGCCAAAAATTCCCGTAGCATTAGATTGTTCACTAGATTGAATCTTATAATTCTAAAGTATCTTTCTACACCTCTCTGACCAGTTCTTCTATTTACAACATAATTACAGTTAGAGAGTAATAGAGTGGGTGAAAATGGAATCTAAAGTCAGTTCACCATTCTGTCCAGTGAATTTGAAATTTGGAATGGTCCTGCTGATGAAGGGAGCCTAAGCATTCAGAGCTGCGAAAGAAAATCCGATAAATGTAATAAATAGATCAAGTAAAATACTCTAGAATTTAATGTTATAATTGGACTACTCAGCCACTCAGGACCTGGTCATCCTGGCATGAAAGAAATTTAATTCAGCTGTAATGTACGACTCGGTTGTAGATTGACCCACAATACGAACAATCTTGTATTAACAATGTTTATTACATTCAAAGTGATCCCTTGGCAAGTATTACATCAGCTAAGTTTATTGATGGCGACACGATGTGCTACAATTTTCAATTGATCGAAACCAAAGTTTGGATTACTTTTAAAAATTAGGTTAAATTATGGTGGAATCCACTTAAGAGATGATCACAAAGTGGAAAACACTCGTAACTACTACTAATCACCAATATACTCCCTATTACATAGCGAAGCTCTAAAGCTTTATTACAAATTACCTTTGGAATAGCATAATGCATTTAAGATTAAGAAATTTCATTAAAAAGGCTATTTATAACTTTTACACAAATGTCGTCAACATGAGTATATTAGTGAGTATTACAGGGCTCCACCGAAGGTAAAATCACTGCAGTAATTTCAAATAGAATTTTAATTTAAAGGATTTCCAAAATTTCGTGGTATTTCAGCAAAATGCCAAGCCAACTTAGGTAGTAAGTACTTTCAGGGTACAAAATTCGTCAGTGATTCATTCGCAGATCAGTTATTGAATAAATTGTAAGTAATCGATATGCCATCAACAAACGGAGCCTACCAAAATCACACAACTACACCAACCGTAGAAATCCTTGGTAACTAAAGTGTTCTGGTTGAATCCCGACGAATCTGTCATCTTCTTGATGTTGTCGAGAGCGTAGGCTTTGAGGGAGTCAACGCTGGGGGACGCCACCAGGAGGTCGAGACCACTGTGGAAGGATGGCGACTTAGGAATCCCGCCAGGTGACTGGGTGCTTGGAAAGGGTTGCCAGCTCTTGCGAATGAAAATGATTCTTAGTGACTTATAAAATGAGACAATGAAATTTTCTACCTACAATAACAGAATTGAACTTATAATTGTATAATATTTTTGTCTCCTTTTCCTAGAGATATTTGACAGTAAATTCTATTGGAAAAATATGCGATTAGATTTCTAAATTAAATGTTGGTAATTTTAAAAAACGTCAAACATCTGCAGAGTTAAAATGAAAAACAGCGACCAAAAATAAATTCAATTATTTTAAACAAATTATGTTTTGAGTCACACAATAGTGCATCAAGTCTGTTAAGACCAATAAAAATTGCAGAAAACGAGAAAAAAGAGAAGAAAGCAGGAATGTCGGCAATCTACAAGAGAAAGAAACGCACTGGTCCAGACTGAGATAAACGAGAGGCAGAAAAATCAGTCAGATAGATAGTGCAAAAACGAGAAAAGGGCATTAATAAAAGGCTTATTATAAGTATTGTAAATTATAAAATACATTGGGAAGCGATACTTTCAGAGCTTGCTGGAAACTGGTACAGGTTCAGGTGAAAGACTTGAATCAAGGTAGAGGTTGAAATCGCAACACTGCGCTGCGCTGGGAGGATATCAAAGATACAACAATTAGAGTCAGTAAAACGGGAATAGATGACCCACCCTATGCGGTTATTAATTAGTACGATGATATAACGGTTTCACTCTTTAATGGAATTATGAATATATTTCTAATAATCGGATCAAGATAATCATAGATCCCATAAACAAAAAGAGGATACTCTGTACTGCATATAAAGTACTCACAATTGTCAACCAAAACCACCAGCCTCATCCCAGCGGAAAACATTATAGGTAAATAATACCAGATAGGACTTATTTAGCCACGGAAGGGAGCAGTTGATGAAATGTTCAAAGTGAAGACGGTGCTAAATAAGGCTGGAAAATTTAACATTGATATTCACAATGTATTCGCCGACTTTAAGCAAGCTGAAGAGAGTTCTGCATAACCTGCTAACTCACCAAGGAACTATGCAAAACACCTAAACCAAGGAGATGGGCTAGCCTCAACCCTTTTATACCTGGCCCTACAATATGATGTTCAAATAGCCAATGAATACAGGCAACCAACGAAACAGTAACCTAGCTGCATAGTTAGAGCACAACAAGAATAGTTACAAATGACGAAAATACTGCTGTTAACTCAATTATAAATGGCAAAAGTGGTAGAACTACTATATACATATGCACTATGCACTATATGAGTAGGTGTGTGACTCGGGCGTGATCAAGACTGTTACCGCTTATGGTATGTACGATTCAACATTTCTTTCTTTTCTTGATGAGATAATTAGGGGGAACTCTGGCATGACATTTGACAGTTTATCCCCCCACTTATCCCCATATTTTATCACTAAATTACCCTAATACCTGACGTTATTATATCTTTTAAAAATATATTTATGTAATCATACCTGCTGGTATGCGGAAGAATGCACCATGTTTCCTGTCAGCAAAGGCGACGCATAGCGGCGACGCGGCGAAAAACTTCGACCAATTGCGTTTGGATGTAGTTTGGAGGGATGGACCGGAGGAGGACGGGACGGTGCTTTGAATCTACGGTAGAGGGGTAAAAGAGGGGAGGTTAGGACGGTGATAAGCTTGGCCGATGCGGGCAAGCATAGATACGTGGAGATCTACTGCTAAACGTAAAAGCGTCAGTGATAAATTTTATTGTATCTAAACTAAGTCAGTAAAATACCGTCTATTTCAAGTTAGTCTAAGTTCGCAATCTCTTGAAGAATTTAAATAAAATGAATAAGCGATGTACTAGTTACTTAGTATTCGTCTGATGTCTTCAATTGTGAAGCCTCTTTTAAAAAGACCGTATAATTATAATTTTTTTTTTGACATGACGACAAATGCATCTCAAAAGCATTTTGTAACTAAATTTTATTACTTCTTGCACCTAAGCTCAAACATCGGATAATTTCCGGGTCATTTTGGATTTTATAACTCACATGCCTATCTTGACCACTTCCTCAATCCTACCTCTATATTTCTAGGACTACGGAGGGGAATCACATCTCATTAAGTTATTTAAAATAGAAAATAGATCTTCATACATAAATGGAACTAGAGGCCGTAGTCGAAAGTATTAAGCATTGCCTGTTCATTCAAAATTCCCGGTTTAAAATTGATGTTTCCGTCGAATTCCCGTTTTTCCCTCCGGAGGTGATGTGGCTTTTGGACGATTAAGATGATTTTGGATAGAGCAAAAGCAAGAGCAGGAAACACATTAACAATTATAACAACGCCACTTTTTTTTTATCTTGCCAAAACAATAAATTCAGTTGTTCATATCTTGCAAAACTTCGATAAAAAAGTTGATGTTTATTTTCGTCGAATAAAAGGCCAAAATATATATTGAATATATCATATGAATAATGAAATTTTGTGTTCCCCTCGATACCATAGAACTTTTGTGTGAAAAATGTCTAGGGTGGTTCGGTATAGTCTAGAATTCGGATCATAATAAAGTAGATTATTGTGAAATTATGCTAACTAAAATCACTCGGACGCGTCTCTACTAATTACACAAATAATATCTATCACTGACCTAAAGGACAATAAAACCTCTGAAGTTTTCTGGCGGGGAATAAAACGATTAATGTTTCTCTTTCTGGTTTGTTGTCAAACGTACAAATTAAAACTAATGATATGGAAGCCTCAATTTTTTTTTATATTTTTGGATTATTTTTCATATACTCTATATCAAAATTCACTTGTCTTCGATAAATTGAGTTTACCACTCATTAAATAGCTACAAATAATCAACAAATTTCTCCTAATCTATTTACAGGTACCTACGTCCAGTATTATAACCGGAAATATAATTTTTTTGGTTAAATCGGATGTTGATTACAAAAACCGATTATGCAAATAATACATGGGAAGAAAAGAGCAGGAATATATGAATTTTGTTGTCATTCAAAGTGTTTGTAAAAATGACAAATTTTAGATGGCAATCTTTTAAAAACAATTTAGCGAATTTTTGCCCGACAACACTGACATTTTTAACAAACACTTTTCTAACAAATTTTACGAAAGTCGAAAGACCTTATATTTTTGGAATTAAAGGGCGAAATACAAGCAATAGACAAACGAATAACTATTTGTGCCAAATTTAATTTGGATAAAGCAAAATTGCCTATTTTTCAATCTTTTCAGCATTTGTTTGAAATATTGATATTTCGAAGCGGGTTCCGGCAGAAATGTGAAACGTTGTATGTTGATGTTTTGAAAGAAAACACAACCGAAAATTATACTTGAAAATATTAGTATCAGCTTTAAAATTTATCCTACACGATTTAAAGACGAATGAAAAATTAAAATCTTATAATAGCCGAGAACGCCAATGAATTAATACGAAAAAAAGTCACATTTAACGAACAAACAGGAATTATTTGAACAATTAGTTTCGAATAACAATTATTGTTTAGCGACATTATTTTCTTTTCGATGATGTAATTTCCATTTCCTATGCATCAAAGCAAAAAATGAAAAATTAATTAAGTGGGTTTGAACGAGTAAACCTTTAGACTCTTAGAATTCATTAATGCGCGCACCTAATCTATCTTCTAATATATACAAAATGATATAGTAAGCTCTCAAAAGATGTTTTATACCTCGTATAAGCTTCAATGCAAAAAAAAAATAAAGATTTAATACTATTTTATACCGCCTAATTCTTCAGATTTAGCTACTCGCACACATTTTTTGTCAAAGCAAAATGGCTTAGCTCATGTACAAGAGCCAAGAGTTAGGTCTGGATTTTCGAAGTCTAGGAAAGCACAACAAATGATTTTAATATACATAAAGTCGGCAGAGCACCTATTTGAGATGTTGAGTATAGCAGTAATTTATTGCAATAACCGTCATCCATGCCTTTTGAATATTGCATCCTGAAAAATATAAGACCTAGTAATTCCCTCATTTTTGAAGACCAACAAATGCAGTCTTCTATTACTTAAACCTCTCATGATGGACGCCTACCACAGTGAAAGAACAAGAACATCGGTGTCAAATAAAAACGTGAAGAAATATCCTCAGATGCAAACAATTATATCGCAGGAGGAGGCCAGACACAAAATATATATATGAAGACCCCAAACGTGTAGGTCGCTGTTTATATATACTAGGCTTAGGCTTCATGCTCTTTCAGCCTGATATTAATGGGTGCATTACTTGTTTCTTGAGTCTTAATATTTCAGAAAAGGGAACCCTTGAAACTTTGGAAATACTTGAATATCTTGAAGAATTTAAGAAGGAAGATGATGATCAAGTTTACTAATTAGGGGGAAATATTGCTACTGCTTAGGATATACAAAGTGGAGGCATTACTATAGGATTCATGCTCTTTCAGGGGGTGTGATATTGATATACAGGGAAACGAAACCCGTGAAGCTCTGGAATTACTTCAATTATCTTCAAGGATTGATTTTTTTTTAGATAAAGCAAGTTTTCGAATATGTACAGGCGTGAGTAAGTCACGTGAGAGTGAAATCGAGCATAGTATACCTGCAGCTAGTGATGTGAACAAGGGAACGTTCTAATTGTGCTGTAACGATTATTCGCGAACGTTCGCGCACGAAAAAATCGTTCGTGTTCGTGCTCAGTTACTTTGCAGACCGAGCATGAACGAAGCATACCATTCCTACTATGTTAACTTATGTAGCATGTAATCTTAAACTAACATCTAAAACTAGTAATACTATAGAACCAACTCGCGAACCAATGATATCAAGACCTGATAATACAGCCCGTGTGAATTTGGAATTCAGGGACACGGGGTCTGAAAATTCAGATGATGATGACGATTCTGAATACAGTGTACATGATACCACCTCCAGCATTGCCGAAGAAGATTTTAATGATGACGGATTCGAAACTATTAGGGAACACGAGTACAATGAAGGAGACTACATGGAGCCTGACCTGCCTCAGAGTTTGGAGCATCAGCAGTTGTAGTACTTCAGTACTTAGTACTAGAGTCCTATAACAATATTTTTAGTTTCTTTGCAGAATGGTTCTCTCGTTGATTGACAATTTTTTCCACGTAAAATAAAAAATCATGAATTAATTTTTAATTAGTAGCTGTCAAGAGTCAAACCGAGGGAGCCATTCAAGGCATCGACCCATGTAGAACTATCGAAGTTTTTGTTCTTTGTTTTGCTTATTTTATTGTTATATTATGATTTGAGGAACAAGGATTTATTTAACTCATTTTTACTGGGTTGTTGTACGTTGTACCTGAACTGCTATTTCAGTTAATATCTTTTTTATTCATATGAATAATAAATATTTTACTTCTATGATTTATTTATTTATTTATTTGGCAAGTATAGAATTACAAAATATTCCAAATGGTACACAACAAAATCATTATAAAGATATCCACAAAATGTACATAAAATTTTAAAAGAACAATAACTATCTAGATAAGATCTTCTTTTTAAAGCTCAAGAATGAACAGCCAAACAAATCACAATGATTAATATCATCATTATAGACTATAGACCTTCACAAGTCGATCAGATATTCTTCTAAAACCATAATTTGTGCGATGTGGTCTCTCATAAAATGCCTTCTAATTTCACAGAATGTACGCGAAAATTCCAGTTTCCAGTATTTGATATCAATTGTAGAATCTAACACAAATTAATTATGGATGTAGGGTAGGATTGGCAGAATGTAGGATTGTAGGTGATAAGATAAAATTACCTAATTTTGGGGATTTTGTTAAGAAGTTTGAGAATTTTCAGCACAATTAAAGAGAAATTTAAGAATTTTCAGAATAACTAGAACTTTGGAGAAATTTGGGAATTTTGATAAAAATCAGAATTTATTTAAAAAACTGTACTATTCTGTTCGACTTTATAGAAAAAGCATAACTTACTGGGTCCTGCTCGTTTACGCTCATTTATGCTTGTTTATTCTCGACCGTGCTCGGAGAACGTTCTCTTAAAATACTTGTTCGAGCATTTTACATCACTACCTGCAGCAGAACATCCCTAGTCACACACTGAGCCAAGTTTCTTAGCATGAAAATGTTAGTGTTAAGTTTTTTAAAAGGTACTCAATGTGGATATTCCATCGCAGTCTCGGATCTAGGTGTACACCAAGGAACCTCACACCACCATCCAACTGTTACCCGACATCGTCTCATGGAGAATATAACGTTAGTTGTTTTAGCTGCGTTCAAGAAAAGCATGTTACAAACCATTTTTCAGCACTAGACTGTGCCTCCATCGATCTCCCCTGCTAAGCACACCTGTCTTTATGCTTGCAAATCACAGTGGTGTCGTCATTGATGTAAACCAAGAAAAGGTTCCAGCACCGACTCCTGTGGCACACCCACAGTCACCCAGGATACTGTCAGATACTGACCCTAACTTGCTGCGTACGGTTTTGCAAGTACGAATTTAAGAGCTTAAGACCAGAGATACTTGTGTTGTACCCTTGTAACTTATTTAGCAAGAGATCGTGGGAAACACAGTCAAATGCCTTACTCAGACCACAAAAGGTGGCCGAGGCGTACTCAGACTGTTCAAAAGCATCCTGTATATACGAGCCCCTCCTAAAACCAAATTGAGACTTTGAGCAGAAGTTGTTGACCTCAAAATAGTTTACAATCCTTGATACTATGAATCTTTCAAGCACTTTGGAGAGTATCGGGAGCAGAGAAATCAGCCTGGGATTCGATTGGTCATCGGCATTGCCCTTCTTATTAATGGGCAAAACCACAGCATGTTTAACGGAATTGGTTGAAGAATTTAAGGGAGAATCTAATTAAGATTATTCGCCAGGAAAAAAACATTTAGGATCAAGTCTGACGCAATACATGTTGGTCTTCTGGGGGAAAAGTAGGCAAACAGTTGGCCCTAACGAATTCCAATGGATCACCTGCTAAAGACTTTCCTAAAAACTGTTCGTTCTCAAACAAGAAAAATTGCGAGAGGTATGGCCACCCTAGAACTAGGGATGGATTCTTTGGGGATTAAAAAAATTCATCCTGGTCCGCCATGGAAAAAGCTCTCTGATATCCTTCAGAAAACTGCCATAGATGTCCAAGTAGTCAAAGTTATAGAGAACCAACGAATGGAGAAGATCGAATTCCGCAAAGCCGTAAGACAAAGCTGCATGTTTACTGTCAACGAAATTGTATCTATACTCACTTTTAAAATAGAGCCTTGGCAGACACTAACTATGAAATTGAAGCACAGGGAGGACCTATTAATGCAGCATGTATGTGTCGTCTAATTAGTAAAAACATATAAGGCATCCAAGAATTTTTAAACAAATTAAGTCAGTGTGAAGAGGTAATAGACCTTCCAGTCAATATTCGAACAAACATGTTAACGATATTTAATACGATATGCACATATCACTGGAAGGAAAAAACATACAAGTTCAAATATTTGGTTGTTACATAATAATGAAGATCTATGTTCGGATGTAGAAATATAATACAGGATAGAAGCAGGTCACGGTTTCTAAAATAGCAACAGCAACGCATGGTAAAGTTACATTATGACCCTTAAGTCAGCACACTTAACAGAATGAGATGTAGACACTCAAAAGAATGCCAATAGAGAAAGATCATATGATGTGAATGGATAAATGTGAAAACAATTAAATCTAGGGCTCATATACTGAAATGGAAATTATGGGAAGCAATTCTGGTGATGAAGAAGAGTAGGCATCGAAACGCTTGAAAGAATGTATGAGAAGAGCAAGCAAGGCGTCTAGCACCAATGCTCAGGGAATAATGACAGGGCACAATGAAGAAGAAGAATATGAACAACAGTTCGTTAGACCTCCTGCCTATATTTTAGATATCATGACAATTTGCGATCAAATCATTCGTGGTGTTAAGATGATTCGATAAACCTTAAAGATATCTTGGATTACAGACAAAACACTCATAGAGCGCCTGTGTAGAGTGTTGCAATATTTCCACGAAAATCAGACAGGTCCCTAAACCACGGTATAAATAAGTATATACGGTAGGTTCACTCGAGACAAATTTCCAATTTCGCCGACAGTTTTTACCTTCAAAGCAAATCCGGATCAATCTCGTTCGCGGCCAGTTGTGGCTACACTACGAGGGAGAATTTACGGTCAGTGTGCAAACGCCTTGATATTCTGTACTGTTGGATCGCGTTGAGTTAAATAATTATTAAGATCGTTACTATGGCGGGATATTGTTGTGCGGATAATTATTGTATTACAAAAGTAGGTGACGGATTTTCATTTTTTAGATGCCCCAAAGACCCAGTTAAGATTTATAATAATTTTTTAATAATATGCAGTTTTTCCATTACACGTATAATCGGTTTAACAAATATGTCTTTATTAAAATTTTGTTATTTACCTAAATATGGATAAAGACAATAGTGAGAAAAGAAAACAAGTAGATACGGTAAAAATTAAATGCCCGTCACTACTAGCGTGAGCAAAAATCCGTTTATGTTTTAATAATTGCGAATTTTTCACATGACCTTTTGTGTTTTTAAAGCAACTCTTATATTTTAACATTGAAATTGTTTCTATTATCCTAGTAGGTATAGGACCTCAAATCGTGAAAAAGTGCATGCTACATTTGACACATGACATCGTACGTGTGTGAGATCGTGTTAGTTTATTTACTTAAACTTAAATTTGATTTATAAGGTATCGGAATCGATTAAAATGACTAAAATAAATTGGAATTAACTGAAACTCACCGAAAGTTGATTAGACTAACCAAAACTCGCCAAAAGTAACCAATACAGGCTTAACGTACCGGTACAGGTTACGAAAATTAAATTAAGTTAAAACTAACCAAAACGAGCGGAATTTTAACGACTAACCACAAACATTAAATTTGATTATAACGTATCGGAACTGATTCAAATGACTAAAATAAATTGGAACTAACTGAAAGTAATCGAAAATTGATTGAAAACTAACCAAAAGTAACTAAAAGCACCAAAAGTAACTAAAAGCACCAAAAAGGGCTAAAACGTATCGGAACAGATTAAAAATATTAAAGTAAGTTGAAACTAACCCAAAGTAACCGAATTTAGGCGACTAACAAAAACATTTAAATTGGTTATAAAGTACGGAATCGGTTCAAATTACTAATATAAATTGAAACTAACTGTAATTAACAAAAAGTTGATTGCACGACTAATCAAAACTGGCCAAAGTAACCAAAAGCACTAAGGGCTTAAACCTATCGGAACAGATTAAAAATATTAAAGTTAGTTGAAACTAACCCAAATTAACCTAATTTTGGCGACTGACATAATTTTACCAAAAACTTTTAAATTGGTTATAATGTATCGGAATCGCTTCAAATGAGTAAAATAAATTGGGAGCTAACTGAAAGTAACCGAAAGCTGATTGAATGACTAGCCAAATAATAATAATAATAAATAAAGCTTTATTGTCAAAAAAGTATAAAATTCTTTTCATAGACAAAGCATCAAGTAAAATAATTAAAAGTAGAAGACATAAAATTTAAAACAACAAAACATTAAATAGTGATTACATAAAAAAAAGAATACCTAAAAATAATAAAAACCATAAATACAATAAATGGAGGAACAAAACTAGCACTAAAACGCATTACACAATGCACCCAAACCACAACACATTGCATTAGATTAGACTGTCATGAAAAAATTCATCTACCGAATAATAAGCTTTTGCAGCTAGTAGCTTTTTGGCCTTACTTCTAAACATTTTTAAATTGCCAATCTGACGCAGTTGTAGTGGTAAATGATTAAATAATTTTTTGCCAGTATAAATAAGAGATCTTTTAATTTTGTCGGAAGTTGGTATGGGCAAATAAGCCACGTGAGAACTGCGTGTTGGGTAGTATGACTGCGAATGAATTTCGGTGACGTACTTTTTGTGAACCAGACATACCGTTTCCAGAATAAATAGGGATGGTAGGGTAAGAAGTTTTTTAGCTTTAAACACTGGTTTACAGCTTTCAGAGGGTCTCATGCCGTACACATACCTAACAGCCCTCTTCTGCAATACAAAAATAGCGGTGAAGAGGTAATTACTGCATGATCCCCAAAAACATATGCCATACCTTAGATGAGTCTCGACCAGGGCGAAATATGTACTCCTAGCTGCAGTTTCGCTCAACTCCACAGACACGACTCTTACAGCATAGCATCCTTTAGATATTTTCTTGGATATATATTTAATATGATCTTCAAACCTTAGGAGATTATCAATATGCAGCCCAAGGAATTTGCTTGAATCTAGTTCGTTTACAGGGGTATCAACTATAGAAACTCCTTTCAAGTTACATTTGAATGTTAATATATTAGTTTTAGAAATGTTGAGAACTAGATAGTTAGCATTACACCATTCTTTAATTTTAATTAGGTCATAGTTAATCTTTAATGTCAATCGCTCACTATTGCTGTCATGCCAAAGAATTGTGGTGTCGTCTGCGAACATGGTGAATCTTCCCTGAATATTAATGCCCGATAGATCATTAACATAAATCAAAAATAAAAGCGGGCCCAATACTGATCCCTGAGGGACACCTGAGTTGATACAACGTGGAAGTGATTCACTGTTGTTAAGGAGCACTGTTTGAGAGCGTTCTTTAAGGTAAGAGCCGAGCCATTCTAAAGATTTGCCGCGAAAACCATACAGCTGAAGCTTAGCAAGAAGAATCCTATGATCAACACAATCAAAGGCTTTCGCAATATCGCAGAAAACAGCCGCTGCAACATCCCCCTCATTAATCCTCAGATACAGAGTCTCAAGAAAGCCAAAGATCGCATCACCAGTATTCATGGAAGAACGAAACCCGAATTGGCAGCTGGAAAGTATATTATGTCTATTAATAAAACCGATAACGCGCTTATAAACCAATTTCTCAACTACCTTGCCCAGAGTCGGAAGCAACGAAATGGGTCTGAAATTGGACGGATCACCATTGTCACCACCCTTAAATAGAGGTATTACTCTGGCAAGCTTCAAACAAGAAGGAAAAATACCCGATAAAAATGAGGAGTTAATAGCTTCAGCAAGCGCAGAAAATGCGAAATCAGGGAGATTTAACAATATGTTAATAGATATGTCATCATACCCAGAGGTTTTTTTATTCCTGACTTCAAAGCAGATTCGCTTAACCTCTACTACATCTGTCGGCTCAAAGTAAAAAGACTCAAGAACATTCACATGTCTGAGATACTGTAGTGCATCTCTCGGTATGATGTTTGAAGCCTTCATCCTAGAAGCAACAGAGACATAATAGTCATTGAGTTGGTCAGACTTTAAACTTGTAAGGGTGGTTTCGACGTTTCTTCCACTCAACTCACCAACAATGGCCCAGTATTCCCTTTGTTTATTGTTAGCACTAGCAATGCGATTATCATAGTAGGATTTTTTAGCTAACTTAATAGTTTTCCTATATATAGAACGATATTTACTAAAGTGTCGCATGAATACTCTAGAATTAATAAAATATTTTCTCAGATAATGAAGGCAGCGCATGTTATGGGCTGACATCTTTAATCCTTGGGTAAACCAGTGTTTTTTGCTCTTTTTCTTTATGTGAACCAAAGGAAAAGATTTGTTAAAAGTGTCATACAAAATTTTGTGAAAATGCTCGAGGGGATCGTGAGACATGAGAATGTTGTTCCAATTTGCTTGAAGACACAGTTCAGAAAACTTCCTAAAATTATTCTCAGTATATAGCCTACCCTTACGCTTTAGTGTTCTGTTACTTTTTAGGTCTATCTTAACCTTACTGATAATGGTTTCATGATCAGATAATCCTGCGCTCATCACAGAAGTTTCAACACTTTCACTACTTAAATTTGAGCATACATAGTCAATCAACGAAGATGAATTAGCAGTAATGCGGGTTGGCTCGTCGACATGCATTTTCATATTAAGTGACAGAAGTAAATTGTACAAAGACAATGTGTTGAAATTATCTTTATCCATAAAATTGATATTAAAATCGCCAGATAAAATAATAGTGGCATGTGCAGGAAAACGTAAAAGTAAAGTCTCTAACCCAATGAGAAAAGTAGCACAATCAGTATTGGGTGATCTGTACAGACACAAAATAAAAATATTTAGTTTAGATGAGAAGACAATTGAAAATTCGAATTCCTTTTCAACCAGTAGATCATTGTAGCTTGTAAAGTCAGAGAAGCAATACAAATTACACAAATCTTTGTGCAATAAAATAACAGTTCCTCCATGAATAAAATTATGTCGACAAAATATGGACAACACACTATAATTAGGTAAAAAAAGAGCTTCATTCGCAGTCAACCAATGCTCAGTCAAGAGTATAAGATGAGGATCGCCAACGCTGTTTACAAACATTAACAACTCGTCCACCTTATTTCTTACCGATTGTATATTCAGTAGCATCATAGTCATGTCGTTGTTTGAGTTATTCATAAAAAAGTATTATTTACAATGGCATCCTGCTTATTTTCTATATTATTCAAAGCGGTTTTGTCCCGCTCATGTGTTATGTTGCAGTGTAAACCATCTTTTAACGTTTTTATACAGTTAGGGAGAATATAGCTATTTAGTATAAAAGAAATAAGTTCGCGTTTTGTGTCATAATTTAAAAATCCGTTTTTAGCTGTACAAAAAAGAGGAATAAAGGCAACTTGTTTTTCACTAAAATAGGATTGTAAATACTTATTTTGACTATGCAAAAAATTATTTAGTATTGGTCTAAAAGACTGGTAAGCAGTACCAATAATTATTAAGTTTGTGTTTGAAGTATTTTTATACAAAGTCTCTAATACAGCATCAGTTAATGGCTTACCTCTTATTGCATTACCGCATGGAACAAACAAGACAACAAAATCGTTCTTATCAAATTTTTGCCAAAGCACTTTACATTCACTTATCACTTAAAGAAACTAAAAGCACCGAAACCGACTAAAACGTATCGTAATAGATTAAAAAATAAAAAAATATTGGAGTAAGATAAAATTAACCCAAATTAACCGAATTTTGGCGACTAACCTTAACTAACCAAAAACAGTAAAATTGGTAATAACGTATTGGAATTGGTTCAAATGACTATAATAAATTTAAACTAACTGAAATTAACCGAAAGTTGATTGAACAACAAAGCTAACCAAAAGTAACCAGAAAAGCGAAACCATAAATCAAAATAGATTAAAAATATTAAAGTAAGTTGAAACTCACTTAAATTAGCCGAATTTCGGCGACTAACTAAAATTAACCAAAAACATTAAAATTAATGACACTCGTAAAGTATTTGAACCGGTTCAAAATCTAAAATATATAAAAACCAACTAAAACTAACAGAAATCTGATTAAATGACAAACCAAAAGTAACCAAAAGCACTAAAATGTATCGGAATAGGCGACTAACCAAAAGTAACGAAAAATACTAAATTTGATTATAACGTATCGGAGTCGGTTCAAACGACTAAAATAAATAGGATCTAACTGAGACTAACCGAAAGTTAATTAAACGGCTAAACAAAACTAACTAAAAGTAAGCAAAAGCGAAAGAACGGGCTAATTCGGAACAGGTTAGAATTACTATCTACCGCACCGTCATAGCTAGTTATATATTAATAGATTTTCCTATCTACAAGTGGAGGGTAATTTTGTAGGTCTTCATATCGGCACCTTTTTTTTAAAATTATGTTTTTTTATAATTATGTTAAAAAATATTATAATGCTGAAAAGGCATTTCTTTAATTTCAGTTAGTTTTAATTCATTTTAGTCACTTGAACCGACTCCGATACATTACAATCAAATTTAATGTTTTCGGTTAGTTTTGGTTAGTCGCCAAAATTCGGTTAATTTAAGTTAATTTTAACTTACTTTAATATTTGTAATTTGCCCGATACGGTTTAGGCGTTTTTGGTGGTTTTGGTTAGTTGTTCACTCAACTTTCGGCTAGTTTCAGTTAGTTCCAATTTATTTTAATAATTTGAACCGGATCCAATACGTTATAACAAATTTTAATGTATTTGGTTAGTTTTGGTTAGCTGCAAAAGTTCGGATAATTTGAGTTAGTCTTATTTTAATTTTTTTAATCTGTTCCGATACATTTAGTTCTTTTTGGTGCTTTTCATTACTTTTGGTTAGTTTGGGTTAGTAGTTCATCACGCATATGACATCATGTGTGGCAAATATAGCATGCACTTTTTCGCAATTTGATGCCCCATAACAGCAAAACAGAAACATTTTCAATGTTAAAAGTACTACGGCAGACGTAGTGCGATGAGAGAAATTCTCACAAATGCAGCCAATCATTTGAGAAATGCACCCGGTTAATTGGCTATGTTAAAGAGGACGCCAAATAAGTCAGCTAGAGTAGTGGAGGACAACTCCGTCCGCAAAGCCATCTCCGAAAACTGACGATTTCGCAGAAAATGTGAGAGAAATACTCGTAGCGCGAGTAATGAAGTTTTTAGACTTTTAAGAAACTATAAATTTACTTTACTAGCTTAATTTGTCCTTTTTATATTTAAATTCCCACAATATTTCTCAGGTACTTTGAACCTTCTGCTTTATACATGTTTTAATAGATGAATCAAGTTACAAACTGTCAAATAAATTATTTTAATAGGTATTACCTTTATTTATAATGTTTTTGAATTTAGTATACGTTACTAATTTGTATAACTTTATTACATAGTTTTATTCATTTGAATCACGTATTAAAAATTACCTTAATAGCCCTTTGAAATATCGTGTATCAAATAATAACCGAGGAAATAATTTTGCATCAGCTAATACTTTTTGAATCTCCCCTCACAGACTGCTCGCTACTGCAGGTAGGGTAAAAACTAATTTTTTTACCGTACTGCGGCTTTTGCGTTTGATCCAAAAACATCAAACGATTTTTGCTAAGTGAATCTACTCGATATTATTTGTACTCTGCCTAAACTATTCTTTACAGTTCTCTATAACTTTAAATGCTCCCTTTAAAAATACACTGTCAGTGTCAAATACCGAGTTAAACATTATTATAGGCTAAATTCCTAGGGGTGTAATTAACCATATTGTCAATGTATAGGCAAATTACAAGCCAATGTAATTATTAGCCCCTTAGTAACGTAGCCAACTGCTTATCAAATCCTGATAAAAATGCCGAATCTACACGAGACGATATAAACCTGGATTAAAGCAGGATCTGGAACAAACTAAAATCTATTCTGTCCACGAAAGTAATCAACGGATATACCATAAAGGGGCTGAATGGGATTTTCGATTTTTCAATCAAAAAGCCATTTAGCGAAGTTATATTCTTGGAAAACGACGGAGAGTTATTAAACAGTACATATTATATAACATCGTTGCAAATAAAATATATAGTTTGAACGATGTTCAGAGGCGAGTTTACAGATGAATCACTCTCCTGTTGCTTTTGATGATATCATGTTTAATTGTGACAACAAATAAAACAGTAAGCATATGGCACAAACGTTACACGATTTTAACGAAATTTGCCTACATCGTATATTAGACGCTCGATTAAAACAAAACTGACGTTACATCTTTAAACCATGGTTGGCCTAAACCTAAGCCGTGTATACTTTTTTATATATATACGAACATATTCCATCAGTCATTTATGCGGAAATTAAACAAGGGCTTTTGAAAATGTTTTATTATTTTATAAGGATGCAATTGACATTGAGACACACATTTGGGAATAAAAATATTGAAAAGCAGACACCAACTCGCAACTCAAATCAGAACCGTGTTTCAAATATTCAATCAAAAAGAAAAAGAGGCAGAAGTTTACAAAGGATGAACACATTTTTTTTAAAGAGCGGCTATTAGGTCGTGTCTCACAGATGGCTTGTTGGACGTAGGATGGATGAGATAGGATAATTCAAAATAGTGCCCATGCACTCGAGTAACCTTAAACACTGGACAGCACTACTCTCTAATACACTCCAGAAAACTTTTGGCAAAATAATCTACCAACATGTCTTTCTTGAGCATTGTGGCGTGGTACATACCCTCCAGACATGCTGATTTCTAATTTTGGACAATCTGATCAGATACATACGAGTACAACAGATGTTGAAAGACGATCTAATTTTAAAAGAATCAAGGAATGCTTAAGGAATTCTTGAAAATTAAATCCATGTTTGCAATGGAGTTATTAAACTATATGCGTCAAAGAATAGCCAAAACAACAAACGAATTAAATCATTTCCTAAAATATACAAACTATTGAGATAAAAACTGTAGGCAATTCTGTTACAAGCTAAGCCGTTTGGAGTCGGTATCCTTTTGCACAATTATGACATCTTTATTTATACTTAATATAGAGGTGAAAATATTGTTCATGTCGGCATCGTGCGATTGTGAGTGTTAATACAACACGCTCGCGTTGATTGCCGCCAATTTTCGAACGTGCAACCTAAATATTGTAATTCTCTTCCGACTTTTTTGCGTAAATTTAGCTTTAGATTATGATAGAATGGAGAGACTTGTTAGAATAGAAAGACATCAAATTCACTAACAGCGTTGGAATTCTTGCAACAAAACAAAAATTTTATTGGTTTTGAAGTTAGATTTCAAGTCCCCGAGGCTCACATTTGAAGGTTAGTACAAGTGAGCGTCGGTCGGGAGCTTATAGCTCTGACCATCGATTATTTTAAGTCAGGTGGTTTGAAACTAAATAGTTACTCTGTATTAAATACTTAATATTATTATCTATTTTAATCAATTTTTCAGAGAAGGTCTTTGATGTGAAGCAGTCGGAGGCAAATTCAGATGAAATTTATGATCTACTTGATGAGCTAGGTTCAGAAAATTGACGGGAATGACTGGCAGTTGGAGGATGATGGTCAATATAGTGAATCTCATGCCGTCGATGAGGACGGTCAAATAAATATGTTTGAGTTCCAAAATGAAAGTTCGTTCGGGCATAGAGGAGGATAACTTACCACTTTCCCATTTTTCAGAAATTCAGCTGGCGTAAGGGAGTTTTCCAATCCAAACCAGGTCCAATTACTCATAAGGTTCAAAACCCAGTTAGAATTTTGACAGCATGGCAGTATTTCGAAAGATATTTGAATGATAACTTTTTCAACCAGAAGCAGATTTTTCCGCGCAATACTGGAAGTTTTACGTGTACAAGATATCAAAATGTTTTTTCATGTCATGAAGTTCCCACGAATACACTTGTATTGGAATGTCCAGAGGTAAATTTTAATGGCTTCGAGTAAATTTTCATGTTGTTGATTCCCTACCTGGATATTGCAGAGGACCAAAGGAATGCTCACAAATTATGGAAAGTGCAACCTATGATTGATTTAATTAGAGATCGATGTCGTCAGATACCAAGAACCAATAAGACTTTTTCAATCGACGAACAGATGATCCTTTACTTGGTCGCTGTCATGTTCGACAATACGTTAAAAATAAACCACAATAAAAATCTTCGTCGAAACTACAAGTACTGAAACAAACAGTGCTGGACTTCGAGATCTATCAAAGGTTGACTACTAACATGCCTAATAAAGATTTATGCTTGAACCCTCCATTAGTTTCACGGTTGGTTAAAACACTACCTCAAGAAAGTTCTGCATTTTTTGAAAGATATTTGACTACTGTTCCCCTATTAAATAAGCTATCAGAAATAAATATTGATGGTACTGATACTTTTATGTCGAACTGACGAAATGGAAAGACAGCAAATCTGTTATCATGTGTTCGTTAGTGTATGAATCACAAGCGGAAGGAACAGTACAGAGGTGGGATAATAGCAAAAAAGAAAGGACAGAAATTAAATGTCCAAAAGTAGTAAAGAAGGTAGTCGACATTTGTGACCAAATCCTGGAGTATTATAGACCTTTTTTCAGGACAAAAAAGTGGTCTTTGAAGGCAATTTTACAAGTAGTTGATTTGGAAATTATAAATTTTTTGATAAATATGAAGATGATCACAACTGGGAGAACTCTTGGTATCAGGAACAAAAACAACGTAAAACATGAACAATTTAGAGTTTTGATTATTAGTACTTAAAACTCACAGATTCACTGTTGTTCACAATAATTGTGACTTTCATTGTTGATTCCTGATACTCACAACTGTCATTCCACTACCAGACCTCACAGTTGTGAACGTCCTGGGATTCACGAATTTTTGACAAAAACCTCCTTACTTCTAGTTCTTTAAGCTATCTTCTTACATATCTAAAGAAACATTTGAGTGTGACTATAATAACTGCGAATTGAAGCTACAGGAGTCAAGAGGGTCAGTCACCACATATTTTAGTTATCTACTAGAGCCTTTATTTATTTTTTTACTAAAACAGTTTATGTAAAGAGAGATGGCAACTCGGAGAGCAGCTTATTCTAGCAGAAATAATTTGTGAGGGTGCTGATTCCTGACCTACTCTAATATGTTTTGGCTATCTAATTATGAATTAGCAAAATTAAGTTGCATTTTAAGTTTAATCCTAATTAAGCACGATTAAAATAATGTTTCATATTATGGAATAAAAGTTCGTTTTTTAATTAGTTAATATATTAACTAATTGGCTATTTTATATTTGCTTAGTTTGTTTGTCCTATTGACCTTTGTTGTCATTCTTCAAGATGTAATTATGTTTCCCTACAAAGCCTGCTGAATTTTATTTTCTGATGTGTGCTCGTAATCTAGTATTCTATTTATATTTGTTATATTTATTTTTTAAATGGATTAACTTTATATTTATGTACACTGGCTTAATGACGACCATGTGTACATTTTTGTATTTATGGTGATATTATATTATACTGTAAATGTTCAGGAATTCAGTTTCCTAGTAATTAGATACTATCCTTATATATATAAAAAACTATAGTCAATATCTTAATTGATGGGCTACTTTATATTTTTTGTTAGTTTCTTGGTCCTATTGATTTTTGTTATAATTCTTCAGGATGTAATTATGTTCACCTACAATACCTGCTGAATCTTAAGTTTGTCTATTGGTACTTTAGGAGCTCTTTCACACGAGGATACTGTATGCGAGATATGCGTATCCGAGATACAGGTTAAACATACATTATTAAAATGGACGCATTCAGATGGCACGAGCGACGCATACAGAATCACGATTCCGAATTTTTGTAACCCGGCAACTTCAGCCGCCGCCGCCGCGGACCCTGAATGCGTATGCCACATACAAACTTACCATTACGATATGTGGTCGTGTTCAGACATGGATACTTTTGCATCGGAGAAGATATCATAGACGCAGGATATTTTTCTATATAAATTCAATCGTCATAGGTATTATTTACTACGTCTATAGTGATGAACCTATGCACGGCACTGCGACTATTTTAGTACTGATTAAAGAAATACGTGAATTCGATGCAGCAGTCCAAGTTTTCGACCGTGATTTTGTATCTCGGATACGCGTATCTCGCATACAGTATCCTCGTGTGAAAGAGCTCTTATTGTTTAATGTAAGCGTGTGTTCTAGTATTCTATTTATACTTGTTATTCATATGCTTATTTTTTAAATGGATTAACTTTATATTTATAAGCTTGGTGATGACCATGTGTACATTCTTGTATTTATGGTGATATTATCTTATATTGTAAATGTTCAGGAATTCAATTTCCCCCTAATTAGAACTATTCTTATATAAAAACTATAGTTAATATCTTAATCGATTGACTATCTCATATTTGCTTAGTTTGTTTGTCGTATTGATTTTCGTTGTAATTCTTCAAAATTCAATTATGTTAACCTACAAAACCTGCTGAATTGTATTAATTTATTCTTTATTGATATTTGTTGTTAATATGCTTATTTTTTAAATGGATTAACTTTATATTTATACCGGCTTGATGACGACCATGTGTAGATTCTTGTATTTATGATATTATTATTTTATATCGTAAATGTTCAGAGATTCAGTTTTCCAGTGATTAGATATTATTCTTATATAAAAAAACGTATTTGTAATTTTACAAGTTTTATATGTAGGACTTATTTTACCAGAATTTGCATCTAAAAAAAAATTCAGGAGAATATTTAAGATCTCAACCTTATGGCGTTATTATAAAGATAGGCACTTTACTTTATAACTAACTAATAAACATTTTCGACTATAAAAATAGTAATTAAGGATTTATATCTATGATGCGTTTATAGCACTTATTGTTAACGTCAAGCATCCATACAAAAACTAAACAAGACGTCGACAATGTCAACAAACCAGTGAGATGGAACTTTAAAAACGTCTCGAATCCACGTCGGTAATTGAATTACACGCGTTCATTACATCGGAACGATGATTATTATGTAACAGATCCGATCCGCCGGAAAGGAAATTTACAGGTACATATTTATGTGCGAAAAGAGGGAACAATCCGGAAAAACTGAAGGGAAGATATGGATTATATTACGATCCACAATGTTGCCAAGTAGGTTGACAGTTTCCTACGCATCGTATCGCCACGGATAAGACGTAGGATCTCAAATGTAAATCCAGCCATTACATCACTATTAACGCGTAATTTTCACAATAACTTTGTGATATTACATAATATATAGATCCTTGCACTACGGTTATCTTATGTTTCGACGCCATGTGCCATCGCCAGGGCAATTCCTAATTTGCATCAAGCCTGGTTCTTACAGAATTTAATTTAGTTTCAAAACAAGAAATAATTCATTTTATTTAGCGGCATTCTAACAGAGAAATAACATAACTTGGAAAATAATTTTCCTCCAACGAAACGACATATTATGCTGGCGAATGCGCGCTGAACTACAACGCCACCTTTGTCAACTACTGTCAAACATTATTAGGTATCTACTTACTTCACTCAAATAAAAAAAAAAACATAACATAATCGCAAAAAGAAGATTCTATTGTTATGTCAATCAATAAATTTAGTTTTTTAATTGTTATAGCAGTCATTACGTCCGATATAAAATTTGTAACTACTATTCCATTTCTAAATTTCTGGCTTTGAGCGAAATTATTTCCAGTCGAGTTGAAACATCGATATATTTTCATCGCGAATTGCGGAGTTTAGCGTAAACACGCGTAAATATTTTATATTGTCTATTTTTAAACACGTCAGAAAACATTTACTAATAAAATTCTGGTTTCCTGAACGTTATGTGACTAAATTTAAATGAGACAAAAAACATACCAGGGCGATGTAGCAAATTGAGCCTTTTATCTATTTAGAAAATTATACCAATTTGTTTCCCTTGCAAGAACTACTCATTATATAGTTTTTATGACATTTTCATTATCATTATACATGACAATTAAATCTCTTAGCTACAAAAATTATGTGTATTATTTCGTCAAAGAACACTAATTTTATAAAAGTAACGATTATCATTTAAATATTTGATTAACATGTATTATGGTTTGGAAGATTACCAAAAATTAAAACAAATACACAAATCGGAGGTCATTGTATCACTTGGCCAAATGTTGACCAGATTCTTAGAAACCTGATAAACTGCGCAATTTTAATGTAGATAAAACATTGCGGAAATTAATTAAGACTAAAGGAACTTTTATTCATTAGATTTTTCACAACGCCTTTTTTAAAATGGCCATAAAAATCGATCATTCAATAAAATATGCTTCCTGGTCAAAAGATTTTCTTTCACTCGCTAAGCTGCTAAAAAATACAAATTATTAAAATATAAATGTCAGCCTGATCCACTTGACAGAAAAAGGAAACCTGGAATAGCAGTAATTCACACATCCAGCTAATTAATTTTAACATTCTCAAAAAGTAATAATCAGCAAACACAAGCCACGGCTGTGCCCCACAGCAGCTCTGGAAACCCTACTTGACCTCCTTACACTGCACATATTATGCAAAGAAAAGGCGACCTGGATCAGTGCGTACAGACTTACCTAGGCACAAAAACTGAAATCAGGAAACCTGACTGGTCACCTTAAAATTCTGAAGGACATCCAGATAGAGACGATGACCAAAACAACCGATACAATGGAAACAAAACTCCATTTTGATCGCTCCTTTGAAGTGGTAACTGAAGACCGCAATACTACATGCGAAATACTAAAACAACTAGAGAGGAGGGTGACTTGTCTGGTACACATGGATCAAAGATGAAAGAAGGAGTGGAATTCGGAGTTTATGGACCTAGGTCTCGATTCTATGCACCTTTAGGAAACACTCTCACAATCTTTCAAGCAAAATTAAATGCTATCAATATAGCCATTTCTGAATGCGCCTAAGAGGTGCAAAGATCTATACCCCATCAGATAGACAAGCAGCCTTAAGAGCGCTAGCATCTGCCGCTGACCAACTCGCACGCAATTGTGCACAGACTGCCTTTTCCGGGACTGAACCATTCTGTGGCATTACTAGATGGCACGTAATGAATGAACTCAGAAAAAAAGGCGGAAAGGGACACATTGGGCCAATGCACCGGGACAGAGACAGGCCAAAAGACTCATCTTTCACTCGCCTAACTACACAAAAAAGCTTATCAAGCTAGAAAAAATGCGATAAAACCGGTCGTAGACCTTCTCACTGGACATGACCCTTGGAGGTGCTACCTCAAGAAAATGGAGAAAACTACTGATTAACAATGCAGATTCTGCCAAACTATGCCTGAACTTTGCGAATGTCAGGCACTGGACTCGCCAAAGGTTGAGGCATCTCGAAAATGCCCTTATGCCACCTGGAGATCTACAAAAGCTCAAACCTCGAAATATTCTGAGGTTCTCGAAAGATATAGCAATTTTCGTGTAAGATAGAAGGGTATACACAAAAGATCAAATGTGGTCGACATGTTGAAGGGAAAATCTTGCCGAGCGACCCCTCTACCATAACAGGCCATACTATACCATATATACGCAAAAATATTAAAATGGTAAATGTGAACATATAAATATAATAAAATAAAAACGCATCTGTCAAAGATCACAACAAATAAACAAATACCCTCCTATTGTATAGTAGTAAGCTTTTGTCAGAAAGGAGAGCCTGCATGAATTTCGGGGTTCGAGACCACAAAGATATCTGACCGCATGCTTCTGCAATATAAAAACGGAGTTAAACAAATTGTTTGAGCAACCACCCCAGAGAGACATACCATATCGCAGGTCCGATTCAATAAGAGGGAAATAAGCATTTCGAGCTAGAGACTGGTCCTTATGGCATAATAACCTGACTAGTGATGAGCAAAGCAAGACCAAGACCAAAACTTGTATGGTCTTGGTCTTGTTCTTGCAAACTAATGTGCTATCTTGGTCTTGGTCTTGCAGCAAGTGGCAGCAGCAGTGGGTTCTTGTATCTTGTATCTAATGATATTTCTGGTTTACCTACGAGAGGCATGTTCACACTTTTCGCAGATGATACTACCATCCTCTGAGATAGTGGTACTGATGTGGAATTGACTGAAATGGTTGCTAGTGATGTCTGTATTGCCGAAAAGGGTGTGACGCAAACTAGCTAACTTTTAATTTTGGAAAAATAAATGTTGTTACTTTGGATGTGTAGTTGGAGGTTTCCAGTTGAACAACAAGAAGGAGGAAAATGCAAAGTTCTTGGGATAAAAAATTTATGTTTCAAACTCATCTTACGGGTCTGTGTAGTAAATTGGCAAGGGGTTGTTATGCTTTAAGCATTATTTCCATAGAACTTGCTGCATGTTAGGAAGTGCTACTTTGCTCACCTGAGGTATGGGATTTATTTTTGGGAAAAGGCCAGCCAATATTTGCTCAACATGTTATTTATTATGCAAAAAAGAGCCTTAAGGTATATGTGTAAGGCCAAACCAAGGGAACCATGTAGGGCACTATTCATAGAGCACAGAATTCTAACCTTAATCTTCATATTTATATTAGATAGTATTTGCTTGGCATAGAAGTATAATAATGAATTGAGTTTATACTACCAGAGAAACTCGTTTGCTACAATGTCCATACCAGGTGGTTCTTAATAAGGAATTTTATAATATATAATGTTAATGCTAAAGCAGTGTTTAATCATGTTCTACTCTCAGCATAAGGCAACTGGGTTCAGTTGGAAGGTTGAGATCAAGGGCCCGATTGCAATTACTGTCTAAGGGATACAATATATACATTGTCTGGAGATCGTTTATAGACTCGTAATGCATAATTGTTTTACTATATCGGGTATTGTATATTCCTCTGTTTTTTTTTCTGTTTTTATTACCATTAATTATTTATTGTATTCATTTTAACTTACTGACACGTTTACTCAGTTGGTCTATTCTTTAAAGCTATGGTATTATTCCGGCCCTTTGCTTTTTCTTACGCCTATTTGCTATTTATTTAAGTGTCATCGTTGTCTTGACTCTCCTAGCTGAGGTCTTGACTTTCTGTTAAAGAGTTGTTTTTCTCTAATCATGGTATATTTTGGTTAAGTAGAATCAGGAGCTTTGTCGACGAGAATTGTAATTTCTTATGTGACAATAAAACAATGTGAAAAAATACAATAAGAACAGAGGTCACAGAACCGACCTTTGAGGTACTCCTTCCGTAACACTCATTTCATCCGAAACACTGCTATGAAAGCAGACGCTCTGACTTCGCTCAGAAAGGCAAGACCTGAACCAATTCAAAATAACCCCCCTAAAGCCATAGGCTTCAAGTTTACGGCAGCAGTATTTCAGGAAAAATACATAAAAGCTCCTCCAGGATCCGAAACATCGCATCATCAGTATTCTTCGGTAATTAAACGTCCAAAGGAGATAAGCAGAGAATATTTCCAGAAAGTCCACCTTCTTAAGCAGCTTTTCTACAATTTTAGACAGAGTAGGCAGGAAACATATTGGTCTAAAATTAGATAAATCCCTTTCTCTTCCTTGAAAAAAGAAATCACCGAAGCCTGTTTTAAAAACGAAGGAAAACTTCCATGTTCAAGCGAAAGATTTATAGCTTTCGCCAACGTTAGGAACATTTAGAAAGATCCTAACATAAATGTCGTTTAAACTCGGTGCATTTTTATTTTCAATATAAACAAACGTTTACCTTCGATCTTACATTATTTTGCCTCGTAGATCATTGACAACCTCTCGCTGCCTATTGCTGGCAACTCTATTACCCTTAGCACATATTTTTTGCAACTTTCATTGTATTTCGGTAAATGCTTCAGTATCTGTAGTAAGTCGAAAAGAATACATTATGAAATGCAAATTTTTTCACCGAAGGCAAGAATGCCAAGTTCCTGGAGGAGATCCTCAGATTCTTGGTAATCCAAAGGATCTAGTCTCCCTGCAATATTGAACCAAACATAGTCCAATATAGAACATGCTCATCATATTTTTGGTTCTGACAAACCCATTTACAACCTGTATGCACGATTGCACGCATTTCAAAACGTTCACTAATAACACCAGAGTAAAATTGAAATTAGATTTGGATAATCTCTCAAGAATATTAACAAAGCTTATAAGGATTAAGAGTAATAATAGCCAAAATAACACTCTAACGTTCTGCTGGATAGGCAGCTTTCACTAGTTGGTATTTAGCCAGCTACCAGTGTTTGTAGTTGTAACAGTAGCAGCAAATAAAGAGACCAAAAATGCCTCTTTCAGTCACCGCAATTCCATTCAGTCCACAAAAAGAAAACTAATAGGGATAAATCCTGGCGATGGTGCGGCCATTCGCTGAAGTTGGTGTCTTTCAGCACTTAACGTATTGTTTCAAATAGAAAATTTATAATAATTAGATGTTTCATTTTTTTCCCATAAAATACGAGGATATTTCAGATTCCGGAGGTCATGGCTGTTCCCCAATCAAAAAACAGCGCGCCAAAAAATGCAGACCAAAATAGGGCATATTTAACGAACGGTTTTTAAACATACTTTGGACAGAAGAGATTCGGATGTTTGATAAGGGAGAATTCATAATTTTCGGACCAAATTTAAAACACTCAGAGCAGTCTTGAATTTAAACCCAATTATTAGAATCCCAGAAGAAAATTAGAAGTCTTGTCTGAAAACCCTCGGCACCCAACACTGCTACAAACCAACCAATCAGCATTTTCCAGTCTTCAATGTCAATAACGCAGTTAGAAGTGTATTTATAAATCCGTACCGATTATTTGTCGATATATTTCGTTATCGCTGACGCGCAACGATTTTATAAAATATTTGGCAACCCCGTAGACACGTATTTTATAAAAAGGAGCATGCGCCACCTGTTTGCGTCTGGACGGAACGACGCGATATTATTCTGTGACGCCGATATTGCCTTGCACTTGCCAGTCGATAATAGGTTCGACAATTACGGGGGTCGATCAATAGGTATGTGGCTATTTTATTTTACTAAAAATCCATATTTTAAGGAATATATATACCTGGACAGCTTAAGGAATGTGACATATCGCCATGCTCGTATACATAGAAAACGATTTTATTACGTTCTATCATTAGATCGATCGACATTTCATTAAAATTGAAGAGGGACTCAGATCACACGCAAGATCTTCCCCTGAAACCATAGACTTCTAGCTTGCTCAATCAGTAGTCTGCTTCACATAAACGAAAGCTTTGGCGAAATCACAGAATAACACAGTAACCGCTCCCTTCGTCCCTAGACTGAGCTGGCTTTTAAGAAAGAAAAATATAGAGTCGTTATTTATCTACTATTAAATGCTTTATTTTGCACTCACTTTATGTATTTTTTGCAGTCCCTGAACATCTATCAGCTTAGGTGGATAAGAATTAGGCTTTATACACTATGTTGTTTTCCAAATACACCGGCGCCGTATTGCTGGTAATTAGGTAGCCAGTATTACATATTTTCGCAGTTAGATCAACCAACAAGTGAACACTCAAATGAGCACAATGGACTATTTTTATTTTTAGCAGAATTTTGAGTTGTCACTAATCAAATAGCAGTGGAAAGCCCTGTGATGACGTTTCAGACGGGTTACTTCTCATGAGTGCATTGTTCTTTGTTTATCCGCGTTCTTATTCAGTAGCTACGACCGATATGTTTATGCACATAAAATAATACCTTCACTATTAATAATAATAACTACAAGAGCATTGTGAAGTTAAAACATTAAATTTAGAGGCATTATATTTTATCACTCAATTGCATCACTACTTTAAAAGCAAAGTCGCCCTGACATTGGGCCGGCAATTAAATTGTACTACCCAATAAACTGTTAATATAGTATTTGCATTGGACCACCTGCACGGGAAACAAGGGTTGAAACCCCTTACTAAGCATTAGATTGGACATTTTCCAAATTCTCCAATAACAAAATTTCAGTGCCAGCTTAAAATTTGACAAAACAAAGTATTAGAAATAAGAAAATTTCAACATAATCATTAAATTAATGAATTACATAATTTGTTATTAAAGCGAAAAAGTTCCATGCAAGTTGTTGATCATCATCTGCTTCCAAATTTCCACTTGGAAATATAAAAACGTTTTGTGGCATTTTATGTACTAAGTTAGTACTCACCTTCGCCATTTGCTATTTGACGATTCATTGACTTACCTTTTAAAGTAGGAAGCATCTCTAGTTCTCTGTCTTTGGTTATGTTAAACCGAGAGCTGGAATGGCGCTTGTCCTTCTTAATGAGGGGACCCTGGATAGCTCCGGCCGTCAGCTTCGTCTTGTTGAGCGGGGTTTGAGGCGGAGGACCCTGATGAAGATTGTTTTTCGGCTGAAACAATGAAGTTAAATAATAATTCACATAATAAATAAATTAATTAATAAACGTTTTATTAAGGGCTTAATCATTTTAAGCATATTAACAGCACAAAGTCAATGACAAATAAATTGTTTACAAAAAATAATTAAAATTATTGTGTCTTCTGTAAGAATGAAAACAAGTGCAAAGTCCCGCTGGATTGCCGAATTCAGTGAACGCAGGATTGCCAAACTAACTAGGCAAGTAGGTCGCTGGATTCTACCGAACAACTAATAATACAACAATTTATGAACAAATTAATTAACTTCGCGTTTATTTAATTCTGGAGAATTACCCCAAATACTAAATTAATAAATAGTCTAGAAATATACCATTCACACGCCAAGAATGAATTAAATGTAATAATAACATTCATTAGGTAACTATACCAGAAGCAATAAGGAAATCGATCTTGTGCGATCGATGGACCCCAACGCAACGCCCCAAATTATTCCCAAACTAGATTTCCCATGCATTGGCTTTGAATTTAATGTTATTAATAATTTTATTAAAAGTCGAGAATACCTCAAATATTTCCGCATTCATATTCTCCTGGTTATCAAGTATGTAGCAAAACTCTTGTGTATGTACCACACAGTCGTTATGGTATTTATATGTCATCAAATGGCATTTTTTTATTGAATGGTTTAACTGAGATTCCACTTTTGCATCAATTATTGCTTGCCTGAAAATGGACATAACTATTTACGTTTCTAGAGCAAAAAGTAAATGTTTATGGCACGCGGCATGAAAATATCCAACATAAACAGTCTTTGCACGTGTTACATGCAATGCTTTGTCTACGATCAGACAGAAAAATATTAAATTCAGTAAAAAATAATTAAGTTACGTGAAAATTTGTGCCACACTATTTGAAATCCGATATTAATTTGGAAGAAGGGTTTTTAACGTTTTTATTGTCCAGCCATAGTAAGGTGCAATAAAATTAAGTTGCATAAACAGGCACGTTTGACATTAAATCAATGTAGAAAGTACTAGTTTTCAAACAGGGAGGTAATCTAGCAAAATTTTTCAATACGCGTGTGATATAAGGCGCTTTCTAGCCACGATAACTGCGCTTTTTTCTAATTTTCATAAGTGGTCGTAGAAAAAGCACTTATCGTGTCATCTTCATCTGTCAATTCAAACTGTCAAATCAAAAACAAGTTTCGAATGAGCTTTTTTTATTATACTTTTTCTACCACTGCAAATAAAATCTAGTCAATAAAACAACAAAACTGTGACAATCGCTGTGGAGCTCATTGAAATGTTGCAGATTTTTGACATTGTGAAATGATAATAAATGGAAGATGGTGCGCAATGAACAAAACATATCCGTGTGCAAAGTGCGCACATCGTGTGGCATGTTCCACTTTCAAAGAGAGCTTTCCGTGTGCAAAACTTTCTAAGGCAGTCAGAAACAAATACTTTTTCCTACGGACCACCTATAAAAAGAGGAAGGACCACCTATAAAAAGAGGAAAAAAGCACAGTTAACTTTGGGTAGACGAGCCACACGCCTTTTTAACGCACGTATTGAAAAATATTTTCAACGCGACTCCATTTGGACAAATGATGTCAATTTGACACCATATTTGATTTGACGTTTTGACTTGACAGACGATGTCAACTTGTCAACACGGGTTGACTAATCTAAGAAGTGCTTCTTGTGTCATTGCCATATGAAAGTACGTTTCGAAATTCGGAGGATTTCCGCACAACACTTGTTATGTAATAAAGCTCAGCTGATCAATGACAGTTTGTGACAAGAGGGGCTGCATTGTATTAGCAGGCAGGAACGTCAAACTGGTGGGAGCAGTTTGATTACGAGGAGTGACGCCCTCGCCATTCCAAGTTTGCCACGGGATGTGGCCCATCAAATCCCATCGTCCTCCTCCAGGCTGGAGAACACCAAAGTACAAAGTCTGAAGCTGATCACTGGGGAGTGGTCCAACAAACCCCATTCTTACCCCTGTCAGACTAGGGACCACCAAAGGAATGAGTCTGAGGCCGATGCTTCCAGTGGAAGCGCCCCTAGGTGGTAGAGGCCTACTCGCATCGTCCGGTGAAAGACCACCCCACCAGAACTGGGAAGTGCTAAGTGGTTTCTCCGAATCATGTTCCGCTTCCGCGCTGGTGGTTCCGGGTTCCACAGTAGGAATATATGCGGCCATGATGGTGCTTCCATGATCAAAATATTCCGGAGGAAAACCCATTCGGATCTCCGGGCGCCGGATGGCCCTGGGGGCTCTACATTCCGCATTTCACAGACAGCAGAAACCAATAGATTTCTGCAACATAAGAGGCCTAAATACAAACATAAATTCGGTACAGCAACATCTACAAGCAAATAGACCACACATACTAGTCCTTACAGAAACACAAGTATGTTCTACAAAAACAACAGTAAACTACTCCTATCCTGGTTACGACTTCACACCCGATTTAGACAGAACTTCGGAATATGCTTTTTTGTCCGAAGCGATCTTTCATGTCACCGCGAGGAAACACTCGAACCGACAACCTTGACGTCATGTGGCTCAAGTTCACCGCCAAGGGATTAACCAAATGCTTTCTCTATCGCCCTCCGAGCCATAGAGCCAACCAAAGCTTTTTTACAACACTAGCTACCACTTTTGACTCAATACAGGTCGATCACCCCAATTCAGAAATAATCGTTCTGGGAGATTTCAATGACCATAACACCAACTGGCTCAAACATCACAACAAGACCGACAACGAAGGTAGAGAAGCTGAATCATTTGCCATCAGCTGCGGGCTTACTCAACTAGTAGACGAACGAACTCGAATCTCAGAGACGGGCGAATTCGCTGCCCTCCTGGATCTTTTTCTAACCACCACATGAAAATGCCGCGCGCTTATTTGATTAATTTCTGTTACATGGCTTAACGCCGATTTAAAGAGAATTACCCTTGTCTTTACGGTCCAGTGAATTGCTTTCAACAGGTCTGGTAGTAGGGCAGTGGTTAGGCCCTGTGCTTGTGTTCGATTTCCGTCGGAGGCAAACATGATTTTTAAATTTTTTCTTAAGATTATGTTCTTGGTTATGTTTGCTTTTTTTTATTTGGGTTAGTTTTGTTGAGAGCCATGAGTGAAGTGAAATATTATAATACTTCTGACTCGGTCACGTATACGCAGGTCCGAAGTTTGAAACTTTGGTGTATGTAAACTTGAGTCTTCAGCTCCTAGTCATTAATTTCACGTCTAATCTGAAGTTAATGACTAGGAGCTGAAGACTCAAGTTTACATACACCAAAGTTTCAAACTTCGGACCTGCGTATTCGTGACCGAATCAGAAGTATTATAATATTTCACTTCACGCATGGCTCTTAACAAAACTAACCCAAATAAAAAAAAAGCAAACATAACCAAGAACATAATCTTAAGAAAAAATGTAAAAAACGTGTTTGCCTCCCACGGAAATCGAACACAAGCACAGGGCCTAACCACTGCACTACTACCAGACCTGTTGAAAGCAATTCACTGGACCGTAAAGACGTCTAATATGGGTAAGTAGTAGCATAAGTGGTTCTACGCCAATTTAGTCCCAAAACTGGAACTTTGTAGGCTTTTTTCGGTTTAAATGTCGTGTTAGATCTCTGAAAAATCCCGAGAAGTCATCACAAACAGAACACGACAAAGAAATTAAGCAAAAAATATATGACGGAGTTAACATTTAAAAAAAAACGGGTTGTCATATCTTCCAGAATTTTCGACAATAAATTGCCACACAATGCAGCACTAACCTAGCACAAGTCAGACCAACAATTTGTTTTGAACAAAGACATATACTTTGGTTTTGAAAAATCCAAAATGACGGGGCTAACTTTACGGACATAAAATTCAATATTATTTGAAAATGAAATAACTTGTTAAATGTACATAAAAACTAAAAATCCTAAAAACTATATGAAAATCACCTCTATCAAACTATCGGGTGCTGAAATAAGTACCGCTAATCGGACAGCGTTCGGGAAAACATAATTATAGAAAAAGTAGCCAAAAGAAATATGGGATAGGAAATTTTTTTTTAATGTTGACAATTTTGGTGTTGCTGAATGGAATTTAAGTGTCGTTAAAAAGGGCTTTTTTGCTTTATCTTTCGTATTATAAATTCTATCTATATACGTTTTGTAGTGGCCCCTATAGAGCGCTGTTTGGCAACTGAACAAATATTACATATTTTATAGATTAGTTTATTATGTTTATAAACTCGTAAATGACACTAAGTTACTATAATTAAAAAAATAATAATAATTTTATAGAGTCTGTCTTGTTTAGCCCACCCGCTCTTTGCCAAAATATTCTGAAAAATATTGGCATTAAATTATTTTCCTTCCTCTATTAAAATTATATGACTTTATCTAAATAGAAGTTTACACACTTGCTAACATTAACAATAAAGGCTACAAACAATATATTTTTCTCAGAACCCAAACATACTTGAAATATTCTAAATCAATTAAATTTTATTAATTCTTATGACGAGCACGGTATGTACATTTTACACCCACAAAGATCGTAATCAAAACAAATCCGAATATTTTGCATTTGCGGGATATCCAAACATTCTTTTTAAAAATGATGTGTCTGGGACGGGTGCCTTGAGGCATAGCGGAAAAGCTCCCATATTTGCTCATGCTATTTTAGGAAAGCAACTTGTTTAAATGTAGAAAAGGGTCACCGTTTGATAATGTTAATATTCAATTTGAATGATATACGAGTACGTTACGAAAATTAGTTCGTAAAAAAAACGGAGGCGAGATTATATCCTGAAATACAAGTATATTTTTGTGTTCTATATTAGGAAATTACTTGCCACAACTTCGATACTGCAAAATTTTGCTTCAATAAAAATCACTTGAAACATGTCCAGATTCTCCAAACATGGCCCATGTTCCCATCGTTTTAAATGAAATTGCAGGCAATTAAACCACAAAAACTATGGTAAGTATGGTAGAAGTAAAATTTTACCTCGAAATCTGCCATAAAATCCACCAAAAAGTGTCATTAATCACAAATAAATTTTCACATTTTCCGATATCGGTCCATTTTCAATGAGATTTCAGATGTACTACTTTGAACTTCGAATAATCACTTTAATCGGTCGTTAAATTAATCAGTATGTTGAATGTGTCAATGTCAGTATGACATTAATAGATGCCTGATATTCGAAATACTGATTAATTTATCAGTGATTAATCGGCGTTCTCGTTACGAAAGTTTGGTTCACCTCAGATTATTCGGTTTTCCAGTAATAAAACATTAAGGGGTGACGTGTCATGTCAAAACTCGAAATGGTGAAAGGTTTAAATTCATCTAGCTCTTCCTGTATGAAAGGCACCATAATTTGTAAAGTGGCCTCTTGTACGGTTTTTGGCGTAGATTCTCGGCAAGTGATCCGCTTTTTTATTAAAACAATTATTTTTCTCGAAACAAAAATAAAAACCTTCAATTTTTTTACCTATAAATCCATGTTTTTATTACATTTACCCTCAAAAGTCCAATTTGTCGACATTTTCGAAACAGAGTTTTTCTCTTAGAAATTCCCCAATGTCGTCTCGTTCTAGATAAAAAAAATAAAATAAAGCCATTACATTACAAGTTACAATATGTTTTGAAAAACTAATTCGAACACTAACAACTCAGGTTGCCAGATGACCGGGAAATCCGGGAAAATTCCGGAATCCAGCGTCTGGTACCGAGTCCAGTAATTATAAGTTAATGTCCCGGAATTTTCAAATACATTTTTTTTAACAATTTTTCTAAATTTAAAGAAAATAGTTGGTGTTGTTTTGTCTATTCCCACAAGCAACGCCGTTTGCGAGATAATTTTAAGCCTGTTAAATGATTTATGGACTAAAGAGCAAAACAGAATGTCCATGGATTTAATCAAGTCTGAACTGCAAATTCGTATTAATTTTGAAATCTTGCTCAGAAATCTTATCAGTTTTGCAAGGTAACGACGGAGAAAAACTTGGCCAAAATCCAGCGAAAAATATTTAAAAAAGTAGATTTATTTTGTTTTTAAGAAATGTTTTTAATTCTTGTTTGTTTAGTTGATGTTGTTTTTTATTTTTTTTCCAAAGATTAAGATTTATTTAGATTTTATAAATCCAAAGAGTGTGTGAAACTTCTTTAGCGAGAGTAAAGTCAGACAAAATGCTTATCAAAGTGAAACGCCCTTTTAATTAAGCATGTTCCAGTATAGCTAGAGGGTTGAAATTTTCAAGACAACCCAAACTAACCCAAACTAAAATAATTAATTTCGGGAGAACGGGAAGAGCTACGGGGTCGAATTTTTTATAGTAGGGGGCCCCGGGCCTCTAATTTAAGGGGACTTTGGGGAAAACCGTTTTTTGCCTGTAGGCATCTCTGCAACGGAGCCTCGAATCGAAAATCTGACAAGCGTGCCCCGCTTCACTGGGTCAGCGCCTCCCCGGATACCCAAAATGTTTCGAAAAAATGGGAAACAATTTTTAAAAAAACGTAAAAAATGTTCGGAAAGTTAATAAAAGTATTATAAAACGAAATAAGAAAAAAAACAAAAACAAAAGATTGTTCGGAAAGTTAATAAAAATATTATATAAACAAACAAGAAAAAAAAATAAAAAAAAAATAAAAAAATGTTCGGAAAGTTAATAAGAGTATTATAAAACGAAATAAAGAAAAAAAAATAATAAAAAAATTAAGTTAGAGAAACGCGGTTTCCGGCGAAAAAGGAATTGTAAAAAAGTAAAAAAAAAGCGTCGAAACCGGGAGCAAAAGTTAAAAAAAACATAAAAACTCAATTCCTTATATCTCTTTCAGAAGTTTCACTTCAGTTGTGTGCTTATAAAGGTGACGCACATATTTTTTTTGTATTTTTTCCAGAGATTAGGATTTATTTTGATTTTAAAAACTCAAAAGGGAGCTTAGTAATTTTTGTTTTAGGTTTAGATGATGTTTTTTTCCAAAGATTGGGATTTATTTTGATTTTATAAATACAAAGAGAGCTGTTTAATTTCGGTTTTAAGTTTGGTTTGATGTTTTGTTTTTTTTTTTTTGCGAAAGTTTAAATAATATTCATAATACAATAATTGTTTTGAGAATATTTTGCACCCAGGGTGGGGGTGCGTGTCCGTGTCCCGGAAATGACAAGCCTGTATTTGGCAACCCTACAAAGTACTTCCATCACTGACAACAAGTTATAAATTCCGGAAGAGTAATATGCTTTGCTTAAAAAGGCCTTTGAGCCAGCTTTTCAGTTTTGAACAATTTCTTATGAAGGAATGAAGTTTATTCCATTCTTTCAAAATGTTGTGTATAACATTTCTTTGTATATGAGTTCTTTCTATTTGCCTTTTCTGTAATTAGAATATCCTTGTTTCTTGTATCATATGGATGTTTAATTGTTGAGTTAGTGAACAGATCAAGATTTGTCAGTACGAAGTTAATGCACTCAAAAATATAAACAGACGTAAGGGTAAGTGTCTTAAATTTAATACAAAAAGGTTTACAACATATAGTTTTTCTTCAAACGTCAGTATATCCGCCGACTGTGTAGGCGGCCGTGAAGTTTCGTTTTTCCTCCGCCGGAGCTTTACTTTTCACTTTTCCGCCGGCGGAGGTAAAAGTGTTACCATAACAACATAGATACAAACAAACAACAAAGCAAGCGTCAACAACTCAAGAATTATTAAACTAAAATTTGTATCCACTATGTTGGGGTTTGGAACCTTCGGCAACATGCACTAAAACAGAGCTTTATCGTCTTAATCATCTCCTGATGATGCTAACATGGTTAGCGAAACGCGCGTCGAGTGCAAAAATTCTGTTTCGGTATTGTGGATAAAGCTCTGTTTTAGTAAAATTTGTATTTATTACTCAATTTGTGCACTGCATTTCTAAAAATCACTAATTTAGGAACAAATTGGTTATTATTTAAACGAACCTACTCAATAACTGTTTATCAATAGGGAATTAAAACGCAATCGGAGACGCAATTTAAAAAAAATAATTATTGTTGACAGTGTCCACTGACATCTTTATGTTAGATTACTATAGCAACGACCTGTGCCTTTTCACCGGTGCTTTTCACCGGCACCGGTCTAAGCCGCCTAGCAAACCAACTTATCTTTGATAATCATTATTATTATTACTATTAAAAAGAGATATTTTTGCATTAATTTGTCGACATTTGAAGAAAAAACAGCATATTTTATGTGGAGGAAAAGTTACTTTTCATGGCTTGCTCTCTATTACCACGAGCGCGCCATGAAAAGTATCAGTTTTCCTCCATATACAATAATATACTATTGTTATGGTTCGAACTGCCCTTTTTTGCAGTAAAAAAATTATATCTACCTCAGTTGCGTTACCCAGAACCTCAATCTTGACTGTATAAAGGCATGGAATCCTGACAAAGCAGCCACAATTCATAGTTCCACACTAGTAACAGTACATTTAAAATTGAAGAGGTAGCTCTCCGGTCGGGAATCGAACCCGAGTTCTCCGCGTGTGTCAGGCGGATGTGATAACCACTAGAATACCGAAGAGGGGTGTTAGTTAGCTAGGCGCCGCTGGAGGGTACTGAGGTCCTGGAATAGGGGCGCTACTCAGCTAAAGTTGAAGTTAGTGCCAATATCTCTAGAATGATCATTTCATTTATAACTAGGATATTCACCCGTCATTAATGTGAAAAGACAGCAAACAATACATTTTTGTTTTCATTTAAAGCAGGGTTATTCACAGCATAAAACGATTTCCTTAAACATATACACAGGTTATGCCATGAAATATGAATTATACATGAGAATAAAAGAAATACTTGTGCAAATTATGTTAATAACAATATTATAAATTTCATTTTACCGACCTGTAATGACATGTTGTAACAAGAAGCAAAATAATTCACCCAAAATAAACCGTACACTGCCCCGGCTTTTGACTATCTATCCTTCGTTCTCGAGCTATCTCTTCCAAAAAACCTCGCAAAACCCGACTTCAATTTATGACTTGTTTTTCTCTTTTTCTTTATATAGGGTGTCTCAAAACTGAATATATCAGGTTTAATAAAATAATATAACTACATATATTTATAATCCTGATAAGTTTTTATTATAAAATTTTAAAGAGATTGCTGATCCGTAGATGTGTGTTCTTACCGAAACTTATTAAATATTATTTACGGTTTAAAATATTAAAACTATTTTTATAATCCAGATGACTTTCTAAAAAGATTGATAAGCTTTATGAGTTTCCACACTGTCCACACTGTCTCTAAATGCTTTGACAGCATAACAATATTTGCTCATGTTAAAGCGAGCGCGTCAATGTGAGCTTTCCAGTTTAATTCTTTATCCATTTCCATCCCTTGAAATTTAATGTGATCCGTTGATTTAAGTTCAATTTGGTTTATGTTTATTGTCAAGCTTGCCCCCCGAAATTTTAAGAGCTCTGTTTTGTTAACACTCAGTAGGGAGGGGCCCTTTGGAAATGACAAGTCGGTATCTGGCAACCCTACTAACTACTATACATCACTGACAAGTTATCCTGCGTAAATACCGTAAGAGACTAATATGCTTTGCTTATTAAAAGGTCTTTGAGCCAACTTTTCAGTTTTTAGGTGTAAGATTTCTTATGGAGGAATGAAGTTTATTCCATACTTCCAAAATGTTGTGTGTAACATTTCTTTGTATATGAGTTCTTATTGCATTTTCTGTCATTAGAATATCCTTGTTTCTTGTATCATATGGATGTTTAATTGTTGAGTTAGTGAAGAGATCAGGATTTGTCAGTACGAAGATAATGCACTCAAAAATATACAGAGTCGTAAGGGTAATCGTTTTAAATTTAATAAAAAAAGGTTTACAACTTATAGTTTGTTATAATTCGAACTGCTCTTTTTTGCAGCAAAAAAATTCTATCTACCTCAGTTGCGTTACCCAGAACCTCACTCTTGACTGTATAAAGGTACGGAATCCTGACAAAGCATACTGTCTCTAAATGCTTTGACGGCATAACAATATTTGCTCATGTTAATAGCGAGCGCGTCAATGTGAGCTTTCCAGTTTAATTCTTTATCCATTTCCATCCCTTGAAATTTTATGTGATCCGTTGATTTAAGTTCATTTTGATTTATGTTTATTGTCAAGCTTGTCCCCCGAAATTTTAAGAGCTCTGTCTTGTTAACACTTAGTAGCAAGTTGTTTTGTGTAAAATAGTTATTTATAACATTAATCGACTCTATTGTTCCTTCAATACACCCCTCCTCATTTTTGTCACGACACATTATTGTCACATCATCAACATAAAGTACTATAACTTTATCTAAGACCGAGGTAATATCATTGGTGTAAATTATATACAGTAGAGGGCCTAAAATTGACCCTTGGACCCCTCCCTGTTTATTTTTTTCATGCCTAGATTTTGCTTGTTTTCGCTGAATTTTTCCCACCACACTGCGATCTGTCTGTCAAATAAGGTTTGATTCATTTTAGAGCTGTTCCCTTAACTCCATATATCTCAAGTTTCTTGCACAAGATGTTATGTCGAATGTCTTGGACAAGTCTAAACACAAAGCCATTATTTTGTTGATGTTGTTAAATTATTTTGTCTAAGGTTCGATACAATGCTCGTATCTTGGACAAGTCTAAACACCAGAGCCATTATTTTGTTGATGTTGTTAACTGCACTAATTATTTTGTCTAAGGTTCGATACAATGAATGCTCGTATAGTGGAACTTTCTAAAACCATTTTGAGAATCAGAGAGTACCTCGTGTGTACCCATGCAGAAAACTTGAGAGTCTGTTGGTAATAGCTTTTTCAAAAATTTGTCCAATGTTTGGCAATAAAGAAATAGATCTATAGTTATTGAATTGGTTTTTTGTTGTCCTTTTTGTGTATCGGCTTGACCAAGCCAGGCTTCAGTACGACGGAAAAACCCCATTCACCAAACTGAGATGCAGGACGTGAGACGTGACGTCATATAGGTATTGGTATGATGTCCACGGCCACACTGGAATCTCATCATGTCCCACGGATTTTTTATTTTTCAGAGATTTTATTATGGTTTTTACTTCGAGCCCGGTAGGTGTTTCTAATATGAAAGTATTTGGTTGTTCATTTAAATGACTCAGATCAATTTTACCACTTAAATGAGGACATGTGTTTATAAAAAAATGGTCGAATTCGTTTAAAATTTCTAACTACTACAATTGTGCCTGTAAATATTTGTAATACATCTTTTAAACCTACCTATTCCCCTGAGAAAGTAGATGCAACAACAAAACTAAAAAAAATCAAAATGTCAGGGTGCTTAATAATAGATATACCTCCAAGTTAAATATGGCTATGACCGCGTCGCAGATCTCTCACAGTCTGTGATATTTTACCAACTCCCGCAACCTCTATAATCGCAAATAACATTTTCAAATTGTGAACGATCTATCAATATAAACTAACACAATTTGGGGCGAATTACTCGGTAAGTCACAAATTAGCTTTTCTAGCATTACTGTATTCTTGACTTACTCTGTACATACAATAATCCATACTTCTGTGGAACACAGTAAACTTAACCAAACAAACAACAAACTGTGGCAATTACCAAGCACATTCAAAATCTAATGATTTTAGATTGCTAATAAACATTAAAAATCCAGTGTAGATATACTTTGGTAGTAGGTACCTACCCAATGCCGTAATTAGGGCTATCATTATGTAAAAACCTTGGATACCAAACTTAATATTCGATGATTATCTTTTAGTCAAATAGTAACTATACTACTTTAATCTAATGTCAATAGCCTTTCGAAATAAATATTTAAGTATTTATTTATAATTAACGTGCTAGACAAAGATGTTAACATAATAGTATATCATACGCTATTTTTTATTACAAATGCATCATAATCTCAAAAATGTTTTAAATATTAAACTTAAGGGATATATTGACGAATATATTAATCTGTCACACTTGACATGATCAAATGTTTCTATAGCAACCTTTAAAAAAGTTGGAGCATCATAAACATCATTTTAAGCACGCTGCAGCGTGCGATAATCGTTGATTATGATGCATGCGTAATAAAAAATTCATGTATAGGTATAAGCGGTAATGGTTTTCGATAAGCGATGGAAATTTGACAAATTCTACATGTAAAGAGACATTTTAAAACATATCTCGGAATTTATTAGTAGAACCAATTAGGTATATTACACAGTTACACTGTTCGGCATCAAAATCCTCCCTGCCAAACTAATGTGTTATTTGCATAACTTCCACTTGTGTAATCCCTCCTAGACTGGCCTTGAAATTGTCTGGTCACGTACCCGAATCTAGAGAACGTGCACAATACGTTCTGACCAATAGAAAGAGTGCTGATGGAACCGACGGCCGGAAGTACCCGAAGGGTACAAATATTAAGCCCACTTGTAAGAAAAGCTTACGTGTTATATTTTGGTTGCAAAGTTGGAGATCAAGATAAAGCTTCGGCTCCCAAAACTTGTTGCTCTAGAATCCAAAAAGATCTTAGAGACAAAAGCTAAATGGCTTCTGCTTCTTTTGAGCAATTTGCCGGCACATTTGGTTGAAATCTTCGCCTTACTGGAGGTTTTATCCAAATATGCTGGCATGTATTCCTGGAGACTTCTTTTGAATTTTCCTAAAACTAACATTTATAAAAACATAAGAACTGCACGGCTGGTGTTTTATGCAAGGGTGTTTCGTGCAATGAAGATCTAACCGGTTTCTGTCGGGGGCTCTGGTATCCCCGGTAGGGTATTCACCCCGATGTTCTCCGGAGCCCTCGTAGGAATTGACCCGCCACTGTACTTTACGAACTGGCCCGACCTTCCGATTTTGCCCCAACGGAGCCCAACACATTTTCACCTGCAAACAACGTGTACTACCCGAGTAATAACCTTCTGCGCCACCAAAGCCCAAACGGGTGTGTGCTTAAGACATGACATACCGGACTTCAACTTCAATAAAAACTCAATTCCTAATATCTCTTTCAGAAGTTTCACTTCAGTTGTGTGCTTATAAAGGTGACACATAATTTTTTTGTTTTTCAAGAAACGGCTGATGAAGTTATTAATAAGAATAAGTCAACATTAAAAATGTCTAAAGCTATAGCACTGAGAGTTACAAAATCAGATTTAGCTTGTGTTAAGGTAAAGACATCCTTTGAGAATTTAGACGAGTTGACGTCCATATCAACGTACTGAACAAGAAAGATTAAAAGAGTTTGTTTAACAGCGAAAGAGAATAAAACACCCTATCAGCGCAGAAAAACTGGAGAATCTTCGAGATTTGATACCTCTCGTAAAAGATAGTCATACGCCTTGTTAACACCAATGGCACGGTTACTTTGTGATTTGCATTATGTTAACCTATCTTTTTCTATACTAACATAATTTTTTTATATAATTAAAATATAATATTTAATAATTATTGTGATTTGTTGATTTTATAATGGAATAAAACATTATTTGGACCTTTTGTAAAATTTTGTTTTCGGCACTTACATCTTTTGGCATTTCTACACTTCAATTAGGGTTGCAGGTAATAAATAAAATTTGTATGCCGGCTCTGCCTGAGAAGGTGGTAAATTTGGAGCATTTTATGACCACGGAATAAATACATATACGGTAGGTTCACTAGAGACAAATTACCAATTTTGCCGACTATGTTTGGCGTCCAAGCAAATCCGGATCAATCTGGTTCGTGGCCCTCGGTGGCTTTGCTACGAAGGACAGTATACCCTCAGTGTACAAACGCTCTGGGATTGTATACTGTCGAGTCGCGTTGAAATAATAACTGAGAAAATAATTTTGCAGCAGCGAATACTTTTTGAATTTCTACCGACAGACTGCTCGCTGATTTAAACCGTGCTGCAAGTGTCCAGCGGCTTTTCCGTTTGATGCAAAAAGATCAAAACGTTTTTGCTGAGTGACTCTACTCGATATTATTTGTACTCTGTTATGGCTAGATCAATAATTAGGGTTTTATTGCATTCAATAGGCCAACGGCAACGGTATATTATGAACCAAACGTCTCTAGGGAAAACGTGTGCTGAACGCGAGTAAAGAAGCTTCCATTTCGTGACTGCTTCACTCTCTCGCTTGGCTGTAGGCGACGTCGACTTTACCCGAATGAGCGTCACATAGCCGAGCGTCGCATTCAGTTTTATTCACTACCCAGGAAAAAGTATGCTAAATGTGCCTAAAGGAGTTTTGATGCAACTCGACTACGAGACCACCGAACATTAACAATAGACTAGAAGGTTCACTCTAAGCCCCACCCCCAGTATTTCCCTCCTTGCCCGTCACGGAACCTGATGAAATGCTAGTTAACCGCTCAGGCCTCGTGCCACGTTTCACCCCCCTTCGTGGAATTCTGACGTCTCACCTTTGTACGTGCTACATAAATAGTGCCGACTCAGAGTTGACCGTGGACCTTCTAGTCTCTTGTTAATGTTCGGTGACGAGACGCTCTAATGAAAATTAAGTTTTCTTTTTAAAATGGCGCTTCAACAAACGAACTCGAGCAACGCGCAACCAAAACGCTCCTATGCAAAGTAAGCCTAATACTCATGCATCCGATTGGATCACGGCCACCTATATAGGTGGCCGTGATTGGACACGATGATCCAACAGTGCTCCTATTGGTTGAAATATTCCTCTTCCCATTGGTTGGATTGCTAAGATTTTCGTATGCGAATTTTACAGGAAATTTGACATTTCGCGTTCTCATTTATAAACTAATCTGAAATAATAATTTTGAATCGGACATAGGGTGAATATCGAATAGTTTCATGTTTCATACTCAGTTACTGAAATTCTCTTAATGTATCTGCAAACCTCTCCCCAGGAAAAATCAATTCACGTATAGGTTTGGGCTAACCTGGGCTCCAAAATAGGAAGTAGATTTTGGAAAATATCGATAAAATAATAAATGTTTATCAGGATCCATTATAGTCTCATTTCCTTTAATAAATTATGGTAAGCGCTTTGTTAGTTGTGCTCGATTTTTATAGAAATTCCAAACCCAAAATCTTGTACATAGTTAGTTTTTAGAGTCTTTCTTGATTGATTTGTTAATACTAGCAGACGCAGCCTGGATACAAAAAGCACATTATTTCCCTTTGAAAATTTCACGTTGACAAGTAAAACAAAACAAATAGACACATGAGGTTAAAAAACACACGATATCGGACAAAGGCTAAAATAATTTTAACTCCATCCGATGTCGGAAAATTTGAAGAATATTCGGATAAGTTGGCACCAAAACATTCTGTCCAATAGGAGCTCATCGTATAGTCCAGCTCAAGAAATAAGTACGTCAACGTCAAGGTTAGTAGATCCTCTACCAACCTTGCGTCAACGTTACTCGACTCGACGTTACTACTACACGATTTTCATTTTTTTCATTGTTTTCTCATTAAATAAAAAATTACAAAAACAAGCTAAAGCTAACCTAAAATGTTTACTTCTTTTGTTTTGGTTGGGCTAGCTTTTGTTTGATTTGGTAAATTGGCTCATAAGCAAACAATATGTACTTAAATAGCGTGAAGCTATTCTGATGTTTCATCTGGACGGTTCTGTTTTTGAAGACTTTATCCGGTTGCATTCGTGAACTGGGCACAAAAATCCGGAAACTGCAACTCAGGTCCACACTGAACACAATAAGAAACAGTTTCCTTTGAAACAGTTTACATCTATGCTATTTTCTGCTGAAATCAAGGTTCATGCTAATCCTACTACCTCCTTGTTGACATTATAATTAAAATCATTAAAAATTCCTCACGCTTATTATACGCACATGATAAAAAAAATTATAACCTTACAGATTGTGATAATCTGCAAAAAGCCATAAATAATACATTATAATGGTCAAATGATAGCCAACTCTAAATATAGTTAGGCCTAAAATAAAACAATTATTATGGATTTCATTGCTTGAGGGGGGTAGTACTAGATTATTTTGAAGAGTTTAGAGAGCTTACAGCTTGAAATTTTATTCGATCAGTAGCCATGATGAAAACATATGGATAGAAATAAAAGTGTTTACTTAGTTTGTTATGAATCCAACCTATTCCTTAAAAAAAAATTAAGTTTTAACACCTTTATATGTATAACTACTGTAGTATTATTCCATATATGAATGGCCTAACAAAGAGTAATAATAATAACAATTGTTTAATCGTTTTAGTGTTAGTTATTTAGGGAAACTATATTGTTATTAAAGTTGTTAATTTTTGTTATTTAGCACAAGGTACTTACGACGATACAGTACCACGTAATGCAAGTATATTTATCTGTAACTTAGCCATTAAACAAATAAATAAAAACTAGCTATAGCATGCTAAGGAACATAATAATAACTAGCAATATCTGATCTTTGTATTGGCAAAAAAAACGTAATTTTAAATTAAACCTAATGTTTCTATGGGATTACTTTAGCTCAAAATAAAAATTAATTTAATTAATGATATGGTTCATCTTGGGTACATAGGTCTAAATGTTATCATTAGGTTAAACTCTCCCAATAAACTGCAGCCTAAGTGCACTAATCAAATTGACTAAAATTAGGAGGAAGCATTTTCGTTTTCCCAACTTCCAAACTTGAGAATGCTTACCCTCTCATATACGCTCTTTTTCCTTCTTTTAAAGATTCCGCCAATATCCATCTTTCACGATGATAAACAGAATTCCGATCAATAATAGATCTTCTGCACATGGAACAATTGAGGACTTCTAGTCTCTACACAGTAATTGCAAAATTACGCACTTTTTCACGAGAAATCGTACGATGATTACCAAGTTCAATGCGAATCGCGATTCACGTACACATATCCGAGCGAGGACTTATGCATTTTCTGTAAGCGATAGGCAGAAATATACGTTAAAATTAAATCGGGTTGTTGTTTATTCACAGTGGCGGCGGCATTGCATCGACAACGCGAAACGCGACAATCCAAAACAAAAACAATCACAGATGCCAAAAATTTGCAATCGTCGCCCGCAACGAATAATTTCAACGTAAACAAAGGCGCCGCGACGGGGAGTCGTCGTTGATGCTGCCTAACAATTACGTAACGCTAAAAAGCTTAAAATAATTGATCCGCTTGTGCTAAAATCGGAGCAGACTCGTTATTTCAGAATTTCAATATGCATGTAGTATTTGCCTATTGTTGGTCTTTGACCAGACTAACTTAAATATTAAATCAGGGATTAACCTACTTAGCGATTAGTACTTTTGCTAGTTAATTTGTAGCAAGTTTGTTTAACGAGATTTCATTTATTTATTAAAATGCAAAATTCTATTGGCGCGTTCCGTACACGTAGAGTAGTGAATGAGTTTGACACGTCAGATGTGACGCGTCAGGTTGGATTATGTAACGATAATTCGGGTAAAGTCGCGACTTCAGCCAAGCGAAAAAGAGCAACAGTCAGACGCGTTCAGTACGCTTTTTCTTGGGTAGTGAATGAAATTGAGCCATCAGTCGCGACGAGTGACGCTCGGCTATCGCTCATTCGGATGAAATCAGTGTCAACCTTAGACTATATAATTATATACTAAGGTGTCAACTTCATTTTTCTCGAAAACGGCTGCGAGTGGAAATTTGAGGTTTGGCATGTTTTTAGGCAACACTTGGGGGCCGCCGATGGTCTATTGCCCGATTCCAAGTTATTACGCCAAATGTGCGATTTTTTCAAAATTATGCTTTAATTGGAGATGTGTCGAAAAAATGAAACAATTTTGGCGAAATTTTTTCACATGACGGCCTTCCCAACTCTATTGAATTTGGCGAGAATCGGAAAACAGAGAGTATTTTTTTCGGGATGTTTTTTTTTTAATTATCACTTTGGGTCATCTCGAGTTTTGACACGACCGACACGTCGTCGCATAATATTTTATTACTGAAATACCGAATAATTTGGAGCAAATTGTTGTCTTTCGAAGTTTTCACTTCTGTCGTAAAGCCATTTAAAGAAACCAATTATTCAAGTAAATTTAATATTAAAATCGCACCAATATAAACTTGTCTATTATACTACCCCTGGCCTCTGCCTGATTTAAATTTTCGCTGGACCTCTTTAGATTTACACCTAACTTCATACTACGGCGACCAAGGTTCGACCGATTTAAATCACGTTTTGAATAGGTGATTTTAATCAAGTGATTTTATAAGAAAAATTTGAAAATTAAAATGCTACTTATTGCAAAATAGAAAGTATAAATAAAACAATAATATTGCTACTTGTTGCCTAATAGAAAATATAAATTAAAAAAAATAATATTTGTGGCAAACTTAAACCAGAACCGTTTTGCACCAAACAGATGCTTAGAAAATTAACATTTATTATCATCTTAATATTTGTAGAGGAACACTAACTTCCTTGCTTTTTCCACTCCAAATTAATTTCGTAAAATTGAGTGGACGAGCCCAAATGTAGAAAAAAACTATTTCTACTGAAGCCAAAGAAGCAATAACACATAAAAAGTACTTCAATATAGCAAGACGCTACTGAACATTAGGGTTATTTTTTTGCAGAACCCACCGTTGCAAGGCACTAATAGTGCAAAGTATCTCTTCTGAAAAAGGTATCAAACAGTTGAAGCAACACAAAAATGGTTTTGCTTCAACTTTTACAGCAAGTAGTACTAAACCAGACAAGCGTCTGTAGACCCGATATAATTTTCGATACCGACTCTAGCGCCATCTAGTGCAGATGGCGTTGACTCAAGCGATTGCATTCGCGCTATGTCATCGTGATGCAATCGATTTGCATATAAGGCATGGTGGTCCAGAGGACTAGATGGTTAGGTCTGAACTCGGCACCGGCATTTATCGACGTCGGCGGCTCGGGTTCAAACCCCGTTGTTTTCTTTTTATTTTTTTTTTAAGGTTAAGTTTCTAAACAGTTTTTTTCTTGATTTTGGGTATGTCTTGGGTGAGTTTGGGTTAGCACCTGGTTAGTTTCCTTTTCTTGAGCCCCCGTAGCGAGCGCAGCGAGCGGAGGTCCATGCGAAAAGTGATATTACTTATTGTAATACGTGCCCGTACTTTGGATGCACTTTTTCCAAAATATGTTGCTTTATTTAACTAAAAACCAGGATATATTTAATAAAAGCTGTATTATAGTCGATATACAGTAGCTTGCATGTGTTTCCGCGAATACATTCACAAAGAATCCCCCTTCTTTGTGAATATATTCCACGCAAGGCCAGCCTATGTAGTATAGGTGGCCTTTGGTATCGAAAATTTGGTCGGGTCGCTAGACTCTTGTCTAAACCAGTAGGTATTTTCAAATATTTCTTTCACAATACTTTTAATGTTTGATCTTTCTCTACGCAGCAGTTAATTTAAATTTGGTTTTAGTTACATCCAGAATATAAGCTACAAAATGGTAAAACGTAAGTACTTGCTTACATCGTTTTTCAAAAATATGTAATTGAGTCAATGGTAATTCTAATTCCTTCTCGATTTTTTTCTCTAATTCCTTCTATATTTCTACTACATTAGATAAAAACGCATTTCTTCTATGTAATTTATCGAGTGCTACAACAATCAGTTTTATGATGTCTAGGTATTCTTCAGCAGATCGTTTGATACCCATGTTTGACACTTTTTGATACACTATGGACTCAATGTCCTTTTTATTCTCACTGCATACTTTCAACAAATTTTCCCACTGACTTACATATACTTCTGCCATACTGTTCCACATCACATCACTCAAAAGAACCAATGCTTTTCCACCAGCTTGCTTATATTTTGCCCTAGCTAAGTGATTATTCCTGAAATACTTAATAATTTGTGTAAATGTTCTTTGATAGCTTTTATTTCCAAATCCTTACAGAGTAAATCACAATCCATAAGTTAGGACTAAGCCACTCTCATTTAATTTACTTTTGATTGTTCTGCACATTAGTACCAAGTCTGCTGCATTATCTGTTTCAAGCAGTTTCACATCACAGTTATATATAGATTTACAAGATGAAATTAAATTGCAAGTAATGTTAGCTATTTTGCAGTTTTTTTTTTACTATTTCCCAGCGACATGGATAACTTACTTGCAAATTGGAGGCTACAGTAAAAAAAATGTCTGAAAACTAGAAATAAAAAAAAATCATGATTTTTTCAAACCCTGGCGGCGACCAAATTTTATTTCAGGTCAACATCAGATTATCAAATAATTTATTACACATAAGAGCATTAAAATTACCAGCTTAGTAGGTCTGCGAATAATTTGCCTAGGTGCATCATTGATTCTTGTTAAGGGAACAACATTCAAGCTTACAAAATTGAATTTACTTCAAAACTATCGCAATAATAATACATTCCTCATTCATAACATTCTTCTTCAGAGAAAGTAATATTGGAACATTTCTTAGCAACTAAACGTCCTGGAATGTTACAACTCTTGTTTTCACTCAATGGCATATTCCAGTAATTGCCACCTATTGGGCCAAATTTGATATTTCATTCTTTGCCATCAATGTCAACGTCTCAATGTCATCTGACAAAATATACTCATTACCAAATATACTAATTAGTTGTTAACATTCATTGCAGATATTGCAGCCAGGACAGCAGCTTATTTTGACATCATGCTGATATTGCCAATGATAAAGTCTTATTTATTTATTTGTAGACGGTTCGTCCATTAACAAATACAATAATCTTTACAAATTACAAGTCTATAGGCACCTAATGACATGGTTTAATTTCATTAAATGAATGTTCGAAATGTGTATGGAATAAAATAATTCCTAAGGATATTCCCAGACCACAAACAGAAACTCTTATAGCTAAAAATACACCATAAAGTGCATACTCTCAAACAAAATGAAAGTTCATTTTATTACCTAGACACCAGATGTAAGCTCTTTATGTCACCAGTTATATACTCTAAACATATCTCATAGCATACTAAATACATAATCTTAACAGCTCTACCTGCTTAACCTATTGATTTTTGCCCAATCGAAAAAACAAGAATATTAGGTAATTTCTAATCTGTACTATTTAAAACCAAAAACTGAATTATTGTTTTTCCCAGGGGATACTTATACTCCTGTTGCTGATGTTACCTACTTACCTTTGTTAATATGAAACAATTTTGGTAAACTAGGCTAAGCATTGGTTAGTTTTCTGTCCCAAAAAATGGTAAAAAATAAATACATTTATGCCTAGCTATTCTACTAGATTAAAGAAGAAATACATCCAATTTGACATGGCATTAAACATTCTCACAATGGGATGTGTTGAAGGTGTAAAAGACAACACCAAAAAAAAATATGGTGCTGATAAAAAATATTCACTTAAAGTTAACAGTTGAAAATTGGTCCCATAGCAAATAAAACCGTCTCCTAAATATAAAATGACCTACGAAAGCGTTTTTCTCCAAATTAATATTTAGGGGTCCAAAACGACGATTTTCCACTTTCAAAACCGATGGGGCGAGCGTTCTCCTAATAGGAGCCTCAGATCGAAAATCGCGTAGAATACTTTTTTTTAAGTCTAATACGTGCGGGGGACAATTTGAGGGTCTCGTTTCGACATTTTTTTTTTTCGACCTCATCCGGCTCCTACCGCGGAACCTATCGCACGTAGGTTCCCGCTCGGGTCAAATTCGGACTCAGCGTCACCAAAAACCCCCCTAACCCAAATTTCATCCATTTATCTCGACGGGTTCGTAGGGCCCCTGAAATACGTGCCCCTAGGGGCCCAAATTTTTTTTACGTTTAAATGGTCCCCTTTTGACCTACCACACCGACTTTCGACGTTTTTCACCTATAAAATCGAATTTTTTTTTTTACGGGGCCTCCCCCCTAGGGGCTACATTTTTTTTAAGTCCATATTCGTTTTTCCCGACCTCGAAAACCCCCGGGACCCTATTTTCGCCTAAATCTGAGCTGCCTCTTGTTCGGTCTAGTCCCTGCTCACGTTCCCCCTTGACGGGTAAGATAAGATAAGATTTCTAATTATATAGAACTGATACAAATACTTTGAAAAGGATTATTTTCAGGTTTTTGCTAACATCATTTTCCTAGGTTCTAAGATGAGAATTATATACAATAATTACCTAAATAAATACCGACAAAAATGCTTTGACCTACTGAATGCTATCTTGAAAACGGCTTGTTAGGCTTTTATAATGCCTGCTTTATACAAGCAAGTTAACGATCAAACTGAACTAAGAATTAAATTAACAAATGGAAACAACAATTTCTATTAGTTTATACATTTAACTATCCCAAAACAAATTAACAAAAAAGAGAATTAACTTTCAACTAATCGAAAAGTACAATAGCTACTCAATATAGATATCTCTTGAAACTTGGATTCTTGGATCACTGTCAGTACCCATTTATCAGAGTATTATGAAAACATTAAAGTGAGAAAATCTATCAATTATAAATATGAATAAAATAATTATTATGCACGGAAATACTCACCTCTCCATCGCCTTCACCGTTGCGTCCTTTTTCGTTTTTAGCTTTGACATCCTAAAACATACAAAGAACCTGTAAAACGTCCGACAGGGCTACTAACCCAGAATTCTTCTACTTTACCAAAATAAACATGGTTACGACTTACCATTGCTCGATCCTATTTCTCCAAATATACAATAAATGCGAATACCTGTTAACGATAATAATAAATTAACAAAACATGAAAAGCCACGGCGTCAATAAACATGGAAGTTGACCCCCACTGTAAGCACTCCCAAACAAAAACGTTATTATAAAAATATAAAAGGCAACGGCGGAAAAGAATGCAATTAATATAACCCTACGGATAAAAGTAACTGGACATTAACTATTAGCATTTTAAAAGAATTCACCGGACATTTTTCCAGATTCCTAAAAAAGGAACAAACTGAAATCTGACATAACTGACCGAGTGGCGTGACATCTAGCGACCGTAACCGCAAGCCAGCGTTGCCAACCTTATAAATTAAAAGTCGGTAACTTCGGCTTCGAGTATGGTAGATCGGTAGATCAGGAAAAAGTCGGTAGCTTATAAAAACATCATGCTATCTATGGGCATTTACGATAATTGTAGCGGTATCTTCCGGTAGGTATACAGCGGTAATCAGCTGATTTTAAATAAATCTTATTCTACTATATGGATATCCTGTTATTTTACTGTTTCTGCATTCACTGCCGCAAACCTAAGATGTATTATTATTTTAAACTGTAATATTTTATTTTGAATGTTATTTATGTATGTGTGACGTGCCTTTGCCATTTGATTTAAATTTCGATGGCAATAAATGAAGTTATTATTATTATTATTATTATAAAACATCTGTCGCGACCACCGATCTCCATATAAGATCGGTGGTCGCGACCGACGGGAATCGAAGCCGCAGCGCAGGAATGACAGGCAAGCACTCTGCCTACCACTACCCCACCACCGAGGCGTTGTAGAAGTTTTGCTAGAACGTAGAGATATGGATGATTTCGATATTTCGATCTTGTTTCGCCATTGCGCATGTGACGTCGAAAATTACGGCCTATGGCCAGACGCTTTTCCTCTGAGACATCGGTAAACTGAAGGCTGATTAGTTACCCTGCTAGATCTAGCTCTCTGTCGTGAACCACGTTAATGTTAATATAACTTGCTCACGAGAAAACACCTCAACATGCCTAGTAGGAAACGAGCGATTCCGCGTAGGAATATTTTACGGCCGAAAGTGTCTTTTCAATCTAGGACGTCATATTGACATTATGCGCGAGATTTTTGAAATTTTGAAGTTTTTGTAGAAAACGTGTTCCAATCCTTCGGGGGGAGTCTGGAAAGTCGTGTTGGCTGGACAGTGTAAGGGGTGGGTCGCGTAGTGGAGGGTGATTCCTACTAGGACTCCAGGGATTTGCGTGCGCGGTAGCGTGGCCTGTGGGCGGTCGGGGGTATATCCTGCGGGGGTTTGGAGTCTCTGACAGAAAGTGGTTATATTTACAGTGTGCGAAGCCTCCTTGCATAGGAACTCAGTCGTGTAATTCATTAGCTTATATTAACGCAAAAGTCGGGAGTCACCAGGGGCACAGGCCCGTCTTACTGGAAGTTCCCACCGAATACAAGGCCCCTCAAATCGGAGGATCGTGTAACGCAAGCAGAAGGGTAGCTCTGCCTCTGTTTAAGCACCGGACGAGGGGTGTGCTGGCGTATTGCCTAGGAGCAAAGCCATTGGTTCCCCGAAAGGGGGGCTGAACAAACAAGGAACAACAACAAGGCATTGCCACCGACGAGAATCGAACCCGAGCCGCCCGCATGACAAGCACAGCGTCTTACCACTATATGATGAGATCGTTGAAAGCAATTCCTTGTACCATAAAGGCATGGGTAATTCTGTACATTAGGCCAACGTCGCGTCGCATCACGAGGAATCGAGAAGACAAGTGACGTCATGGATTGGAAAGGCACTTTAGTCCGTCAAATATTCCTGCGGTGAGTCGCTCGCAGTAGGAATGCACCAAGAATCGTAAGTAGAGTTTACAATTCTTGGGAATGCATACATTTCAAAATCGAGAGTTGGGGGATCGGTATAGCAGAAACATCGACTTTCATTGATCGATGTTGGAAAAGCATTAATCGATTTCATGTATGTATTTTTTTTTATTGCAGTGAAATATTTTATTTTGATTGATGAAATCAATATTTTAAATCAATTCATTTGAAATCGTTTTGGTCTTCCCTAGACTGCTGAGATTTTCATCAAAAATAAAATAAAGGAGCCGCAAACAGTAACAGGCCCTGTTTTGTAAAATGTTATTTAAATCAATAGACGTTTGGAATCATCGATACGGTCAAACATCGATTTTGGACCGCCATGTTTTGAAAACCATCGTATATCTCTCTCTAGCCACAAAAGGGGGATATCTTAGACCAGGGACTACCCTGGTCTAAGGGGGATATTTTGTGCCCCTAGCTTTAATCCGTAATTATTTAAGCAGCGTCTTCTGATAGCGATCTCTTTTGACCTTTTCTGTTCGATTCTACGACGCGTCCCGACGTTGGCCGAATCGACAGAATTACACATGTCGTGTTCGCGGGAGCAAAGTATCGAATGTGCAAAGTTTGAAAACGATCGTTTCATTCTTCGCATGACCCTCCGCTCGGTTCGCTCGGTACGGGGGCTCAAGAAACGGAAACTAACCAGGTGCTAACCAAAACTAACCCAAGACATACCCAAAATCAAGAAAAGAATCATTTTGTCAAAAGCTTCGGGTCCGCTCGGGATTTTCGATACTTTGCATATTCGATACTTTGTGGCTTTCCCGTGTTCGCGGTACACTGGATTGCTTCCGACCGTCTTATAGGTCAGTGGTCAGGTCAGATGGCCTGTTTGTGTGATGCGAAGGTTGATGGTTCGATCCCGTCAGTGCCAAGCTATGTGTGTTTAAATTCTCTTTTAGGTTCTGTTTGTAAAAGGTATTTTTTTTCTTGATTTTGGGTATGTCTTGGTTAGTTTCTGTTTGTTGAGCCCTCGTAACGAGCGAAGGGACATGCGAAATAACTCAATTATTGCCGACATTCGGCCAGTCGCTGAGGGTCACCAGAAAGGACAAATCAGACCGCTGTCTGAAGACCCTAGTATTATTTATTCTCCGCTTCTTCTTGATACGACATTTGACATCTTGGCAAAGAGCAAAGCCAAAGATACAATTTAAGTCATTCACAAAGACAATATTCTCGCTGGTCACTGGTCATTCATATTCATTGGTCGTTTTCATTACACACACACGTTTTCGAAATCTTTGAAAGTTTAAAAAAAATGTATTTGATGTATTATTTAGATGAAAGCGGAAAGAGGGTGTATACATTAAAGGTAAGCTCTTGAATTTGTTTTTTTAAGATTATCATGTAATTAAAAGTTAGCGTCGTGTTTTTCCAAACACTTTCCATGTGTTTTTAATCCTTCATTGGAAACTTCTACCCAAACGTTTTAAAACCGCCTTTAAAAATATTAGCTGTCTGTAGAATTACCTATTACTACCTCTTAACATACGCCTAAAATTCTAAGGTATCTCCTAAGAGCAGCAAGTTTATACTCTATTTAAAACAGCCATATCTTGCTCAATATCAAACTCCTGGCCAACGAGAAAATACAGCGATGAGTGCACATATTCGTATCGCCCGTGTCCACATTTCATTTGATCACAGCAAATATCTTGTGGGGCATATATCAGGGTTAGCAACTATTTTAAATTGTGGTTTTTAGGTTTTTGAAATGTTTCCGCAAAAGACCTTAACATCTAATTTTAAAAATTGAATTTATAAGGTTTTATATGGCATATATGTGTGTGTTATGTTGTTGTTACATGCCACTGGGGTACATTCGACTCTAAGAAAGACCTTTATCATTTACATCTTGTGATGATTTCATGAGAAAGTGCATCTAGTGGTACTTTTTCATTTATTTATTTATTTATTTACGGGCATAAAGCCCATTATAAAAATCAATACAGAAGTTTTGACTAATATTAAAAGATAATAATTAAAAAGTAAGGTACATTATAAGAAACAAATTAAAATGTCAAACCTTACTAAACTAACTAAAAAACAGGAACAAGTTGAAATCAATAGACACAAATATTTATACATATAGACTTAACAATAATTATAATGACAACAAAAGCAACATAAATAAAAATAAAACTCAAGATGGACCAAAGATAAAATACAAAAGATGTGTTAGGAACTATGTTTAATTTGGTAGATTGTGGTATTGAATATATCCAAACCTCCCGCTCCCGCTTTTTCTGCAACGCAAAGTTATTAAAGTTCAATTTTTTCAGAAAGTGGATCCATATGGTAAGCCAACACAATCTGCTCATCCTGGTAAGTTAATTATTATTGTTAGATTTTTACTAATTATTTTTTTTAAATGCATTACGTTTTTAGGGTATTTTATATAGGAAGTTGTTATAAATGTTATACCTAATTCCACTAAATTATTAATTTAAATTATTGACCACTAATTAAAATGCAAGAAATAATATTGGAAAGGACATAACAGCATTGTTTATTTCCTCCGCAAACAAACAGTACCGCTAATTGAGGGTTAACAAAAAGACCATTAAACAGCAGTTAGCAATATTTTAATTTTTGTAATTTTTAAGTAATTGTTCATATTTATTTACTGCCAGCTAACGAGTTCACTGCAGGAAATAGAAAATAAACAATGTTCAGACTGACAAAAACTTATGATTGGGAAAAAATATTGAATTCCATAACCAAAAAATGTATTGTACAGAAACAAGGCAATATGAAGCCTGGTGGGGCAATAATAAATCAATACACAACTCCGTGAAATACATCCTTGAGATATTAGGTTTATATGCTATTATAAAATACGATAGTACCTAATGTTACAGACATACATTTTCATTTGAGTTATATTTGTTGTCATACAGTGGCGGCTCGCGGCTTTGAAAAGTGGGGAAGAGCTACCGACATCGACAGAAGGAACAGCGAAAAATTTTTGGGGTCCACGCCCAAACTGCCAAAATTATTTCATAATTATTATCTGTATTTTTTAGGTAAAGCATCAAAAAATAAAATATATTCATATTGTATTTGTTGCAAATCACATGTCTACGAAAAACACACTAAAACTAGAATATATAGAAAATATCTCTTGTATAATACTGTAATGGATCAACCGTGGAATGTAAATAAAAAATAATTCCAAGAATTCACGGCGGAATGTCCCCTAATAAACTCGCAATAAACGAAACAACGTGCTTTCGCGTTGATCTGAGAAAGGAAGTGCTACACGCCAGCTCTTCTAATCATTGCAAACCAAACAAATGTACGACCATTACGACGTCATCGTTGTCATGGCAACCAACTAGTTGCGCTTATACTTTTGATGACGCGACGGCTCTCGAGCGATACCTCTTCCTTAAAGGTCTACACAAATGATAATGAGATTGTCACTGCTATCGGCGCGTACGCGAAAAGAAATAGACATTTTCATGTGGGTTCACCTCTGTTTTATTCGATAGTGGTGTTAACGGGCAATGTGCAGGTGGCGAGATTCTTGTTCTTGTTTCATGAAGCTTTGATTTTAATATTTAAAAATAATTGAATTATTAGTTATTAGGGGGGTAACGAGAAACAGATTATTCCTAAACTAAGAAAATTTTATCATTGAATCTTTCTTAAAACATATTATTCTACTGATGAATGAATTAATTGTATTTTTTTAAATTACATTTTCTTGAGGAAGTGGCACTTCCCCTACTTCCGCTGAATAGCCGCCACTGTTGTCATATTAGTTTATGGTATACATATCTGTGTGAAACTAAATTAAATCATTTGTTTATGTCATTTCTTATCCTGCTAACTCCAGGAAATGCATCTTTGAGTAAGCTAAAAATATAGTAGATATATTATTTTTAAATATATTTAATTTTCAGCTCGATTCTCACCAGAAGACCAGTATTCGAAACCAAGAATCATTATAAAAAGTCGATATGGTATCTTGAAAACTCAGACACCTGAACCTGTGTACTAAATGAGGATTATCTTAATCTTAGGTTTAACTGTATATTAGTTTTATAATAAATGAGGTTATATTTTGTAATCTTTTTTTTATTGCATCAGTATTTGTTTACTTGTGATAGAAACAATGTTTTTACAAAAAGGTGTAATTTTTAAATTGCATATTGCTATTCTAGAGGAATTTTTTAAAATTATTATACAATGTGCTCAAGTCAAGCAATATTCCAGTTTGGTTTTCAGGAGAGCTTTACGATTTGGTGGTAAAAAAAAGATTGCTCATTGTCTTTTTAAAGAAAGTGGTTCCAACCATAATAATATTTTCTACTCTGTGATAAAGCTGTAAGACCCCCTATATGAACTCTGTAGATAATATAGAACAAAAAATAACTACTAATCGTACTCTTCTGAAGATATATTAATAATCCAAGTAGTACCGATGAATATCATAACTCAACGTTTGTGGGCGAACAATTTTGTATGCCAGGCTTTTTTAAGCCACTTATATCAGTGTGTGTCCAGGTTACTCATTTCGTACTGAATAAACCGTAGATATATCATCTATATTTATAACAGTGCTGTTCTTGTTGGTATTAGGATTATATAATTCTCCCGATCCAGCACGGCTTTGCCGAGGGAAGATCGACCGTCACAAATCTGCTCACTTATGAGCAGTTCTTGTTGAGGGCTTTTTAGGGAGGGGGGTGTGTGTAGATAGTCTTTGCACTGCCTTATCGAAGGCTTTTGACAGGCTAAATCAAACACTATTGTTACAAAAGTTGAGTGTTCTTGCATTCGGTGGTGGGTTGGATAAGCAGTTTTTTTTGTCTGGACGAGGTCACGGGGGCAATATAGTAATATGTTTAGTTCCGTTCCACAACATTAACTATGGCTTTTATAGTCCAATAACGCGCATGGTTGGCTCTCTCAACACCTTTGGGTTGGGTCTATTAACATTTAGAAAGTGTTTGGATTGGCTATTTTTTCTGTTCTTCCACTTTTTGTCTGCTTTGGTTTCATTGATTTTATGGTTGCTTTTACAATAATTGTTCAATTTATTTACTATATTGTTATCGTAAAATGGATTTTTATTCAAATAAATAAATAAAAAATAAATATGAAGAGAAAAAATAAATAAATGGCCGTATAATCTGCATTACTCTGTTGATGATATTTTTTATATAATATATAATTTGACTGCGCCCTTACGAAACAACAGAGAAAACATGATTTATTAGTCATATACACTAAATCCTAACTAATCACGATTCTTCATAGTTTTCTGTCTTCATATTATTGATTCCTAAATCTTCATTTTGTTCAAATGTTCTGTCATAATGCGATACTTTCAACTGTTCATCCGGTTCATCACCATCTTTCATGCTCTATAAATTATAACTATTATAATAATGTTGAATATTTATTCCACAAAGAAATAAAAAGCGAGTTAACAATCACCTTGAATTACATTGCAAGTAAATAATATCCACTGAAACTAAACAGAACCATATAATGAGGAAATACTTTTAAATTAAATTAAAGCAGCAAAAATATCAATTTTCTCATAAAAAAAATTAAATACAACAGCCTCAAATTAAAAATGAATGAAATACCAAAAAATTAAGCTGCCTTCATATTTCAACATGCTTGGCTAACTTGACACACAGATTTTTGTGCAAAAAAAATCGCACATTTTTTTGTGTAAATGTAAAGTCTATTTAAATACCATTATTTGAAAAATATTTTCATAAGCACTACCTGTATATAGCTATTTCCACAAGGGTCATCAAGAATTATTGTCACAAATAACTTGTTTTCTAGTATGTCATCAAGTTTTTTTAAAAACTGCTCAAACTGGTCTTTTGTCGTATTTTCCGTTGAATCTCCAAACATATGAGATGTAATGGGATCATTCAATTGTTCCTTGATTGCCAAAATTAAACCTTCAATAGTTGTAAACCGACCACCAAGTGCATGGGGTCCTACCGTTAGCTCTAGATCAGGTATCTCTAAATCACATGTCTCAGACTAAAAAACACATATTTCAGTTAAAAAATACTAAAAAATTGCAATTAAAATGTTAAAATAGAAGTTTAAATGTTGATGAAACTGTATTAAAATGTTGCCTAATATTTCGAGGTGGTAATAGCACCATTTATAACATTTTAAAAGAAGATATCTTTTTATCTCCTTAGTATTGTCAAACCTTTAAAACATCCCTTGAAAGATCTTCTTTGTTTCTAACGTCAATCTCAATACGAACTCCCTTTGGTTCGATACCAGCTCCAGATTTCACCTCATTCGTTTTATTGCCACAGACATCACAATTTGTGGCCATGATAATAACTTCCTTGAAATGAGGAATGTCTATTTTGTTGTTAAGAAAAAATGCACAGAAAAGTGATATTAATAATCAAATATAAATTGAGGGTAGACTAACTGACAAATATCAGGAAAGTCAATTCTTAGAATACTGAGGCTTTTATATTCATTCATAGTGTGGCCGAGATTCCGAGGCTAAACAGTTCTTCAATACATCAAATATTTTGTTTTTCAAATAATTTCTGTTCCTGGGATCCTTAAGAAGGTGGCCATATAGCCCACTATTGTAAAACTTACAAATTTGAGATTAGGCCCAGAAATTCTGCAAGTGAAGGACTGCCATTTATTTTCTCATTAGGAAAATCAGTACAAAGAGAGGCAACATTTCCTATTCTGAAGCAAGATGGACTATAACACAGTTTTCATTATTACAGACAAAACTGCTCAATTCATTCAATTATTATATTTTGCCAAATAAATAAATAATAAAAAAAAACACCACAATTTATAACATCTTTACTAAATATAAATCATTTGATAAGAAAGGATACTAGTCATTTTCATGTTTGTTTCACAGGGAGATCCACAACTAGGGCAATTGGTGGAGAAATGTAGAACCTCCCCTTCAATATCTTCAAGAGCATATTCACCTTCTTTTATGGGGTGTAAAATAGATGGTTCACTCTCTTTTTCACCATTGACTTCTTTCTGGGAAAATATACCCAACTCATGATCTTGTTCCTTGGTTCTCTTAAAGTACTCAGTTAAACAATGAGGATCTGTTTTGGGTGCATTCAAGTTTTCAATAAAACTGTTACCAGATATGTCTTCAAGGATCTACAAGTATTTGAATTTGCTATTCAGATTTATGCATGGAAAAAATGTGATGCCCAACTATATAACAATGAAACTGAATTTTAAGATCTTAAAATTTGGTCACATTCATTACTTACTAATGTAAAGGGTTTTTCCAAATCTTTTAGGTTTTCTAATGATCGGATAAAATCAACAATTTGTTCTGCAACTTCAGGATGTTGTTCCCTTCTACCAGGTTGATCTTGCTCTAAACCAGTAATAACTCGATTAATAATGCCTTCAACAGTCGTTACTTCTAAAACACCAAGTAGATTCATGTTAAAATATATTAGTTCGGTAATTATTTAGAAAACGGGTTTTCGCTAATATAAGAGATTTTTGAAAAATTCTTTTTCAACGTGTTTATATAGGTGAAATATAACAATAATCCGCCCCCGCAGCTTAGTAAAATTGTTTCTATAATTTGTTATTAACAAATAGATACTCACGGGACCGGGCGGCGAATAGGGGTGCTGGGCGGTGACACTAGAGTATGCATCCAAGGAAAAATAGACACTGACACTGTTTCTGAGAAAGTTTCTCACATCACGCACAGTATTGTGTATATCAGTATATACATAAAAATATTAAATGCGGTACACAAATATGAATAATTATTGTTTTCGTCATAATAATGTCACGTTACAAATAAAAAACTGTCAGTAAATGACACAACCCTGGCAACGGCTAACTTCAGCCCAAATGTTAATAATGTTGCCAAATTGCTTTGTCAATTTTGAAATCGTTTGCGTTGGTGATTGGACAATGGTAAAAAATAAATGATAAATGTAATAAAAACGGATTTTCGCAATTATAAGAGATTTTTTCAAAACTCTTTTTTATATAAGTGAAATGTAACAATAATCCACCACGGTAGCTTAGTAAAATTTTTTCTATAATTTGTTTTTAACAAATATTGGTAGCAGCGCAATGTTATCGTTCTAATATTTCACTTCACGTATGGGCCTCCGGTCGCTTCGCTCGCTCCGACGGCGCAAGCAAACAAAACTAACCCAAACTAACCAAACCAAACCCAAACTAACCAAAGTAAAGAGGCAAGCGCGCTACGCGCACTTGTTTTCACTATCCCAAACTAAGCAAAACCAACCAAAACTAACCGATAATAACCAAAACTAACCCAAACAAACCAAAACTAACCCAAACTAAACAAAACTAACCCAAACTAACCAAAACTAACAAAAGTAAAGAGACAAGCGCGCTACGCGCGCTTCTCTTCACTATCCCGGACTAAGTAAAACCAACCAAAACTAACCCAAACTAACCAAAACTAACTCAAACTAACCAAAACTAACAAAAGTAAAGAGGCAGTCTCTTCACTATCCCGAACTAAGTAAAACCAACCAAAACTAACCCAAACTAAAAAGGCAAGCGCAATACGCGCGCTTGTCTCTTCACTATCCCGAACTAAGTAAAACCAACCAAAACTAACCCAAACTAAAAAGGCAAGCGCGCTACGCGCGCTTGTCTCTTTACTATCCCCAACTAAGCAGACCCAACCAAAACTAACCCAAACTAACAAAACTAGAAACCAACCAAGTAAACAAACAAACCAACTAAGTAAAACCAACTAAAACTAACCAAAACTAACTCAAACTAACCAAAACTAACAAAAGTAAAGAGGCAGTCCCTTCACTATCCCGACCTAAGTAAAACCAACCAAAACTAACCCAAATTAACCAATATTAACCCAAAATAAAGCGACAAGCGTGTTACGCGCGTTTGTCTCTTCACTATCCCCAACTAAGCAGAACCAACCAAAACTAACCCAAACTAACCAAAGTAAAGAGGCAAGCGCGCTTGTCACTTCACTATCCCAAACTAAGCAAAACCAACCAAAGCTAACCCATACTAACCAAAACTAACCGAAACTAACCCAAACTAACCAAAATTAGTTATAGTTGGTTTCGATTTTTTTTGCTTAATCTGGGATACCACAGACAAGATCGCGTAGCGCGCTTGTCTCGTCTCTCTACTTTAGTTAACTAGGGTTTGGATTGGTTTCGGTTAGTTTTGGTTAGTTTGGTTTTGGTTAGTAAGGGTTAGTTTTGGTTGGTTTTGCTTAATTTGGAATAGCGAAATAACAAGCGCGAGTAGCGCGCTTGCCTCTTTACTTTGATTAGTTTGGGTTAGTTTTGGTTAGTTTGAGTTTGGTTGGTTTTACTTAGTTCGGAATTGTCTCTTTATTTTGGTTAGTTTGGGTTAGTTTGAGTTAGTTTTGGTTTGTTTGGGTTAATTTTGGTTAGAATGGGTTAGTTTTGGTTGGTAGCGCGCTTGCCTCTTTATTTTGGTTAGTTTGGGTTAGTTTTGGTTTGTTTGGGTTAGTGTTGGTTAGTTTTAGTTTGTTTGGGATTACTTTGGTTGGTTTGGGTTAGTTTTGGTTGCTTGCGCCTTGCAGCGAGCGAAGCGAGCGGAGGCCCATTCGTGAAGTGAAATATCAGAATGATAACACCGTGCTGCTGTTTTTATTAAATTTATCATTTATTTTTTACCATTGTCCAATCACCAACGCAAACGATTTCAAAATTGACAAAGCAATTTGGCAACATTATTAACATTTGGGCTGATGTTAGCCGTTGCCAGGGTTGTGTCATTTACTGACAGTCTTTTATTTGTAACGTGACATTATTATGACGGAAACAATAATTATTCATATTTGTGTAGCGCATTTAATATTTTTATGTATATACTGATATACACAATACCGTGCGTGATGTGAGAAACTTTCTCAGAAACAGTGTCAGTGTCTATTTTTCCTTGGATGCGTACTGTAGTGTCCCCGCCTAGCACCCCTATTCGCCGCCCGGTCCCGTGAGTATCTATTTGTTAATAACAAATTATAGAAACAATTTAACTAAGCTGCGGTGGCGGATTATTGTTATATTTCACCTATATAAACACGTTAAAAAGGAATTTTTCAAAAATCTCTTATAATAGCGAAAACCCGTTTTCTAAATAATTACCATTAGTTCTTACAACATATATGACTACCAACCTCCTTTTTGACTTTGTGAAGGTATTTCAAAATTAAGTTCTGGTATCTTTACTCTTGTATGATCACTCTTTACTAGCTGTCGATTTAGATCTCTCTTCTCCCTAACTGTTAAAGTGATTTTTATTCCCATTTCTGGTATTATGCTGCCTGACTGAATTTCATTATTATGATAACCACAATCGTCACATGTAAACGACATTATCACCACTTCCTTGTAAAATGGAATTTTTGTTAAGAGCAACCTGGTGGAACCCTATAAAAAGCAAAAAAACAAAAAATAGCAGCTAGCAACATTACGCTGCACTTACATTTCCTTGGCAATTCATGCACATAGACTGAATAATAGTAGCTTCGGGATCTGGATCATCTCCATCCAAGTTTCTAAATAATGGCTTATTCTCAGTCATTTTGAATAATAGGAATTAACAAAAAAGAAAATTACTTATAGAAGATAAACTTGATATACAGTATATAATGCGATTTATAGACCATACCATACAAAATATAGTCTTATAATATATTTGAAACCATATGACAGTTCTAATCCTAACCCTACAAACTACAGGAAAATAATCTAGATTTTTCAGATAAACAATAATGGGAGCCGCTTTCCAGACTACTAGCGAATACCATTGATAAAAAAGTGTGGTACTGGTGTGACACTGAAACTCGCCCAGTGCACAAAAAAAGGCCTTTTCATTTGGCTTTGCTCAACCTGCTCGGAAAAATCAATGAAATCAGCTTGGAGCAAAACGCGAAATGCAAATAATGCCATAACTCACGGCACAAGGAGAAACGGTATAGTATTGCGCACTGCTGCCGAGCTGTGACGTAGCTTGCGTTAAGTCTCAGACATAGCGCGCATTTAAAATACATTGGTTTCACGACAAGAATTGCGTAGATTTAATATCTATGAAATTTAGAAATAACTTTTGATTTGACAAGTAGTAAAAAATGTGTTTCCTATGTGATAAGATGTTTTTCATGTGGAGAAATAATTGCTTATCCAATTATACTACTAGTAAATTCAGTTGCTTTGACGACAGTGTGTTGAGATTGCTTTCTAAAGTATACAATTGAAATAAATATGCAGTATTTTTTTATGTTATTAGTTATTATTTTCACAACGTAGAAGCTAAAATGTTTTGTCAAAAAATAAATTCAGTAGTATTCTTTTTTACAAATTATTTAATTATTAAATAAAAAAATTATTAATGAAATGTTTTTAATTTGACTAGGTATAAATACATAGTACACAGAATTTACAGTTTAATAATAAAAAGGCCTGTCAGGTAAGGTTAATAAAAAAAAATAATTATTTAAGAGAAAAATTTAACGATATTATTGTTTCAGATTTGTAAATTTCTGCATTTTCTTGTCCATCTTCCTTTTACAATTCTGAAAACTGATTTGTCTGTTCAACAGTCTTAATCTTATATAAGCTTCTTTTCACACCGTTTTCCGTTGGCACGTCCAAACTATGATTGTCCATGTCCAAATCCATCATAGCTCTATTGGAAACTATTGTTTCACTAATTTTTCTTCGTTTTGCCATACGAGAAGACCTATCTGAATTACCTTTATTTTCCTTTACAGATATATTTAACGTAGGTACGGCATCCTGTTTAAGACCTCTCTTAGTTTTTGACGTATAATTTAATAAGTTTAGGCTCAGCAAAATAAACGCTCTCAAAATGAACAGAACATATGTAAGCTAAAAGTTGTATGTATTAGTTTTTTTTACAAATTAATTACAACCTATCACATAATAGACCACCTAGTTACTTAAATACATACCATTCTTTACGTTTATCTCATCTTCCCGTCTACACGCAATGATCCACCTCTTACATAGCTCTTTATTTTTTGGGAAACGAAAATATCTAATATTACTGCCTTGAGTAGATTTAGTGTAGTTATTACACTTTGCCACAGCACATCCAGGAACTTCGAAAATCAAATAATTCAACATTCACAGTTAGAAAACCACGATGTCAATTTGTTCAATATAAATCAAATGCAGCGTATTGATTTTCTTACGCAACGTACGTCAATGCGCGAACTCGACGAGTTTTGGCTGCCGGAATACTATACCGTTTCTCGTTGTACCGTGCCATAACTGTACTCCAAGCAGATATTTCCTGCTCGGACGACTCCTTAACTTGCTACCCCAAACGAACGCGCTTTTTCTTAAGACAGCAGGTGGATAGTATATTTTATATATAAGGATTTTTTTCTCAAAAAAGACCACGATGCCTTATTTCAGCCTTTCAAACTTTAAAAAGTAGGGTTATAGTAGTAGTAGTAGTAGTAAACTCTCTGATGGTCTTTTTCGTGAGAAGTAGAGCGACCCTTCTACATTGGTTACACCTTGATGGATAGAGATACTATTTTTTGAGTCCTCAGTATGTCGAGTATGTACTCCTGGGGACTCAGACATATACATGCACGGCTTGTTTTAAGGTTCGAACACCACCGGCTGGACGTTCACAAACATAAAAATCTCTAGCATGCACGGGGCTCAAACCCCCGGCTGGACGTCCGTATCTTATTCGGGGAGGAAACTACCCGGTCCCTGAACGTTCACCATGAATTCCCAAAACTAACATATATGTATATGCAGCTGGAACAAAATGGCCGATACCCGACACGTGCACCCTCGACCGAAGACGAAACGGAAGTCCAAAGTAGGGTTATATTATTATTTTATATTCCGCGATTTTTGTCGATTATCTGTCATCTTTCTGCTTTTGCTCTAACTGCTCCACCTCCAGACTAGGTGCAAGTAGAGCATGATCTAACTGATCTCGATCACAGTGCTCCATCCCAAGCGAACAAAACTGCTGGAGCCAAGTGAACATCGATCACCTGCTCCAAGCCACTTAGAGCAGTGAAAGCAGACCAAATGAACAGACCTAAAGATTACACCAGTTCATTGCCAATCGCCGTATTCGATTGAGACTGGAAAACAGTTGAAAATGAACTGATATTTCAGTTCAGTGAGCCAAGGTCAAATGAAATATGAAAACAATTAAAAAAAGAGCCGATTGACATTTGAACCGATCTAAGTGATCCCGGTCCATTTTCAGTTCACACAGGTGAGCTGAATCACCTTTTTGGTAGTGGGGGCAAAGTGATATATTAGCTTTGTTCGCGGAGCTCATCCGTGACCGGTCCCCGACAAGTGCTCATGCGCACTAAAATTTTTAGCGTTCGCGGTAACAGATGTCGAGAACATTGGACACAGTGTCGATCGTTCGCGGTGCCTTTGGAGACTGGTTCAGAACTAGTCACCGACAAGTCAAAGCGATCCGAGAGTTATAGCAGAGTATATACTCTGGTTATAGCATGTACTAGCTGTCAGACATCGTTTGTTGACTGTGTTTAGGTTGTCTCATTTCGTAGAATCTGGCTTGGAACTGTTTGAAGTTTTATATTATTTGTATTTCTATAGTTCGCTTGGGCTAAAGGCTTTAGGAATTAAAAATAAGTAGAAAATAGTTGTTGCGTTACTTGTGTTGTTTTGTTATTCTACTATTCTAATTTCTTTGCTTTACGTAGATGAGTGACCATCTATCATCAAGTGAAGACGATTTGAAACATTTAGTTGATATAATTGAAGTTTCTAAGCATAGTGAATTTCTTGAGGATGATAATACGTCAACGGCACGGCTGCGACCGGATTCCGAACAAGTAAATCGTTCGCGGAGATTTGTAATTTCATGATCGGTTCCGAATCGCACATGCGCATTATTGGTTCGTACCAAGAATGATAAACTAGTCTTATTTAAAGTTCTTGGGTTCGTACTATAAATCCCGTACAGATCATAAACTAGTCACGAATCAGTGCAATAAAGTTCAGTTAGATCGATCTGAATCGATCCAAAGTAGTGAATCGAATACGGCTAATAGGATTTGACCTTGAGTTCAAAACTTGGCTCTTCGATTTTCGAGGTCGAATATTGAGTCGAGATTCAGTGCTGTGAAGATCATAGAAAAATGATATTGACCATCTGTTATCTCATCCTTTGTCGGATTTCGTTATTTTTCCTTTTGACAACAACATCGGTACCACACGACCTCCAAGGTCTTGTGAGGAACTGATTTCACTCGGAGCAAGAGATGTCGCACCAATTTCCCAATGGTATACAAATGCTTGCCCTGCACTGGCCAATGGTATACACATTTTGCACTCGTGCTGCACTATAGCGAATACCAATGGTATTCGCTATAACTTCTAGATATTGGGCATTACAAACTCTCCTGGCTGGTACTTGCCGGTTTCCTTGTCCTCTATCCATGACCCGTTGATCATGATATGTGTCCTGTCCATCTTGCGTTTTTGGTTGAAGTTGATCAGATGGCTCTTGTCCTCGTTGCTCTTCAACTTCCACTTCTTGAAGTATTCAGCTATCTGCCTGATATGTTGCTCTATTCTTTGCGTGGCCGCTATCTGCTGGGTTGATGATGTATAGACTGCTACGTCATCCGCGAAGAGTACTATTTGGTTGTTCTGCTTCCTTGGTACGCAATTGATGTATATGTTGAACAGCGTCGACGACGTCACGCTTCCTTGAGGGAGCCCGTGTCCTTGATTCTGTCCCGTTGATCAGCGTTGTTTGTCGTCCTGTCCTCTAGGTAGCTCATGATGATTCTGGTGATGGCCGGTGTTAACCTTGCTTCGTGCATCTTCGTGACCATGGCCTTTCGCCATACCGTGTCATAAGCCTTCTCCAGACCCAAAAGTGCCGCTGTACTGGTCTTCCTGGTGTTGTTTGCTCTCATTACATGGTCCACGCAAGCTGCGTGGCTGTTGCTTTTCCTCGTTGAAATCCGAACTGCTCTGTTATAATGGTTCCTGTTCCTAGTGTTTGGAGCTCCGCGTCCTTTCGTTGAGCCCTCTTTCGAAGACCTTTCCAAGGGTGGGTAGCAGGGAGATGGGTCGATACGATAGGTTCGGCTCTTGTCCTTTCCTGGTTTGGCGATGACGATGATCCTGGCAATTTTCCATGTTCTCGGAAAGTAGTGCAGTTAGATCGAGGCATTCATGATGCGTGTTTGCTGGACAAGGGCTTTATTTGGTAGGAACTTGGCCTCCTTCATGACTATTCCGTTCGGTCCTGGCGCTTTGTACGGTCTGATTCTCCTTAGTTTTCTGGGGCTAGTGATTATTCTTCTCGTGGCCTGGAATGGCAGTGCTGCGATCTCGTCCATTGTCCTCTGCACTCTTCTTTTTGTCCGGTCATCTGATAGATTCTGCGTCAGGCTGCTGGTATTGGCGAAGTATTCCATGAATGCCTCCACCTTTTCTGTCCTGTCCGTGATGATGTGTTCTAAGCCGTCTCTCGTTACTTCGATCGGCGGGACTGTCCAGAGGCTGTTCCTGTTCTTCATTTTCTTGATGTGCTTCGAGATGTTGTTCTCTCGGCTTGCGGCTGTGATTCTATTGCTCCAGGCATCGTTGTTATATGAATCAAACATGGCTCGGGTAAGTTCGCACTCTTCCAGGTAAGCTGTTCTGTCGTTAGGATCACGTGTATTCTGATATATCCTGCGTAGTTGGATCCTTCTCGCTAGCTGTTCCTGAATATGTAGGGGAATCTTGTTCTGCTTAAGAACAGGGTTTCTGGGGATGGGGTGATCTTTTGCTGTGCTTATTATCCTGATCCTGACTATGGCATCACCTATCTTTTCAGGAGTGTCCAAGTCGCGAGGTATCCGTAACTCCGCGTTGACTTCACTCCTGAAATTTGTTCAGTCGACGGTCCTGTAGTTGTACGTGACCCTTGGGGCTGCGAGGGTTGGCTGATACATCGTCTGAACATTACTGACAGGTGATCAGACTGCAGTTCCATCATGGTAGTTGCTGTGGCGTAGATACCCCTTGCTACTCCTATATACAGCGTGGCGTCGCATACGTGGTATTGTGCAATTCTTGTCCTTCTGTCCGGAATTATGAGGTGCACCAGGAGCGTTTTGTATTACCCTCTACCCTCTACACTCAAATACGGCTCTGAACACGAATTCTGGATTAATCCTTCACAATGACTCGATAATCAACGTGTAGAACCCAATTCACCAGCCATTGGAAAATATTTTACGTGGGAAAAGAATGTCTAATAAACTTATCAATTTGCATTCGATGGAAACAATCGTGTATTCGAAGAATACAATACGACTCTATTATATGCGCTCTTCGCACGTGAAAGCTGACTCGAAAATCGGGTCCAGCAAATGCAATTATGAATTCATAATTTCGGCTTTCGCTACCACCACAATCGAATGAAGGTAATATAACAAAATGAAATCAACCTTTTACAAACAAATTGACATATTGGAGAATACGTTTTTGATACCCCGGTCACAGGCCTTCAGAGTTGCGCGGGCATTACATTGTTGACAAACACTATATCTTTATGGTACTGTGAATTGCTTTCAAGTGGTCTCGTAGCTCAGTGGTTGGATGCTGTGTTTCGAATACCGCTGCTCGGGTTCGATTCCTGTGGCAAGACATGTTTTTTTTTGAGTATGGTTATGGATTTTGGGCATGCCTTGGGTTAATTTGGGTTAGTTTGTTTGATTGCGCCCCGGAGTGAGCGAAGGGCCATGAGTGAAGTGTAAATGAAATATGAAACAACTCTGAAGGCCTGTGACTCGGTTCACCCAACGTCTTGTGCATATTGGGACGTTCTTGCCGACATGTAAAGAGATATATTCGATGTGAGTTTGTTTATCCTTATCTGGCAAATTGCATAGAAACGTCGCTGAGGCTGGAGTCAATAATTGATTGAAGTTATGTTAGGTCAACATGTTTGCAGCCATCCTGTACCTTCTTGGTCTTAAAATTAAAATGAAGTGGTGTTTTAATATTCAAAGTTGACGCTTGGTGTTACTTCTTTTCATCATCAATTACACTTTGTGTTTTATTTTTACACCGTTAATATGCAAAATCGAACATCTTGAAATTTATACATATTTTGAAATAAATGTTGCGCCTTTCAAGGCTGTGATGCCTTCAATTACACACAGAAGCGTAATTACGCTGTTCGGGTAGTTCGATACAAATCCGTGTGTATTTCAAAGACAAGGCGTTTAATTTTAAAAATTAAAAAAACATGGCTAGACATGACGGGAATCGAATCCGAGCCGCCGGTATTGCAGACTCAGCATCCAACCACTGAGTTTGAGTTACGGACTACTTGACAGCTATTCGCTAGACTAACGTCTGGCCGCTACCTGCAACTGGCTATCCGCGCGACTGTAATGTAAATGTGCATAATTTTCGATGCGGCGAAAACAATGTAATGCGCGCGCAACTCTGAAGCCGCTGCAGCAACGAGTCTCTCGCGAGAGCTTTATTTTGGCTGCCGTCAAGATCGAATGTTACAAATGCGGATACAGACGTCAAATTCATTCAAAGAAGGGGGATTCTTTGTGAATGTATTCGCGGAAACACATGTAAGCTGCTGCATATATAGTACAATAAGTAATATTTCACTTTTCGCATGGCCCTCCGCTCGCCACCGCTCGCTACGGGGGCTCAAGAAAAGAAAACTAACCAGGTGCTAACCCAAACGTAACCCAAGACATACCCAAAATCAAGAAAAAAACTGTTTAGAAACTTAACCGTAAAAAAAATAAAAGAAAGCAACGGAGTTTAAAACCGGGCCGCCGCCGATAGTCGCCGAATTGAGACGTAACCATCTAAACCTCTAGACCACGACGACTCTTGCTGCAAATTGATTGCATCGCGAAGACATCGAGTGAAATCGCTCGAGTCAACGCCACCTACACCAGATGGCGTTGGGGACGCTTTTACCTTGACGGCAGCCAAAATAAGGCTCTCGCGAGTCACTCATCTGATGCAGTACGGACAACGTCTTATATTTCAAAGGGCTTTCAATGCACAAGACGTTGCCCGGACCACATCATAAAGCTTCAGAGTTGCTCGCGCATTACATTGTTGACAAACACCATGTCTTTATGGCCCAACGAATTGCTTTCAGCGCTCTGGTCGTATAGTTGTAAAATCATATGCTTGTGATATGGTGGCCCTGGGTGCGATTCCCGTCTATGTTTTTTATTTTTTTCAATTGTTTCTCATTTTAAATATGGGTTAGTTTTATTTGGTTGCGCCCCGGAGCGAGCGAAGAGCATTTAAGGGAGTGAAAATGTAAAAATGCAAATGTCAACAATAAACAACGTATGTGTTTGCCAACAATCTGATGCGCGGCAACTCTAAAGCCATGTGATGTGGTCCGGGCAACGTCTTGTATTCAATACTTCCTAAGTAGATGAGCTGGCAAATCGCCATTGAACTGATCCAACAGTCATGCAAGTAAGCAAGCAACCTAATTTGCGGATAGCCGCGGATTCGGGAATTAATCAGCTCCAGAACGAATGGCCTATGTATTTACGGTGCCAGCTGCTTTGATGTACAGTGGTTAGATGTTAGGTCTATGATACGGCGGCCCGGGTTCGATTCCTGTCGATGTACTCTTTTATTTGTTTTAACGTTATATTTGTAGAGTTTTTTTTTTCTTCATTTTGGGCATGCCGTGGGTTAGTTTTTGTTCGTTGTGCCCCCGTAGCGAGCGGAGGCTCATGCGTGAAGTGAAATATTAAACATTCTAAAATAGTAAACAAACCCTCTAAATAGTAATAGAATCTGCGGGTCATACCCTCAAATTTCTTTACTTACAGTGACGCGTGCGTGATCGCGATGTATGATGTATGATGTAAGGAATAAGGAATTCATGTCCTTACGATCCAGTGCATTGATAATAGTACCCCTGGTGGCGTAGTGGTTAGAGGCTGTGCTTGTGATACAGCGGCACCGGTTTCGGCCTGGGGTCGATTCCGGTCAGCGGCGAGACACTTTTTATTTTTTGAACTTGTTTTTTCTTGATTTTGGGTATGCCTGGGGTTAGTTTTGTTTGGCTGCGCCCCGAAGCGAGCGGAGGGCCATTCGTGAAGTTAACAGTACTCTTATAGTGTTATAGAATATGTTGAGTTTATGCGACTGTTATAGCGAATACCATTGGTAAAACTACTGCGGCACGAGTGCAAAATGTGTATACCATTGGCCAGTGTAGGGGAAACATTTGTATACCATTGGGAAATTGGTGCGACATTTCTTGCTCCTAGTGCAATCAGTTCCGCACGAGACCTTGGAGGTCGTGTGGCACCGATGTTGTTGTCGAAAGAAAAAATAACGAAATCCGACAAAGGATCAGATAACAGATGGTCAATAACATTTTCCTATGGTCTTCACAGCACTGAACCACGGCACATATAACAACCAGCAATATCACATCTTCTTTTTTCGCATCTGCGCAAGTTCGCGCGCAAGATATTCCTTGGTAGGAAATCCGTCAAACTGCCGCCAGCAGCGTCGTGTTTTTACGATTGGCTTATTTTATTGCTATTGGAGTTAAATCGAAACCATAGGCGTGTATTTGTCAAATAATTGACATTGTGAGAGACGAACGTTGTTTATGACATTGTGTAATGCAAAAAGCCATGGTGTTTAAGCAATAAGAACTTGTACAAACCAGAGATATTCTTCCAAGAAGATTCTTTAGATTTCCTGCTCATACATCAAGGTATACATATATTTCATAACCCATTGATATTTGAAATTTTATATTACGGCTCTGTTAAAGGAAAATCATACTTATATATATTTCAAATCCAGCCCTGACTTTTCCTACCCAACTGACATTAGCAAGGTCAAATTTATTTTTTCGCCTGACAGGTCGAGTAATATTGCTGGTTGTTATATGTGCCGTGACTGAACCTCGACTCAATACTCGATCCTCGAAAATCGAAAAGCCAAGATTTGAACTCAAGGTCAAATCGTCAAATCCTGTATCCCATTGGCAATGAAGTGGTGCAATCTTTTTTGTCCACTGGGCGACTTTCAGTGCCACACCAGTGCCACACTTTTTTCACCAATGGTATTCGCTAGCAATAAAGAAAATTTGGAGCAGGATCCGTAGACCCTAGTCTAAAAGGTAAACAAACCAAGTCATTGCGTTATTGGTTAGGCTCAATAGTTGTTACACTGTGGCTAGCTCCAAGTAGCGATCTACACTCCATGTCACTGGTCACTGCCAAAGTGTCAAATTGTTTTGGTGGATTTGCAAAACGTCAACTATATTTGTATGAAAAAATGTAATAAAGTTGTTGATTGTTTGTGATTCAAAGGCTCTCTAAGTCTAAAATGCCTGGAATTAATTCTATACGTGGGCATTCAGATTAACTGTATATTTTGAGTTTCTCTTTGTTATTGTTATTACTGGAGTCCTACAATGTTCAGCAAGAAAAATCTGGTGGATGTCAAGAAATCTACTGCTAAACTACAAGATCCTAAAAAGGATGTAGCAACTCGCATTAAACACTTAAAGTTAATACTAGGCATGTATAGAAAACTATATTTGTTGTTTTCTAAATTTGTTGCAGTTTTGTATTGATTTTTCCAATGAACATCCATTATACCTATTTCAGATAATGTTGACACGGCAGAGGCAAAGGGGCTCTTCGAAGCTAATTTCAGCCATATCTATAATATTCTTTATGAGAGTTTTCTTCAGATGGAATCAAATCTTCGGCAAAGAGGTATATTTAAGCAATGTTTCATGTTAAATTTATTTTGTGTTAAATACCTATGACTCATAATTAATACTGCAACCTAAACTGACAATAACAATGTTTGTAACTTTTGAATATAGCTTGAAGAGTTGATGTCCTAAATTGGGGCATATTTACACCATTTAATTGGTAATTATAGTATTAATAATTAATAGGATGCAACAAGGTTTACTGTTAGATGATAAAGTAAGGCTTTATATTTAAGCTTCTACGTTATACCAGATCTAATTATCATTTCTAATTTGATTTGCTGTTCTGGTTAGAGTATTCATATTAATTATGCATTTTATGTAAAAATATAAAATGTATTATTTTTCATATTTAGATAGATTTGCATGCAGTGAATCCAATATTCACACATTTTATTTTACTGAATCCTAAAAACAAACCCTTAAAATTCTGTTTTAAATAAATATTTATCTATGAAATATTTACTGTGAAAATATTAATTTTGCTTTACTTCTACTTTAAAATTTCATATTTATAAAGCGAGGTATCATCACCAAGTAAAATAGCACAAGTAGCAACAGAGGGCACATAAGTGGTGTGATCATGGGTACACCTAATGATCTTTATGATACCTCCTATATTAGGTGTTTTGTTTTTCAGTTGAATATAAAATGCAAATTGCAAACATAACAAGTCAGTTCGTACCTGGTATTAAAAGACACATTCCTCAGTGCTCCTATTTATTTAGGTTATTTAGGAAAGAAACAAGTGTTTGGGTATATTTAATGTATATCTTTTTTAAGGTTAATTCTGAATATCTAGTGAGGACGAAGTAGGTCTTCTTTTATTTGATCATATGCATACCTACCATAATTTTTATTTAACTATAGACATATCAACTAGTAAGTAATTTATTTAGTACATGGTAAAATATTTGTTTTAATTATCCATTATTTGATTCACTTGTAACATTGCTACTCGCTACAGTTTTTAAAATTACATGAAAGGGGACTTATTTGGAATTGGATTTTCACATTACACAGGTTGCCATATTTTTGTAAATATCTTAAAAAGTTAAGCATTTATAAGAAAATGGGAAATGAGCGAGTTTTATTTCAAAGGAAGACATTATTTTTTCTTTATATTGTATTATTCTATCTATCATTAACAATGCATCATACATCCCACTTTAGTAGCTATCCCTATTATTGGTGTCTGGTCAATTTCCTGAGTAAAAATATTTATTGCTTGAATTAGCACATCTGCCTTGTTAATTATTTTTTATTATTTAGCACCTGTAACATTTAAGTACTTTAATAAATTGGAGTATGTATATATAATTAGCAGCATATCTATTATTTTTCACCTCCTTGTAAATATGTACTTGTAACTAATATGGTTTTTGTTTCTTTTTGGGCTTTCAGAGCTGTCATTTCATTTAGGTAAGTAATGTTTATATGTATCAAAACATTAAGGGTTGTAAATTGTTTAACTAATTGATTGCCATTAAAGCATATTAAGGAAATACATTAACTTTATTCATGTTAAGGTTTGGTGAAAAATGTTTTTGAATTTGTCTTGAAGCAATTTTTATTTGGGAGATTCAAATGTTTTGTTTCTATCAGTGTTTTATTAATTTGTTTTGCTATTTTATTTTGATTCATTATATTCCTGTTAGTTGTATGCCTGCAAAATATAAAAAAATGGTTTTGCTTGTATTGTCAGATCATGGATAATTAAAAACATCCTGCCTACAGGTACAGATAAATTGTAAAGATGTTAGTTATTTTATGCATTTTAGCCGTGTTTAGATTTATGGATTAAATTGTTTCCAATTGAAAGAACTTGCTGGTGTTTTTTTGACAAATTTAAATGTATATAGAAACAAACACAGATTAACTAGATTCAAATTCAAAATAAGATTGCGTTTAAATTGTAAACCATTCTCAATCTGATTTGTGTATCTTGTTTGACATGTCTCGTGTACTAAGTTTACCAATTTTTGTTTTAAATGTAAAAAGCTATTATAGTTATTCAGGTGTCACTATTTTCTAGTAAATGTTATATTCCAACCGTGTTTTGGTAAGGTCAACTAACAGGTATTGTAGTATTAAATTCTTTTTAGCACCCCATCTTCCGGTTAGCAGTATACTATTATGTTCTTATAACTGGTGCTGCTGGCAGTTACTTGGGCAACATCTTATACATTTACAAGGTTTTTTATAGTTACAGTTTTGTAAATGCTTAATGTGCTCTGCTTTACTAAATTTGCTTGTGGGCTAATCTGAGAATCTATGCTGATTGTTAGTCTACACGCACATGCTATCTTCACCATTATTCATCAGATTATATACCTATTTGTTTGTAAAATAAATATATTTCTAAAAAAATTTACCTCATTCTACCCCATACTATACACAAGAAACTGAAAATAATAACAAAATCAACTATTTAGATTTAAGCTTAATAGGAAGCATTAAGCAATATACTATTGACACTGCTCTGGATACAAACCCACCTGGTCAGGAATATATTTAAATTACTCCATTACACCATCCAAAATATCAAGAAACTCGTGTTATTATAGGGTTAACAGATAGAGCAGGTCTAACCTCTCCCAAAATACTAACCAGAAAAACTCAATAATATTTTATATAGTATTTTATATTCATATGCCATATCTTGATTTGTATTTCCTCTAAAAGTGGATGTTTTTATTTTAAATGACTTATTCAAACTTTTCGTAGTTGTAGTTAACTGCTTTTTAAATGCGATGTGCCAAATTCTGGATGATATCAATTTCTTACTAATGAATGTTACCTGTATGTGAAATTGCTTAATGTCGAAGTGACAAGCACTTTTCTTTCTTCTCCTAGATGTTTATATGTAAATAACTTAACAGCAATTTCTGAAATGTTTAAATCTTTAATCACAAAATTTTTAATATCACTAAAGTTATAGTATTTCCTTCCCCTAACAATGCATGTCATAAAATTAATAGAAAACCTCTTTTTAATGCTTTTATTTAATCAAAATTGGTTTTAGTTCATAAGGCTCATAAAGAAGAACTTGATTGTACTCTCTGGATATTGGAACAAGTAATATGTCTCTTGCCAGAGTTGATTTACAGGAGGTGGCAGTTGCACTCGTTGGGACGAATGCTGGCCAAATTGTTGCATACGGGGAATTCTATGAGATTAAGGAGACAAGGAATAAAATACTTTCTGATGTGGTAAATGTTCTCGCCTATGTTTTGTTATCAGTTTTTAAGTAAATAACCCGCATTCAAATTGGATGGATGATGAAGATGATAAGATTATATTAGTGTAAAAATAAAGTAAAAATCATTAAGGCACATTCAAAAATTCAAGAATGGGAAATATATTTAAGTATATTTAATGTTGATGGACACACTATTCATCTACTATTGAAAATTAGGAAAACATATAAAACGACAGAAGAGCAAAACTGGCTAAGTATTAGTAACTGTTTTCGGTTTTATTTGACTTCCCAAAAACAAAACTTACACCCACATTAACATCGCTCGGTTTAGAAAATATCTTAAATCTTCTTGAATGTAATTTAAATTAATATTTAATTTTATTTATTGTATATTTTTTATGGATATTTCTATTCTAGTTTGTTTTTTAAGGTATCAAGCGTTAAACGACAACGCCCCAGAATATGTTCACAAAATGTTTGCTTCTTTAGTGCCAGGATTCAACAGCCCAATGGTGATTGCTGCTTCTCAGGCTAGTGGTAGTGTTTTTCATGATGCACAACATCCAGTCAATGCACCAGAAATGTTACCCATTTTACCGCCCTCTAGTGGAGAAAAATCACCAGATCATCCTAGCAGGTAGGAAATCTTGTAGAGAAATTATTCCTGTTGAATTAAAATACCAAAGTTGTTCATATATGAACTCGAATTTTTGTATCATAATGTATTGACAATATCTGTTAATATGACAATATAACTAGTATCATTTGACATTTTATCTGTCTAGTTAAGCATATTTGCTTAATTCTCTGGCATCAAGACATGCTTATTATATTTTCATGTCATTTAGATATCAGTGTTAAAATTCGTTAGTCAGTTAATGTAATAAATAACATTTGTTTAGAGATATCAATACATTTCAAGCTATATGATATAGTATTTGAGCAAGTTACAGAAATAAATTAAATCCTCGTAAAGCTTAATCCACTTTTTTTTTAAATCAGCACAAAACAAAACTAAGGTGAAGAGTATCTGGCATTTTTCTACAAATTCGTCATAGCTATACAATACATTCGAATTTTCTGGAGTGGTACTGAGAACTCCCTTCCGTGGGTATCTGTACCATGTATCTCGCCATTGATTGAATAGTCGTTCATATGGTGATTCATATCTAAGAGATTTTGAAATATATATGCATGGAAATGTTAAAATCAGTAAAATCTGTTCAAAAACAAAAAAATAAATAATCAACGCCACAGTTTCACAGTTTATGTTTGCATTGAGCGTAAGTATCAAAACGTTGGCTGAATTCTATCTCAATATTGTAGATGTTATTGAGGTGTTGACAAATCTGTTTGAAACGAAATAAGGTAAATAGGCATGCGCGAAACCACGCACTTTGAGGTGCCTAGAAGCGAGCTAAAAACTTATTAACATACCATCTCCAGATACTTACTATGTGAACAGTTGTCTGTTTTGAAGTTTCATTTTAGAAGCAAATACATACGTTAACTGCAGATCTACCCTGTGCTTTCATGAATAATTTATTATGTAGGTTGTCATTATAACTTTAATTTTAGGTTTTATTTAGAAGCTCTCTTAGATCACATGGTTCATACAGTGATAAAATTAGAGTGGCAAGATAAGTCTTCTCATCATCATAGGTGTTTCAGCTTCTTATTGGAGCAATTTAAGACGTATTACCTACCAAAGATTTGTTCCGGTTTTAATAATGAAACTTCACTCTATAGGCCCAATTTAGGTAAGTTTTGTAGCCAAATGTTAAAAAAGCGTTCAAAATTATTATCTTAGAGATTAAATTTTGTTACTAATTCAAAATAAAGGATGTCTCCAAGACCGTCTATTGACTCTTCTATTACCTGAGAATATTCGGATATATGACATTCTTATAAATTCTTAAGACTTGTTCCTTCGAATTTTCTTCTTATCCATCTCTGTCACTTATATTAAAGTAGCTTTATGAGCTGAGCTCATTTAGTATTGGAAAAATGACATTTGTTTGTATGGCGCATTGTTATGTCTACTATACCACATGTCAGTGCTGGATGTTCAGATGTCAATGCAGTTGCTAAAGAGAAGTAGCCCAAAATATGATGGTTTATCAATATTCTTTATGTGTTAATGTTATTTTGCTGCTTTAAATTGTTTGCATTTTGGTATTTGTTTGGCCTAAGTTTTTAAGATAGTCATTGCGACTGAGACTAATTTCCCTTAAAGACTAACCATCATTGTATCAAGGATGGGAAAAAATTGGTCAGAAACTGATACTTCCAAGTAGTTCTATCGTTAAAGCTCTGTTGATAATGTTATGGAAAGTGTTATTAGTAACAAACAGAATTGATATATAAAACATAAATTTTCCCTGTTTATTAATTTTGAACAGGTCCCAAGGTTTGGCTTATATTTTAAGGTACTGGATGTCTGACAGATATGTGTCAATTAATATTTTGTATATTGGAAAGAGCCCATCAAGAATAACAGTTTTTACTCTTTAAACATTTATTAATAAAGTAAAGTTGAATACTTTCTCTTTTAGTTTCCAAACATACACTCAGTTTACTTTAGCCAGTGTATTTTTCTAGATCTCCCTATGTTGAGAACAATGGAAAATGAAACAGAGTTTGTGTTCTGTCGCGTTTCTTTGATTATGTGGGTAACAAGCTACATACATCAGGCGAAACGAGATCACCTTAGCCACCAGCAACAAGCTCAAAGCCACTCTTCTCATCAGGTTCATGGCAGTAATCACCCTGCTACTCCAGCGCATGAAGATGATAATGAATCCGCCCATCCAAGTTTGGATTCAAGTAAGTAGAAATTCTTTTTCATTCAAAAAAATATCTGCTTGGTTTAGTTTCACTTTGATAATATTTTTGGTTAACTCATCTGCAGTCATACTATACAAGTTAACACCGAACAGAAATATTTTTGTATCAAAATTTGCGTCAATGTGAGGAAAGTTGTTTTTAAATGGATCAAGACTAGCTCAGCTGCAAATCCCAACAAATGATAAATCATAAGCTTACTTTAGTATAAAATTGAAATATGACAATGCGACTTTTATTTATTTTTTAGCAATATCGATACAAACAAATAAGACTACGACAGACGAAGAGTTGGCCCAGCAAATCGTTCGAGACGTATTATGTTCCACGCGAGACAACGTAAACTTCGTCCACGAGATATACAGACAAGCGTTTCTGTTAAACTTTAGTCACGTAGTAGCCATAAGAAAAATTATTTTAGTTTATAAAGACCTCATTCAAGGTAATGTAATTGAACTGCCAGCATACGCTTTAGAACCGCCCGATGAGATGACCAAGAATCAGCATGAGGTGTCCGATAATGGTAGAACGGGAAGATTGAGGAATGACTCTTACTTGGGGGCTATTCATAAGGAGAATGTGTTGGTTAGAGCTGGAATTCAGGTAATGAGAAATTATCTACTTTTTCATCAGATTTCAACATCAGGTTTCAAACCTGAAACCCAAAACATTTCTTGTGTTTTTTTTTCACTTCCTTTTTTACACTCTCATAACTAGTCGACCATTCTATAAAACCTTAGTGCTAATTACTGTTTACTAAATTTTCAGAATATCTACCAATTATTTATGACGCATGCAGCAAACGTTTTCCTGCTTGAGATGAATCCCCAAATCCCACGACTGTTAGAAGAACAGACTGATGCATGTAAGCGGGTACTTAATATCTATAGGTATATGGTTATGAACGTGAGGATGGATAGTAATACATGGTAAGTTGCATAAGTTATTTCGTTTAATTTCAATATTCTATAGGGTTACAGGACAATTTTTCCTTTCCGAATCGTTGGTTAGATTTATACTATCGTATACATTGGGAGAACAAATGCACATATTTTTTAAATGAAGCACGCAGCACACCCCCTATATGTTTTCATCAACGGAAATATTGTTGAAAGACCTTTCCAAAAATACCCCACTTGATATTTCTTCAGTATTTTTCTGAATTATAAACATTTAAATCTGACAATTTTGATCGATTTTTAGATATTTGTATCCATGATTTATAATTATAATTTATATAGTGCAGCTAATCAAAGTTCTTCTAATGCCATTAAGTGCATTGCCAATTTCAATCATTTGCTTGCTTTGTGGAATTCAAAACTGGAGGACTAGTGGTTATTGCATTCTTTCTATTCTTGAGTTGTTAGAATAATCAAAAGTAACTCTTACATTATCATCTGTCATTCATAATTACCTGATCATCCTAAACTCGTCTACACAGATTGTCCAAAGGGTGTTGCCATAAAAAAAAATTGGTTATTTATAGTTTCAGTAAATAATTAATTAATTTGTTGAAATATGTTTTTACATATTTTTAGGGAACAATTATTGCTGGTTCTTCTCCAAATAACCTCATTGGTTCTTGGGGAATCACCACCAAAGAAGAAACTACTCACTCTGGGTGGAAAATTAGCGCCAGCTATTTTCCAAACGCTAATAGTAACTTGGATTAAGGCCAATCTAAATGTTGCAATATCAAGAGAGCTTTGGGATAGATTTTTGGACGTCTTAACTTCACTTACAAATTGGGAAGAATTAATTAAAGAATGGGCGGTAAGTTAAGTACATATATAATAAAGTAGAATTTGAAGTAATTGTTATTATGAATGGGAATTTAAGAATATAAAATATTAATATTAAAAAGGCAATGAGCAGCAATATGTTATATTTCAAGAGTTATTTGCTAATTTTGGGTTTCTAACTCTACTTGGAAGCAGTCAACTCTGTTCTTTATCTTTAAAAACGACTCCAAGAAGGATATTTATGACTATAGAGACATTTGCTTGCTCTCAGTAATTCCTAAGATTCTGTAATAACAGAAGTAATATTTGTCAACAACACAAGCGGATGGTTTTTACAAGAGCAGCTCAACTACCACTAACTTGGCCGGATTTCACGACTGTTAGTAAAAATATAGAAACTAGTTTACAAATCGATGTTATATACACTGAGATATTAAAGGTATTTGACAGTGACTTTCCTGATTCACTCTTGAGGAAACTTAAGGCTCTGGAAGTGTGTGGCCCTTATCTTGACTGAATTCGATCCTATCTCAATAGCAGAACTCTGAGAGTGAGTGAGAGCGAAGTTACTTCACGTGAGATAAGAGTGCCATCAGAAGTTCCTCAGGGTTCTCATCTGTTTTTACTGTTTGTGAACGATGTTGAGTCTACCTCGCTAGGGCGACGACGATCTAAAGTTCTTTCGTATTGTTGATTCAATTAGTTTTTAAAACTTTGGAGTCTTGTGTAGTGACAATCTTTTAAGACTAAGTACTGCAAGATGTAAAATCCTAAATGTTCATCGTCGGAAAGTTCCTGTTGAGTTTGATTATATTTTTAGTGGTTATTCTTTGGATGAAGTTACTTTTAATGATCTGGGTGCTACATTTGACTAGTAATAGACAACTTGGCAGCAGAGACAACGATCAAACAGACTAAAGCGCATCTGGAGGAGGTATCTATTCATGTTTTGTCGTGTGAGAAAATGGCAACAAGGGATCAATCTAAGCATCGTTTAAGTTGGCAGTTGAGGAACAGCTTGAACAGTGATATATGGCCCCTAAATGTGATAATAAGACCATAATATAGCAAACTGGATACCCAGAAGCAATCAGTTTACGCAGAGAAACTTTCCCCGAAATTTTCAGGGACGGGGTGGTCGAACTGAACCTCGCTAGAAGGCAGAATGTTCCCACACGAAATCTTGTATGCCAATGCACATAGCTTCCTTGCTAATAAGGATTGAATAATAATGATGCTATTTAATCTAAATCCAAAAATGACATTGATGATATGGAAATTTACGTCTAAGGCTACAACTGTATAAGGTGTGACTCGTGCTCAAGATCTACAGGGGGCGTCCTAATATTTGTAAAGAACTAAACACTAAACTACTGGATACAATTTGTGACTTGTCACACTGTATGGGAAGATTTGGCAGGTTGGTGGCCTTTATCATTCACCGAGTGAAAGTGATGCTACTTTTCTGAATAAGATGACGGAAATTTTTGTAGACTACTTTGCGGGTAGGAACTGTTTGTTAATTGGTGACGTTAACTTGTCGCATTTCAGGAAATAACATTTGCTGATCTAACAAAGATTATTACAAAACTTAGATTGGAAAAGAGTGCTAATGAATACCTTAACTCTCATTTCCTAAAGAACACATTGGGATGTATTGGTCACATTTATCTAAATTTTGTTAACGCATCACTAAGACAGGGGAGATTTCCCAAAAATCTTAAAATTAGTATTATAACGCCTGTTCCCAAAGTGTCTAATGCGTCTCATGTCTCGAGTTTCAGTCCGGTGAACACTCTGCCATGCATAGAAGAAGTAATAGAAAAGGCAGTATTTAGCCAGGTCTTAAAATACTTCAATGAAAAGAGGTTGTTTTTAGGGCAACCAATCAGGTTTTAGAACGAATCACTCGTGTGAAACGACCATTCAGTTTGCTCTCTCCAAATGGAAAAACCAAATAGATGCGGATGAGTATGTTGTGGCGATCTTCTTTGTTTTCCAAAGAGCCTTTGAAACTGTAGACAGACATATACTGTTTACTAAAGTTCTATGGTATTACCGGGGCCGCATATACATGGTTTGAAGAGATGCTGGACAATAGGGAACAGGTGATAAGAATAGGTAAAATAGAATCTACAAAGAAGGGTAACCAATATGGAGTCCCTCAAGGTTGTGTGCTTGCTGCATTGTTGTTTTTAATTTATGTAAATGACATGAATTTCATTGATGGTCTAGAGTTTCTGAGTCTCTTTGAGATGACACACTATGGTCTTGCAGTTGGAGATGTGCTGGCAAGGACTGAGGTTGCTATTGCTGGAATCAATGACTGTCTTAAAACAAATAAGCTGAAATTAAATGCAGAACAACAAAAGTAATGCTTATAGGTACTAGGCAAAAAATAAGTAAGGTTGACACAACACATATAAAATTTAAAATAGATGGTCAAGAAATTAAGTGGGTTGAAAGTATAAAGTACCTAGGATTTGTGATTGATAATTGCCTAAACTTAAAAAAGCACTCTGAACTCATTAGGGCAAAAATAAGAAAGAAAATATACTTTTTTTCTAGAACAGCACGTTTCTTGATTTTACATGCCAGAATTACACTTTTCAGAAGTATCATCCAACCACATTTTGACTACTGTGCAAGTGTTGTGTATCTGATGTCCAAAAAATGTATTAACTCACTACAGGTATTGTTTAATAGAGCGATAAGAACCATCCTTGGATGCGGTAGATATACTCCTGTCAGAATCATGTTAGAGGCTTTGACGTTCATGACTGTTAACAAGGATTTTTTCTTGACAATGGTTTTTGTATACAAACTAAGCAAAAGGGCTGTTACCAGGGTATTTTAAAGAGTTTCTGACTCTGCGAAATCAAATACATAACTATCTAACTAGGAACAGGAACCAATATAACTTGAACAAAACGAGAATCACAGCTACTATGATGTCAGTATGGTGTAATTCCGAATATAATAATAATAATAATAATAAAGCATTTATTTTCTATCTTTAAGTTTACATGTCATGCTTATATCTAATCTATTATGTGCGCATTCTTCCCCTACTTATATAATAAGAAACAGGGATGCATTAGTACACCCAGAGGTTGGCTGATGACGGCCATTACTTAAATATGTTGCATATGTAGTGCATCAAATCGTACCATTTCCTGGAGTTCTAACTCCTTATATAGATGTATCTGTAATAGACCTAGGTATAGTTCAGTTACGTAAGATTAAGGCAATATGTACAGTTAAGGAGTTTTTAGAGGAAAAAGTTGAACAAAAAACCTCTTTAATATTTCTTTGGTTTGTATATTTAGGGTCAATGACCTTATGCTTGATCTTAAAACCTCTTATTGCTATATATATGTACAGTATTTTTACATTTCGTCGGTCCAATGCCAAAGTCACGAATGTGCCAATTTGCCCATTTTAGCCTATGTGCACCAGCATGTGTAATTTTATTCATAGCTTTCAATGCCAAAAGAGCGAAAGTGCTTGCTAATCCCCTCTTCCCCTCCCGCCTGAGACGCATTCCACGAAAGCACCAGTTGGAGATTTGCTGCCATACCGAAAACACGAATGGACCACGTTCGTGCTTTTGCGTTGCAAATTTTTTTACTATTTAAGATCCAAATTAACGAATGTGCCACATTCGTTGCATTGGCAGTGTAAATAATTGTGTTTTAAGATATTCGTGGTTTTAGTGATCTTGACAAAAGATAAGTTCTCGAATAGCAAGAATAATGAAAAATTGCCGAAAATTACAAGCTCAAGGTAAGAAAATATTTGTAAAATATAAAGAAAATATCAGTAATCCTTATCCGCAACTTTTCATACAAAATGATGTTTTTTGCATGCTAACTCAATGATTTTGATTTATTTGCTACACTGAGTACCACTACTACTAACTTTGTGTTTTGTTTTGCTGTATGCAAAACCTTCTGACCCTCTTTTTTGCATTATGAATTATAGACGAAATAAATCTTCACTTTTTATCAACTCGTAGGTTTTTTTTCAGTTTTTTTTTTTGGTTTTCAGATGATACTATGCTTAACGAAGTGCCTTTAAGAAACACCGTCGAGCAACCAGATTTGAAATGCAGTGCAAAAAAATCCTATTACTCCTATAAAATTTTCCACTCATTGCTTGCAAAAATAAAAACTTAAAAGCTATACTATGGCTCGGTAGCTTTTGATTATTCCATCCACTTTCACATGAAAAAAATGAACGTATTTTTTTTGTAAATGTTTTTAGGTGACATGTCTGACTATGGGCCACTAAGAAACACTATCCAGCATCCAGGTTTACAGCAACAGTGCAGTGCAGTGCAAAGTTTACATACACAAGGTATGACAAAAATTAAAATCCTATAACAGCTATACAAAGTTTTCCACTAATTGCCTGCAAAAAAAAAATCCAAAATAGGAAACCAAAATGTTATGTGCTACCTTTGGGACGAAACAAAGGGAAAAAGAGGGGCTAACGAAATTGCATCATTTGTATCTGATTTTATTATGAGCCATTCTGAGATCGAGGCGGTCCGCATGATGTCTGACGGATGTGGAGGACAGCAAAAAAATCAATATTTGCAACCATGTGCATCCAACTTCTTGCGGAACATCCATCATTGAAAGTAATTGATCATCGGTTTTTCGAAACAGGGCACACTGCAATGGAGTGCGACTCCATTCACTCGAAAATAGAGAAAAAGCAAAATATGTACCCGTTTATACCCCCGAGGGGTGGGCGCAACTTATAAGAGATGCACGTATGACACCATGTCCTTTTGTGGTAAAGTTCTTGACGTTTGATGACTTTGAGATTTTAAAGGATTTTCAAATAATAATTCCTTCAATTTTAATAACATTCCCTGGAGGAAGCTTCGCTGCCTTCGGTATATTAAAGAATATAATTCCATAAAAGTTCTTTGCAAAATAGACTTTACCGATGTTTTTATTGAAGTAGACTGCAAAAAAAACGAGGCCGTCCAAAACAAGCCGACTTAAAAAAGGCCTATCAAAATGACTTGCCCATCAGCGAGGCAAAATGGAAAAACCTAGATGTGTAAAGATTTAACAATACCAAAAGCATACCAAGATTTTTACCGCTCCCTAAGAACAAATTACATGGTGAGGGACAATTTACCGAAACCAGACATTGGTGAAGAGTCCGATACTGACGAAGACTAAACGTTAATGTTTTAAGATTTTTTTGTGCAGGAATTTGATATTTTTGACTTTGTGTAGTACTATACTCACGAATATCAAACATTGATGTTTTATTTACTTTTTTTGTAAAGAAATTTAATGTTTTTTATTCAGTCCGCGACTGTCGAAGATTAAACGTTAATATTCTATTTAAGTCTCTTTCTGTAGAGGACTTTGATATTTGTTTATTTTATTCACTGGTCAAAAACGTTGAGTTATGTGTTCAATAAAACTATGGTTAATGTTTCTAATATTATGGTTTTATTTATTTTAACGAAACATAATATATCTTAAATTTGGCAAAGCTAAAACAACGAATGTGTATTTTTTTGAAAAAAATTACAAAAAATTAAAATTTTCAACCGACATTATTTAAGGTTTTACAAAAGTAAACCTTTCAATAGTGGTTAAGTACCACAAAATAAAATCTCTATTTTTAGCCATGTCTTCAATGTTTAAAACGCGTTTTTCTCAAAACATCAAATAAGCACATTCGTGACTTTGGCATTGGACCGACGATTTAATTACAAGTGGAACTGGCCGGTTCCCCCCTGCCTCGGAGGAATCTGTCAGCTTTCCTTGTTTGTTTAATATTTAAATTTGTATTTACATTTATTTCAAACTAAGGTGGCTCCAATTCTTCGAAGAATATCGGAAGGTTTTTATATATTGGACCGTGCTTAATATTTACATGTTGGCTGTATCTAATATTAGTTAGGTTTCTGGTCAACTGTGATTTGGTGAGACGGAATTTATAGAATTTATTTGCAGTAGCGTCGATGTGGTCACTGATGGTTTCAATGCTAGCCATATTATGCAGGTCACGTATTCTGGTAGCTCTCGGAGCGGAGAAAGCTCCTCTAAGGAAGCGATTTTGGACTCTTTGTAGTCTTTGCCTCTGTGTAGCGCTTGCCTGGCACCACACCGCCGAACCATACAGCATTGCCGGACGCACTATGCTTTTGTATAAGATTAGCTTGTTTTTGGAACTAAGGATTGATCTAGGCTTAGATATCATGTGCAGCTGATGGCTGATGTAGAAAGCTTTTCTTAGCGCTTGCGTTACATGTTTGTGAAATTTAAGTCGTTCATCTAGGGTTATGCCTAGATATTTAACAGTCTGTTTTGGGAATACTGCTTGTCCGTTAATGCTTATGGATGTGATCCTATGGTTAGTGAACTTCCGGGTAAAGACCGCTAACTCTGTTTTAGAAGGATTTATGTTAATTTTCCCAGAATCGTAATAAGGTATGAGTTTTGTTAAGTGATAGGCTAGCCGACCTTTCGCTGCCTGTGCGTAGTACGACTTGGCCATTGTAGCCGTGTCGTCTGCGTACAGCGAGAGGTCAGTAATTGGGATTTTGGGAATATCAGATATATACCAGTTGAAAAGGTGTGGGGAGAGCACAGTTCCCTGCGGGACTCCGGCTCTTATGACTTTTTGGCTTGAAATTGATTTGTTTACTTTAACGCTAAATGTTCTATCTGAGAGGTATGAGGCAATCAAGGCTACCGTATAGAGTGGCACACCACACACTGCGTACAGTTTATATACCAGCCCCTCATGCCACACTCTGTCAAATGCACGTTCTATGTCTAACAACAGCATAACCGTGTTTTGCTCGGAATTAAAACCATCGAATATGTTTTGCACTATTCGTGCGGCCTGCATATCCGTGCTATGGCCTTGCCTAAAGCCAACTTGTTCAGGTGGTAAGATATTTAGATTTTCAACTGTTATTGATATTTTACTTAATATAAGTTTTTCGGCGACTTTACTAAGGGTGTTTAGGAGGGAAATTGGACGGTAGGATTGTGGAAGCTTGGGGTCTTTACCCGGTTTATGTAGCATGACCACGTTTGCGTGTTTCCACGTTTGCGGGAAGTATTGTAGTCTTACTATCGCATTAATAATATGAGTGAATTGAACTATAGACTTACGAGGCAAGTTTTTGATCAAATTATAAGTTAAAGTATCAGGCCCGGGCGCTTTATTATGTGGCAATCTGCTAATAGTAGTAGCTACGTTGCGTGGCGTTATTAAAAGTGACTTTAACTTTCGTGGTGGGATAGGATATTTAAAACGTTTGAAGGCTGCAACAGATTCGGATATAGCCGTTTGAATAGGCGTGTTGTCCGGCGGGATATTATGTACAGTTTGTAGGTATGTGGCAAGAATTTCAGTTTTTTCTATATCTTTAATTTTTTCTTGATCGTCGTTGTCAATTAAAGAAGGCATTGAATGCCCATCTTTGCGAAGGTTTTTTGCCAGCCTCCACAGGGAGTTGTTTGAAGTGCTTAAGCTATTTATATATTGTACCCAACAGGCTTCCTTATGTTTACTAATTAAGGATTTAATCGTGTTACTTAAACTATTTACAATGAGTCTGTCTACATCAGTATGCGTCCTATGCCACCTATTCCTAACTCTATTTCTATAATTTATAATTTCTACTATATAGTTTGGCAAGGGCTTTATTCTGTTTTTAACCCAAACTAACCCGTAAATTTCAGTTTGTCCAGTTGCCCTAATTTTGTTTCTATAAAAAAACAATTTGATAGTTATTATTTAGTAAAAAATAAGACAATTCCCCTATCTTAGATTTAATACTATTGCACTTCCATGCCAAGATTTTGGGCATTTAGAAGTCAAAGTTATTAAGCTCCTCTGTAAAGAATCGAATAGATTGCTGCATAACAGCCACTTTGTTTCCATTACATGAAATTAAAATATTTAAATATCTATCTAGAGCTTTTAATAGCTCGTCTAAATTGACTAAAGTGTTAATTTGATTAATTTTTTCACTAATTTCATGGAAATTGGTACTCAGACTTGGCACACTACTTACATTTTTGTTTGATTTATTTCTATTAGGCATTTCCGGGAATTCTCGATGGTAGGAGACGGCAGATGGTCCTGGAGGTGGATCGGTAACCTGTTCTAGGCTCTGCGGGTTTACCTCGCATCTTGTCTGCAAGTTGGCATGCGATCCAGCCGGGATAAAATCACCAGAAAGTTGCCAGGCGGGCTTCACCGGTGGTGGGGCAGGAACAAATTGAGATCGGTCTCTTTGGATTGTTTTAGGCTCTATTTGTTTGAGCCTAAACAAATAGACAGGGCATTGTTCGTCGATTGAGCGATGTTCTCCGCCACAGTTCGCACATTTCATTGTTTGCGAATCACAATTAATAATTTCGTGGTTTTGAGCACACCTGTTGCATTTTAAATCGCGTTTGCAATATGTAGCCGCATGACCTAGCCCTTGGCATCTTTTGCATTGTATAATTACTTTGATGGTTTTCCGGTTTTCCCATAGAATCCTTACATTAAATAGTGTTTTACACTCTTGATTGAGTCTTTTGACTGTGTATTGATTATTTACGACTACGAGAAATAACGGATCTCGTGTTTTCTTCATTAGATACACAGCCTCGATGTTCCATTCTTGTTTTAGTTCATGCTTTATTTTAGTGATTGAAATATCGCCATCCAAACCCTTTAATACGAAGGCGTGAGTTTTCATATTCCTCTCTGCATAAGTGTGGTATTCCACATTTTCTCCGTCGAGGGTTCTCTTTAGTGTCAACCAGTCCCTAGTTAGATCACAATATATAATTGTGGAATACCTCGCATATTTGACTTGATATTTGTCGATATGTAGGGTCTTCAGTGTGTCTACTAGAACTTGGTGGGTGCCTATCTTGGATCTAATTACTATTGGGGGTGGTTTTTCTATCTTGTTTGCTTCCTCCTGTTGTTTTTGGGGCGTTTTGGTGTTTGTGCTTCTTCTAATTGCTGTCTTAGCTTTTGGCCTACGGCTTGTAGTCGGCGCATACGTTGAAGTTGTGCTTTCTATATCGCTGGTTTCAGCGTCCACATTTCTAGGGAGATTATCAAACCTATTTCGAAGTGCCAGTATCTGAAGGCTTTGCAACAAAAGCTTTTTTAAGGGAAGTAGTCTTAAACGGAGTTTTAAAGCCGTCTTTATCTACATTAGGGGCTCTATTCATACCACTATCCGTTGAATGTTCTAATTCCATCGAGGCATTAGGACTGTGTTTCCCAGTTGTGGACGTAGTTTTTTGTAACGATTTATCTGATAATTCTTGCGCGTCCTTTGTTTGGTGATAATGCGACACTGGCGATTTCGGTGTTCTTTTTGGTTTTCGAACTCTTACCAGGTCGTGTACAACTTGCAGATGTTCGATTGCCTTGTTCATATTAAGTGAAAAAGATTCCCGCGAAATTTCCGGTGGTACTTTTCGCAGATATTTCACGTACAGGGTGTCCGGTTATAAATGTAACCCCCCTTTAACTTTGTTATTTGCCCTCGTATAAAAAAATGTTAAATACAAAAGTTGTAAGGATTTTCATACAGTTTTCTGCGGTGTTACTAGAAAAACAATTGAACATCGAAATTCTACTATACAGATTAAATTAATGTTTTTTTTAATGGGATATATTCTTCTGTATATCGATAGAGCTCTTTAATGCGAGTTCAGTAATATAAGGTTTGTTGGGTCTAGCTATAATAGTTACCACGTAAATTGCAAGAATGTCGGGTATCTGATTATTACTGAACCCCTCTCCTAAATT